>PVHT021183631.1:16468435-16742352 GCA_004024745.2 Catagonus wagneri
GAGTTCCTGCTGTGGCTCAGCGAAAATGAATCTGACTAGTATCCATGAGAACACATGTTCGATTCCTGGCCCAAGTCAGTGGGTTAAAGATCCGGTGTTGCCATGAGCTATGGTGTAGGTCACAGACATAGCTCGGATCTGGGGTTGCTGTGTTTGTGGCGTAGGCTGGCAGCATAGCTCCAATTCGATCCCTAGCCTGGGAACTTCCATATGCCCCGGGTGCAGCACTAAAAAGAAAACAACAACAAAAAAATCCAATAAACCATTTTCCCATTTCTTTTCTTCTAGAAATTTAACAAATATCTATGCTCCTACCCAAGGTGAGATATTATAATAATTATTCTAATCTTACAACATCTGAGGATGTTCCCTTCAAAGCACTGGTACTATCATTCATGGGACTTCCACCTAAAATGAGTACATGTGCCAGTTTCCAAGCTATGGGAATGACTGTCTAGAGAAATGGGAATAAAATACAAACAAGACTCGTAACTTTCTTATACCCTCTCAGTGCTCAGGTAACAAGCATCTGTTAAGCATAGAGTTCACTCCTGTATATTTAGCCCCTTTCTATGCAAAGCGAATCAAAAGTAATCCAAACTTTGTGCAAGATATTATAGACATGAATATTAACAGCCAGTTTATAAATTCATCATCAATTTCATAATTAACATCATCACAATAAATCATATTTATGGATTATTCCCTTTGTGTTAGGCAGCAAGTTATGTATATTAATTCATTCTAAACTTTTGAATATTCTGAATTTATGAAATGAGAAAACTGAAGCTTTGGGGCCTGGAAAGTCATGTAACCTGTAATAGTAGAGCTGAAATTCAAATCCAGACAGTGAAACAGAGCCAGCCTTCTCATCCACAACTCAGCTTTGCTTTTCCGAGGTAAAATCATGGGTTTTGAAGTCAGACAGACCTAGTTTTAAATCCTACCTCTGGCATTTATTAATTACAGAACCCTAGATAGAAAAAAAATATATAGATGCTAATCCTAAAATTTTTGGTTTGTAAATGAGAATTTTAAAAAATCAACATTTTGGGTTGTTTTGAGGCATAAGTAAAAACTGATTATCAAAGAGCATCCCGTAGTGTCTGACACACATAAGTATTCAGTAAAGTGTACCTATTGTTGTCGTCATCACTGCCAGTCTGATATCTTCTGATTGTCAAATGGAGCTCTGTAAAAGCATGAGTCAGTCCTTCCATAATTTTAGGGCTGAATTTGAAGACATCAAATTTAATTCCCACATCCCCCAGCAATCCATTTTCATCTACTCATTCAAAACCTGGCATGTAATGTATTTATTTCATGAAACCCTTCCTTCAGCATTAAAGTGACTAATTCCTACGGCTTTACATTTAAACTGGTTGACACATTGATTTATAATTGTTCCTGTACAACTCCTCTGCCTAAAGCTGTTTTCAACAAATAAACATTATTAAGTCTCCCTTAGAAAAAGCACGTCTGGATTTTCTTAAACTGGCAAAGAAGAAAATGAACAGGGACTATATTATATCGTATATGCATTGGAGTAGAAATTGCAGGAAAAAACGACGATGAAAATAACATACAGTTTATTCTCAAAAGGACTTCCAATCTATAATCAGGGACTAAATAAATATGATCATATTATAGCCAAAGGTAGATGTCACAGATCTGATAAGAGAAGGCTTTTTGTCATCAAGAGGAGCCACTCCGCAGCAGAAAGTACCTGGATTGTAAAGTTTTGTGGGTTTGTGGTCACTGACTAAGATATTATTCACGATATGATCTGATACAGGGCAAGTCGCTTAACATCTTTGAGCCTATAACTTTGCATCCAAGACACGAGAAGAGTGAAACTTTCCTCTGAGATTGATGTGTTGATAAAATATGATCAGACGAGAAGATGAACTGGAAAACACTTCGCTCACCTGGTGCACCTAACCGTTCTCAGTCTCAGTTTATTCCTTTCTCCTCCTTCTAATCAACAAAGTAAAACACCCAGAGTTGACCCAATAATTACTTAAATGGAGAGATTATTGGACTTACTGAGAATTTATTCCTCGGGATGGTCTGAACTCTCTGTTTCAGACTTAAAAGGAATATGTAGATACTGTTTAGCCTGAACTACAATTTCCCGTCCCACCCCTAAAACTTTCTGAAGCTCACTAAAAAAAGCAATAGTGTGAAAAATTATTTTATATTTTGTGAAAAATCCCTGTTCTTCAATATTTTCCATTGTGTCCCCCGAAGTGCCTTAAATTAATGCTCCTCTGTAAATAGTACATATAGAATTTGAGGACAAGAAAGTGTCTCCTTTGAAGAACTGAAATAATTCTCTTCATCTAACAGGTAAAGAATGATATAAATGATGCTGGTGCTGGTAGCCGGGGATGGGTTCTACCCCTCAGCCCCATCATCTGTATTTCTGTCTATCCCATACAAAGCCAGTCCTCCAAAAAGAATCTTGGGTCCTTTTTGTTTTTTCTTTATAGGCCCCCCCCCCCCCGTGACATATGGAAGTTCCCAGGCTAGGGATCAGATTGGGGCTGCGGTTTCCAGTCTACACCACAGCCACAGCCACACAGGATCCAAGCCAAGTCTGCGATCCACACTACAGCTCACGTCAATGCCATATCCTTAACCCAGTGAGTGAGGCCAGGGATCGAACCCGCATCCTCTTAACCCACTGAGCCACAACGGGAACTCTCTCCAAAAACAATCTTAATCATAGTTCTTGATAGGAAAAAGTTTGTTTTACCAACATCTTGAAAAGATTGAAAAACATATCTTTATAAATCTTGGTCATCATGTTGATTTATACCAAATAATTGAGTTAAAACAGTGTGCTTTCCAGGCTAATACAACTTTAAGATAATTCTAGCCTCCCTCTCACCTTCCAATAATTTGTTCCACAACTGAGGAAATTCTAGGGTCACCAATGGAATGAAGCACCGCGTTTCTACTTTTTCTTCCTCCATAGGAAGTTTGTAAGAATTTTTTCAGCTAGAGAAGACATTTTTCCTGATATAGTCAGAATTTAAAGTGCACAGAATCTGGTAAATCTCTGAGCTCCCTTTCTCAAAACAACAATCAGGTTAGTCTTTGATGGGAAAGTCTCAGAAAGCAGCTGTATTTTCTTTTCTTCTTCCAGCCCCAGTATAGAATGCTAAGGCTTTCAGGTGTCACTTCCGTCAATAAAAGTAAGCATATTTTAATGCTCAACT
The DNA here is from genome assembly GCA_004024745.2 of Catagonus wagneri. Taxonomy (NCBI): domain Eukaryota; kingdom Metazoa; phylum Chordata; class Mammalia; order Artiodactyla; family Tayassuidae; genus Catagonus; species Catagonus wagneri. The sequence goes on from PVHT021183631.1 coordinate 16,471,660, forward strand.
TAAGTAACTAACTTGCCTCAGCTTCCTCTTACGATTACTTATTTTTAAATCTCTTAGACTAAATAAATGAGTCCTAAGATAAACCGGATAAAATCCCCCCTTTTTCATTGGCCAAGTGGATTTAAATTAAAATATATAAAAGGAGGACAAGTATAAAAAGACTAACAGAAACTTAGAGCCGGAGAAAAAGTTAGAGGTCATCTAATATAATCTTCAACTTGATTTATGGATCCTTTCTAAAAACCCTAAAGTTGGTTGAGGGGAAAGGGCCCTGCCATCTATTTTATTTTGTGTTCCCCAACAGAGCATGAAGTTCACCAGCCTACACACAATGGGCTCTCGATAAATATTTCTGACAATTGTTGAAATATATAATATATAACCTTGTTGGACCCAACCTGTCAGTGCTTATTGGTGAATATAAATTACTTCCTGTGCTAAGTGTCCACGTTTGTAAACCCTAAATACTGTATGTTGATGCTCAAAGAGAGAGTGGAAGCTCCTCAGAATTTACTGGATCATGGAGGGTGTAACTCAAGAACAGTAATGTTACTTTAATGTAGCAATCTAGGCGTTAATATGATATATTTCTGCTATTAAATTTTAAGAGGTTTTAGGAGAAAAGGTTTTAGCACTGGGTATAAGACGTTTTACAACATCTGGTTTGGCATTTCAAAAAAATATTCCCCAGAAAGTCCTCCAGTCCACTCATGAAAAATGGGAGAAAAATATCTGGTTTTTCTCTGACCTCTATTAAGTAAGAAGTTTCATGTAAGGCCAAACTTGCCTGTCTCTGGGTCAGCTTTCTAACAGCAAAGGCACAGAAGAATCTAAAAGAAAATGAGGAAAATGGAATCAGGTTTAAAGAAATACAAATGAAAAGACTGGATTCAAGAGGAGCTTTTCACTACAAAACACTAGAAATAAAGTGTTTATTTCGGTTCATATGTAATACCTCCTGTCTCACACAGCCCAGCCTATGACAGACCAAAAAATCGCCACAGATCCCTCAAACATAGATACAAGCCCCCTCATGTACAAGTGTGGTCAACTGGGATATTCTCACATTAGAGGACGGGGTGGTCACTGACCTGTTTGAACTTCAATATCGCTTAAGACCTTATCTCCTTGAGGACTGAACTTTTACCAGAGCAACATTTGGCTTATTAAGGTGCTTAGCAGAAAGTAAAAACCAAATAAACTTTTGTGATTGAATTGATAGAACATTCATTTGTTTTTATCATTTTTTTAATCTTCTTTTACTCCGATGAAAATAGCAAACTTCTAGACTAGACCCTCATTCTAAGATTTTCCTTAGGATCTGGATGGAGGATTCTTATCGAATTAAACATATCAACTATTTGCAGTGCTTTGCTACTGCGTAGCAGCAGAGACTAACGGTTAATCCATGAGTCCAGAATTAGATTGGCACTTCTTTATGAATTGAAGGACCATGGATGAATTTAAACTTTCAGAACTTCAGTTTCCTCATCTGTAAAGTAGAGATTATAACACCGAATCTTTCATATGGTGGTTGTAAATATTAAAACATATAATGCCTATGAGTGTTCAGAATATTCACTGGCCTGTTTCTAAGAGCATAACATGTATTAACGGGTTGCATTACGACTGTTAGAGTTAAGTGTGGTAGTTCTTTGATCTGCAGTCTCCAAACATACCACGTACTATTTCTGCTGCTAAAAAACAATTTTGAAAAAAAAAAAGTAATTGACTTTGATCATTTGGAGAACTTCAAAAATCACAATTTCTGTGAGTTTGTTGTCAGTTTTCAATCTCAAAACATCACCTAACACTTTTAATGGGTATATTTCAGTGATTACACTGGTATAATGTTAGACATTCAAAGAAGGAATTTAAACATCTGAGGTATGGTTCTATCTGTGCCACTTCCACTTTCCTCATTTGAAAAATGACTACAGCAACATTTATTTTACAAACCACCTAGGGTAACTTTGCAGATTGAAGCAGGTCATACATGTTAAGTTACTCTGGAAATACAAAATGTCTTGTACATAAGGATTTCTATTATTGATCAAAATACACTGGTCGAGGAGTTCCCATTGTGGCTCCGTGGAAACAAATCTGACTAGCATCCATGAGGATGCAGGTTTGATCCCTAGCCTCACACAGTGGGTTAAGAATCTGGCATTGCCATGAGCTGTGGTGTAGGTCACAGATACAGCTCAGATCTGGTGTTGCTGTGGCTGTGGTGTAGGCCAGTGGCTGCAGCTCCAATTTGACCCCTAGCATGGGAACCTCCATATGCCAAGGGCACGGCCCTAAAAAGACAAAAGACAAAAAGAAAAGAAAAAAAACTGGTCGACAGCTATAATTTTATTACTTATACATAAGTATTTCTCTTTATCCAAGTTAAATGATTCATGATGATTGCTTCTTGCCTTTTAATTCTCTGAACTTATATTTTATTGATCAATTATTATATGAAATGGAGGGCTCTAGTCGTATATGTGCTATGAGGTATTAAATGTATATGAAATAGTGGCAAAGAAAGAAAATTTAGAAAATAATATACTATACAATTATAAAAATAGATGAAATAGGCTACCACAGATGTGGCAAAATATGCACCCTATAAACTATGCAGAGTGAAATCCCCTTCACATAATTGCATATCCACATGAAAAGCGCTGGAAGATTAGAGACCAAATTTAAACAGTGATTATTTTCAGTCTTGAGGTTACAGAGGATTTTACTACACCTAGGAAACAAAATTACAGCTCAATTTCTTTTTAAAATTAGCCTGTACTATAATCAGAAAAAAAACCTCTAAACTGTATGAAGTATATGTTCCATAAGTATATTTGTAAGAAGTTTTTAAACTAAAAAATATTTTGTTCAAAAATAAGAAGAGTTCTAGGAGCTCCCGTTGTGGTGCAGTGGAAAGGAATCCAACTAGGAACCGTGAGGTTGCTGGTTCACTCCCTGGCCTTGCTCAGTGGGTTAAAGATCTGGCCAAGAGCTGTGGTGTAGGTTGCAAATGTGGCTCGGATCTGGCATTGCTGTGGCTGTGGTGTGGTCGGCAGTTGTAGCTCTGATTAGACCTCTAGCCTGGGAAACTCCATATGCTGTGGGTGTGGCCCTGAAAAGACAAAAAGACAACAACAACAACAAAAAAAAGAGTTCTGGAGTTCCTGTTGTGAATCACAGGATTAAGGACATAATGTCATATCTGTGAGGACGTGTATTCAATCCCTGGCCTTGCTCAGTGGGTTAATGATCTGGCTTTGCCACAAACTGCATGCAGCATAGGTCGCAGACATGGCTGGATCCAGTGTTGCCATTGCTGTGGTGTAGGCGGCAGCTACAACTTCAACTTGACAACTGGCCCAGGAACTTCCAAATGTTGCAGGTGCAGTGGTAAAATATATAAAAATAAAGAAAACATAAAAAGAGTTCACTAAGAAAAAAGATGGCTACAAGAATGCTCTATTTTAAGCCGAGCAGAGAATTGTGGAACTTAGATCTCTGGTCCAAGTGTTGCTCCAGGGCCAGGTATCAGACCTGCACCATAGCAGTTACATTGCCGGATCCTTAAATTCCAGGCCGCCAGGGAACTCCTCTGGTTCACTCTTGCCTCTGCCTTTCAGAGCAAATCTGGCTCTGGTCTCTGTGGGATGCAATTGGGAACAATTGAATTGAGTTCTCCTAGACAACATAACAGATTCCTTGCATAACGCCTTACATAATTCGTGGCAGAAAACTGAAGATCACTCTTTTTCAGCATTGCTTTGACTATTAAAAAATAGATAACAATATAAGCTTTGTTCAAAATTCAAGTACATACGAATTATATCTCATATCGCATCACCTTTCAAAATAAAAACAATCCTTCACAACCAGTCACATGTAACTTCATCAGATCTCTTTGAAGAAGATGATTTTTCTTTTCATTGTTGAAGAAGAAGTATTTATTTATGGCCATTAGGTGGTAAAACCTGAACAAAAATCAAAGTCTTTACTTTTAAAGCACCAACGGTTCTCAGTAAAGCATATAGTCAGCCTGCCTCATAGTAATTTAAAATGTGTGGTGCTTTGGATATTGTCATACAGGTTGAGTGTGTCATTGGCATCTAGGGCCAGAGGCCAAGGATGCTGGAAGTCCTGCAATGCACCAAATATCCCAAGTAGTAAACACCTTTTCCAGCAAAACGTCAGTAGTCACTAACCCACCGCTGTTGAAAAATGACTTCCTTGTGTTGGTGTGTTTTGTGGATTTTCTCAAATATTGTGTCACCTAGTGGTTTTATGTGATTTGTGGAAGAGTTTGCTATATGTAGAGATGAAAGTGTCACACATTATGTTCTTCCCGCTATGTCTTCTGCTTCTTGTATTTCTCTACTGGCAACAGAGAGCAGGAAGGAGAAAGGGAAAAAGGAAGGAGAGAAGGCAGAGGAAGGAAAGGAAGTTGCTTAATGAGAGGAGAATGGAAAAAAGGGGGGAGGATAGAGGAAACACATTGAACTTAAACACAGAAGAGGAAATTTACTCACATTCGTTTCAAATGAAAGACCGTCCCTGTCTATTTTCTTTAAAGCCTTTCACAGCATTATTGATACCCTTTGTTAATGGAAAATTCATTGGCTCGGAAGCGAACGTGTTGCAGTACCAACTTCACCATTAACTGTCCAGGAAACCGGTTTCATGTTACTAGAAATGACTAAAATGAGAAGTGAGGTGGAGAATGGACTGCAAATGGTCTAAAGTCCTTTCTGTACATAAATAAAACTCTTATTTGCTTGCCCCATGGTAAATGTCATCTCTAGGTTGTCCATTACTTTGATTTTTTTTCCCCACATGCTTGCAAAATGTTCTTGCTTAAATGTGAAGAAGAGCCTATGAGCTCAAATCTTAGCAATCAACATGGAAAAGAAGGTGATTTGGGGGTAGATCCTATTTACATTTTTACTTTAATTCCTTTCAAGTTTCTGCAAACTTTTAGTGAAGTATATGGAGAATCCACTCATGACATTAGCACACACACCATCATCTCCAATAGTCATGCAATGTTTTATATACATATTTTCATAAAATAATATAAATATTTTTTCAGAACAAAATGAATTCAAACTAAACGATGCCAAAGATAAGGCACAATTCAATAAAAAATTACTTGGAGTATTAGTGTTGAAAATTTATTTGCCATTCTATAAAAAGACAGAGGCTGTTTTTATAACGGTAGGTCGGATGCATTTTTTTTTCAAATTTGGATTTATGCATAATAATTATTGGCACTAAATCTGATTTATTGCCCAAACACCTACTGACATAATAATAATGCCCTTGGTCACATTTTTATACAAAACAAAGCAAAGTAATGAAAACAAGCCAAAAAAAAAAAAACCCTTTAAGATTTGGCTTTTTCTTCCTACGGCCTCCTTGCTAAAATGATATGCAAGGAAGTGCATAATTTGCTTTATGGTTTATTGCCAATGCAACCATAAGTATCTCCTCATCTTACCCTACTGGTCTCACCTTACTTCAACCTGCTGAGTATTTCCTGCAATCTGTTTTATTTATCATGTTCATTTGGCAAATGGGATGACTAATTAGTTTATGCATTAATTATTTTTCCATCTGTGTTCCCTTTTAGAGAAGCAAGAACAGCAATGGCAGGTAATTAAGACTGACTATGGCCCATTTCCTCTCCACTACTTGGTTCTCCATCTAACCCACATGCTCCTTGTTGCCAGATATGCATGGGAAAAATGTACCCTGAGATTAATTTAATTAAGTCCTGATCAAGTAAACCTTTACTCTGATTCTCAGTCCCAGTTTACTTTAAGCACACAATCGTTACATAGGTAAAGATATAGATATAGATATAGATATAGATATAGAATAGATAGTTATTAAGCAACAAGTCTACTATATAATATATAAGCAATATATATACATATACATACATATGTATAAACAAGCAACTTCCAATCCCTATCACTGACTCTTTTTACAAATTCAGTTCCTCCACTGCAGAGTGAACCTGATACAAATTGTCTTTATATAACAGAAAACCATATGACAAAATAATACTAAAAAAGTGAGTTACTTTGGTGCCAATATATTTTAATTATTTTAGTTGTAGATTCTATTGAGTGTACAATTGTATCTGGTACCAACCAACAGACTTAACAGAAGGCTCTAAAAATCTCAAACCAAGGCCATTTTATATAGATGGTATTAGAGATTTCAGAACAAACTGTTGGTCATGGTTTTCTTCCAATTTCTTACTGTTTTAGATGATTTCTTCCTTCTTGCGTTTGTTGATTCATATCAAAGCAACTAAAATGCTCAGACATATATAATAAGTACCCTTAAAACAGACATAAATTAAAAAAAACCCTCTCCTTTCCAGAGGTAAGGTTTTCCTTGTAAACCTTGTGATTGATTGAGAATAATTACTGTCGGGTAGTTTCCATCTCATTAATTCCCCATCTATTTTTCAAATCTCATCTAAAACTAACTTTTAGCATATAACTTATTACTCTTAATTTACATTTCCCTCAAGTAATATATTTCACTTAACGTGTGATCTGAGTTTTTTATTTGGTTCAGATTTATTGAACTCAGTAAATTATAAGTAATATTACCAAATAAAATGTTACTGCACTTATTATTTTGGAATTCAATGTGTCTGCCATTTCATACTCTCTATGTGCAAGACTTCCTTCCAAACTTTCTATGTGTCAAGACTTTGTTTTACATTGGTCTGCGGTGTCATTTAAAATTTAGATGACATTTTAACCATGAGGCAATAGATGTTAACTAATTTAACAGTTTTAATTGATTATTAATTGCATTGATAAGTGAGAGAGAGATCGTAGGAGGATATATTTACTTTCAAAGAAACTGCACTCTAAATGACAAGATGCTTACTCAGCGGGTTAAGGATCTGGCATTGCCATGAGCTCTGGTGTAGGCTGCAGACACGTCTCAGAACCCGCATTGCTGTGGCTGTGGCATAGCTCAGATTTGACCCCTAGCCTGGGAACTTCCATATATCATAGATGTGACCCCCCCAAAACAAAAAAACAAACAGAAAACAAAAAACAAAGGTATTTCACTGAAGTGGTGTAGTGGCAAGTTACTACAATTGAGCAAAAGTAGGAGGAAGTGGCTGTCAGCTAGCAGAATTAGGGAAGGAACCATGACTTACCTGTGCAGGACTTTGAGTAGAAGGGCATAAAAAGAAAAAATATATGAGGCCTTCAATTGTGGAAAAAGTCGGAGTTAAGCTGAAGTACTATTTGAAGTATTTATTGAAGTCAAGTAATTGACATTATGGTCTAAGAGAAAAAGAATATCTCTAGTGTTGGGCAAAACTGGATTCAAACCAAGGATTCACCTCTTATTAGGTATGTGATAGGAAAAAAAAATTTTAGCATTTGTAGTCTGTTTTCTCATGTGACAAAAAAGAGATTTAAAACACATATTTGGATATGGAGATTTCATACACTGCTGATGGGGACATAAGCTAGCACAGTTAATTTAGAAAACCATTAGGTAACGTTTACTAAAACTGAGTATGCGCATATCACCTGAACTAGCTATTCTTTTCGTGATGTACACTAAAAAGAAATGCCTCTGTATGTTCATGGGGAGACAGATACAAGAATTACACATGCAAATACTATTCATAAGACCTAAAAACTGGGATCAATTGAAATACAGTTAGAATAGGTAACTAACTTGTGTCAGACTCCTCAATAGAATACTACACCAGAAATGAGAATTGATGAACTTGGTCATATGCCACAACATGCCATATCGTGAACATGTCTCACAAACACAACATTCAACAAAATAAGTCGGATGCAAAACTACACATAACTTGAAAACGTGCATGTACGTTTTGAAAGTAGAACAAAGCCTGGTATAATGTTAGAAATCAGGACTGTGGTTACCCTAGGGGTGTGGGTTATGGGTACTACTGTAGGAACGTGAGCATCTTCCAAGATAGAAGAAATATTCTGTTCCCTGGTCTTGATGCTAATAACATGTATATGTTCACCTTGTGAAAATCTTTAAACCACACTTAATGACCACACATATTTCAGGTGGCAAAATACACTTCAATACATTTGTATTAAAGATTTTCATATCTATATCTATTCTGACAATATGTAGGAAGCATTTTAGCCACATCATTATTTTTCCATGTATCTCTCCTAATAGGAGGGGATAGGGTCAGTTAAAGAAAAACAGTCTGGCAAATCCTTGAAAACTAAACAATGCCACTAAGCTATCTTAGGCATTTATCCCAGTGAAATAAAGACTTACGTTCACACCAAAAACCTGTATGAAATGTTTATAGTAGCATTATTCATGGTCCAAAATAGCAAGCAGAGACAACCCAGCTGTCTTTCAGTGGGTGAATATTTAAACAAGCAGTGAAGCATTCATACCATGAAATGCTACCTAGCAATAAAAAGGAAGGGGATAATGATACACACAACAACTGGGTTGACTCTCAAGGGAATTATATGCTAATTGGGGGGAAGCCAATTCCAAAGGTCAAATATTCTATGAATCTTTCTATGTAACATCCTTGAAATGACAAATTATAGGAATGAACAGATTAATGGTTTCCAGGAGTTAGAGATGGGGCTCGGGGTCAGAAGGGAGGAGCCTGTGGTAATAAAAAGTTATGAGGGATCCTGAGAGTGACAGAACTGTTCTGTATTTTGACAATGGTAGTAGATTCAAGAAACTGTACATGTGACAAAATCTCATAGAACTAAATACACACACAAATTACCACAAGTGAAACAGATGAAATCTAAGATCAGAGGATTGTATCAAAGCTTGCAGGCTGGCTGTGATATTATTCTATAGTCTTACCACTGTGGGGAACTGGATAAGAGGTACTTGAGCTCTCTCTCCAGTCTTTTTTACAACAGCTTAGGAAATGACAGTTTTTCAAAGTAAAACTAATTTTGCTTTTGCTAACAAGAGGGTGACCCTGAACTTGATAATATGCTAATCTTGCAAGAAACCCCCCAAAAAATGTTTTAAAAAGAACAAGATCCCTCATTTAATCCAACTCTATACATGGGTAGCCAATGAAGACATTAGACAATACAGGAATATTAATGCGATACTTGTATGTTATTAACAAACTGAAAGAAAGAATGTGTATTTTTCTGTGTACATGAGTGCGTCCAGGGGTCAGTTATTCTGGAAGAAAAAGGGAACGGGGACAAATACATTCTGTGGACTTCTGTTCCTGTCCAGAGAGGTGCATACAGTGTCCAGCCAACATAAATATGTCCAGGCCAACTGGTAAACACATCTGTTTCATGGGAAAAGTGCCTTAATTTAGCTTCTTAAAATTACATTTCTGATTATAAAAGTCATAAGTGCTTGCAGAGAATTTGGAAAATCTGAAACATAAAGGAAAGACGTTTAACTTGAACTTATAAACACTACTTTTTACAGTAATACTTGTTCCCACTTATCTGAGGCATTTACGTTCCCAGACCCCAGTGGATGCCTGAAAATAAAGATGGTACCAAACCCTACCGTATACACATTTTTTTTTCTATACATACATATTTATGATAAAATTTAATTTATAAATTAGGTGCGGTAAAAGATTAACAACAATAGCAAACAGTAAAACAGAACAATTGTAATAATATACAGTAATAAAAGCCATGTGAATATGGTCACGCTCTCAAAATACTGTGTAAATTAAATGCTTTTTCCATCTTAACTAAGCACTCACCCACTATGACCATAACTTTCAGTTTGAGATGTGAAAAAAAAACTACCACAAATTTCTTTTTCCTTCTTCACAATTTTACAAATAGACCTGTTCTCACCATAGATCTTAGCAACCTCAGCATGTGACTTTTTCTTTCCTTACTAAGTGGAGAGCATTCACTTTTTCACTTAAAGGAGGCAAATTAAGGCTTCCTTTTGTCATACCCCAATTGCCAGCATCTCTACTCTGGCACTTTGGGGTCATCAGTACATAAAATAAGGGTGATGTGAACACAAGGCCTGCAATATAGTGACAGGAGAACCGATAACCAAGAGGGCTACTGAGCAACTAGTGGAAACAGAGGAAAGTAACACGAGACAAGGGGGGGACTACTTTATCTACATATTCTTTTCATTTTCTTTTGCATACTACTTTCTGTCATGAGTATTTTTGCCTGACGCAAAAAATTAATGGTATTTGTAATGCTTAGATAATGACTTCCCTTATAAAAATATTAGAATGAACCTATTTTATGTATTTTTAGAATTAATGTGACTAAGTTAAAAAAAATGATCCCCATTCCATGAGTGTAGGCTGCACCTAGTGACTTCTTTCCAGAGAACGGTAAATAAAAGGAGTAAAATGTGTAAGAAGTGGAGCAATTTGACAAACACTAACTCAGCCAGGTGGGGTGACAACAATAATGATGAGTCATGTTACAGTATCTAGACTTGATATGATGTGATGAAAATGACACTTCACCTCTGTGGTCTTCCACACAAAACCTGTGAATTCATTGTAATCATTACAAAGACATAAGTCCGGGGCAGCTTTCTACAAAATATTTGACCAGTATTTCTCAAAATGATACAGGTCATCCCAAAACAAGGAATGTCTAAGAAACTATCAGAGCTAAGAAGAGCCTTAAAAAACAGACAGAGCGACTAAGTGTGATAGAGTATCATGAACGGGACCTTGGAATAGAAAAGGGGCATTTAGGAAAAAATTAAGGAAATCTGAAAAAAAAGTATAGGACTCTAGATAGTAGCCGTCTGTCAATATGCGTTCATTCACTGTGACAAATGTGCAATATTCATCTCAGATATTAATGACATGGGGGGCTGGAGACGTATATGGAAACTCTGTACTATCTTTGCATTTGTTCTCTAAGTCTAAAACTCTTCTAAATTCAAAAGCTTGTTTAAAAAATAATGTTGTAATGAGGACATTTTTAAAAAATACATATTTTCAAGAATTTTATTTCCTTAACAAAAATAGCTGGAAAGAATATCCTTTGGTCTAGAGCTTTGAACGTTCTACATCTCGATAAATATTAAGCCGTTTTGCAAAAGTTCACACTTCCTACATTTTTACTTCCTCATTGTATAAGCATGTTTATCATCACACATACACTGCATATTTTCTCTAGAAATAACAGCAAACTCTTTAACTCTATTTTACTGGCAAAAGAAACCAATGTCTCATTTTAATTACGTGTCTCCTCCTATCATTTAGGGTAGCCATGTATTAAAATAACTCATGGATATTTGTATTTCATGATCTATAAAAGCTTGTTTCTTTTCTTTTTCTCAAGCTTTTATCTTGTGCTTTTCAATCTCTCCAAACATAGTTATTTTTTGCGAAAATTTCCATATTTAGCTTCTAATTGCATTTCCAGTACTTTATGAAGCACATTTATATATGAGGTAATTTATAGAACTTTTGTTCTTACAAAACTACGTCTCATCTTAAATTGGGTGTGTTTCCACCTATCTCGTTCTAGTTGCTTTGGTTTCATTTATTACATTTTCTCTACAATTTATTTACATTTGTGTATGATTTGCAGAACTTGTAATTAAAGGGATTAGCAATTTAGGAGTATTATTTTAAAATAATGCTTTGCTTTCCTATGGATTCTGCCTCCTGGTTTGATACATAGTAAATATGTTTGTCTGTTTTGTGAATATCTTATTTGGTGGATCTGTGGGGAGACTATCTGTGTTTTAATTATTACGACTTCATTACAAATGCGTAACAACTTATTATAAACAGTATATTGAACACATACTAGTTATATTTAAAATGTTTCTCTGTAATTCTCAATAATTATTTTTCTAATCATAACTTCATATCATCAGGTTTAAAAAAGTTGCATTATGATTTTTGCTAGATTTGCATAAGATCTAAAAAAAGAAAAACTGGCTTATCATATGTAATTTTCCCATCTGTGGACTTGATATTTCTCTCCATTTAAAAATATTTTTCTACATCTCTCAGCAAAAATATTCAAATTAGTTTAGTACAGAAGAATCCTTGTTATGATGACTTGCAAGCATTTTTGTTGTTGCTCTTGTTATGAATGGAAACTTTTCTCACATATGTTGATTGCTGGTTACATAAAGATATCTATCAAGTTTTGTACCTTTATTACTTATGTAGACAAAACTGCATTTACATCTTAGTTCCAACACTTTGATTCTCTTGGGTTTTCCAAGAAGAAATTCTTGTCATATACAAATACTGATAATTTTCTATTTTTCCTGATAATAACCATAAATTTTTTTTTGATTTCTTGCTTTATTGCTAAACAGCCCATAAAAATATGAAATAACCATAGGCATCCTTTCTCTAATTTTAACGGGATTCCTGCTATATTTTCAAAATTATGAATCCTCTTGTACGTTGACTTCCTTTTTTTTTTTTGTCTTTTTAGGGCCACACCTATGGCATATGGAAGTTCCCAAGCTAGCGATTGAATCAGAGCTGTAGCCACCTGCCTACACCACAGAAATAGCAACACGGGATCCGAGCTGCATCTGTGACCTACACCACAGCTCATGGCAATGCCAGATCCTTAACCCATTGAGTGAGGTCAGGATTGAACCCACATCCTCATGGATGCTAGTCGGGTTTATTAAGTGCTGAGCCACAGTGGGAACTCCTTGTATGTTGACTTTAATAAATATATTGAAGTGATTTCTACCTTTTTCTCTGTCCTGGAAAAGTGGTAAAGCATGGGAACCCCATGTAGTGTCAAAGTGAAAGACAGAGTCTCTAAAATCACCAATCTAGTACTACCAAAGCTCAGGTTTACCTGCCTCAGGGTCTTTGTTGAGCATTTTTTTTCTACCTCAGATGATCTTCCCTGATTAGTTCCTATACTTCAAAGCTAACCTCTGTATTACCTCCTGCAAAAAGCCTTCAAAGATGGTTGTTTCCCTCATCCAATGTGAGACAGAGCACTTCCTGCAAGGGCTGAAACACCTTATAAATAGATCTAAATGTGCAATTAGCACATAAATCTGAAATTGTCTGCCCATCTGCTCCTAAGCCATAGCGTCCTCAAGGGAAAGCATCTCATGTTATTGAGCTACATGTTTGCAGGGACAACCACAGTGCCAGACCGAATATTTTTAAACTGTTTCTAGAGCAAAAAGCTATCCTGATTATGACATGTTAGCATTCTGAAGTTGGGTCATAGATATTACGTTGCATTTATTACACATTTCCACTTTAGTAATTTCAATTTATCCCTCTTTATACAGTTTATATCCCAAGTTTTCACATTAATGCAAGAAGTTGCTATTATTTTATTACTTATAACATGCTAAGTGCTTTGGAAAACAATTCAATCTTCATGACAAAGCAATAAAGCAAATATGATCTTTTTAGATTCCACATATATCTAAGTGAAATCGTACAGTAATTGTCTTTCTCTGTATGCTTTATTTGACTTAGCATAATGCCCTAAAGTTCCAGCCATTATGCTGCAAATGACAAGATTTCTAGATTTCTTTTTCTATGGCTGATTAATGTTTCATTGTATGTATATATATATATGGCTGCTTATGAATATAGTGTACATATAGAGTTTGGGTACACCACGTGGATATAGTTCTTATATCCATAGTGGCTATGTTACCGATTTATAGTCTCACCAACAGTACACACAGGTTCACTTTCTCCACATTTTTGCCAGCACTTGTTACCTATCTTTTTGATGACAGCCATTCTGACAGGTGTGAGGTGATATCTCATTGTGGTTTTCTTTGCCTTTCCCTGATGATTAGTGATGATAAGCACTTTTTAGGTACATGTTGGTCAACTCTATGTCTTCTTTGGAAAACTGTCTATTCAGATCTTATCTCCATTTTTTAGTCTTTTTTTTTTTTTGTCTTTTTGCCTTATCTAGAGCCGCACCCGCGGCATGTGGAGGTTCCCAGGCTAGGGGTCTAACAGGAGCTGTAGCCGCCGGCCTTCGCCACAGCCACAGCAATGCAGGATCCGAGCCGCGTCTGCAACCTTCACCACAGCTCACGGCAATGCCGGATCCTTAACCCACTGAGCAAGGCCAGGGATCGAACCTGCAACCTCATGGTTCCTAGTCGGATTCGTTAACTACTGAGCCACGACGGGAACTCCTAGTCTTTTTTTTTTTTTTTTTTTTTTTTTTTTTTTTTTTTTGCTGTTGATAAACTGTGATTTTGGCTTTATAGATAAGGAAGCATGGGTTCTGAAGGTCTTTGTGAATTTGAGAGACTGAAGTTGAATGCAGGGTTTTTCCTAGACTTCAAAGCTTTATCCTGGAACCCCTTGGCTATGCACTCTTGCACCGATTTTATGACCAAGCATATTTACTACCAAGCAAATGACTGTTTGGGTTTCACAGTATAAAGTAGGCCAGAGATGACACTCCCGGAGTGAAGTCTAGAAAAAAAAAACCTCTTAGGTCTTTGGAATGTGAGAATACTCAAGTCAAAGGCTAAAAACATTGATGGTAAAGATATTCTTTGGGATTGTGCAGAAATATCGCCTGCCGTACTCCAAGAAAAAGCGTTGTTTTAAACACTAAATCAGGTTCATTTGTGGGCTTTACTGCACAAAAGACTTCCATTTATGAGGCTAAAGTATAGGCTCACATAGTTTAAAAGGATTTCTATTTTTAAAATTTCTCTTTTAACCTTAAATATGTGTGTGATGATTGAAATAAATTTAACTTTATTGTCTTTCCAGAGCCTATGCTACACATTGTTATTAGATATTTTAAAACCACTGTTCCAAATCTCAGAGATCCCAGACTTGTCCTGGTCATGCAGAATCGACATAATGTTGGACTTTGAGACCGTGTCACGTGAAGGAAATTCTCCCCTCAACCTACCATGCTCTGTTTTCATCCAAATTACCAATACATATGAAATGCTATTTCTTCAGCTGACCTTCACATTTTGATGTTCTCAACTTAATCTCATCTCTTCTCTGTAACAACTCTGTTTATAACAAGGTGGATTTTCCCCCATCAGTTAATTAACTTAAAAATTTTATAATAACTGTTACTTTTCAAATTTGTTCCTTTTTCCAATTTTTAATTTGCTGCTGAATAGTTTCCTCACTAACTCCTTCTAATACCTCTGAGTCACTGATGGAATTTTGCTGAAATTTTAAATCTTTGATCAATTATTTTATTCCACCTCCTTTTAATTAAAAAATGATAATAATACTGCTTTGAGGCCACTTCCCATCATTTTATTTTTAGTATACGGTGTGTTTCTTCTGATTTACATGTGCTACCTTTCTTATACTTCACTTCTACACTCAGACTGCATCAAATACCCTATCTATTTAGTTATCACCTTTGACCTGGCAGAGAATTCTCATAGGAACAAAAGGTTTGCCCTGCTGGATGAGATTCATTTTCAATCCAGCCAGCTTTGTCTTTCTTAGTGGAGATAGATGTTGGTGTTTAGCTCGAGGGGAAAAGGCTCAGAATGCAGGGAATCTTTAAATATGTAAAAGAATGTCACACAAGAGATAAATAAAATAGGCTCATTCTATGATTCTGAGGAGCTGATCAAGATAAAATTTACGAAGGAGCAATTTTTATTCAATAATATAGAAGAACAATATGAGATATAAAAAAATGCAATGTGCTGCCTCTGGAAATATAATTTGTCATAACTGATGTTTTCAGCCCACTTGGAAACACTACTTTTCAAAGATCTTTACATTTTAGGAGCAGCTAAATCTGAGCAGGGCTTCGGCCCAGCTCTTGTTTCTGCTTGTCTGTAATTCTCTCTCATTTTCTCTAACTGCAGATCAGATCTCCCTACACAATAGGGAATATGGCTGATTCAAGCCCAGGCATAAGGATCCAATGGAGAGAGTATTTCTTTTTGGCCCAGTATCCATATTTCTTCCAGGTAAAGGCCCCAGACCCTGCTTGGTTCTTGAGCTCACATCTTAAAGCAGTTGTTATTGACATTAGATAGGGCAGTATGGTTGGGATTGGCCGAGACTGGTCCGTACCTGCCGCTGGGGAGGATGGAGTGCAGCTGTGATTAAGAAGCTCCTGGGAGCATGGCTTATGGTAGAAGGATGCCAGGCAGATGAAAGAAATGCTGATCAAAAGAGAGAGGGCAGAGTCACATCATTTCCACACAGATCTGAAAAGCCAGCATTAAAAATAATTTCTCCTTGGATTTCCCTTCGTGGCTCAGTAGTTAACGAATCCGACCAAGAACCATGCGGTTGCGAGTTCGAACTTGAGGTTGCCTTGCTCAGTAGGTTAAGGATCCGGCGTTACTGTGAGCTGTGGTGTAGGTTGCAGACATGGTTCAGATCCCGCATCGCTGTTGCTGTGGCGAAGGCCGGCAGCTACACCTCCTGTTAGACCCCTAGCCTGGGAACCTCCACATGCCGCGGGTGCGGCTCTAGATAAGGCAAAAAGACAAATAATAATAATAATAATAATAATAATAATAGTAATAATAATAATAATAATAATAATAATAATTTCTCCTTAAGAACTGTCAAATACTCTATCGTTCTTCAGGATAGCAATAATTCAGAAGCACTCATAGCATCTGATTTGAAATAACCATAATATTTGCCTAAGACATTTGGGGTCTAGAATGAATTCCCATCTTTGTTTTACGTGAACTCCTTTTAAAGGTGTTTTCCAGTTTGTACTGCTGCGTGTTCCATGTACGTGCTGGATGTAGACCGAAGCCCGAAGGCCTTTCTCTAAAATGCTGAGCTTCTGTATTGTTCATATCCACCGACCCTGGGCCAAATTAGGGAAAACAAAATGCTAGCCATCTGATTGTTTTTGTTTTCTCCACTAGGAAACACAATACTTTGCTCTCAAATGAACAAATGATGAATCAAGACGAGACACTATTTGTGAGAGTTTAAGGCCTTGGCTGACATTTAGCAGATTGAAAATTGGATATGACACAGCATGAGAAAGCTTGACTTGGAGGTCTCAGGGCTTCTGGTAAGTGGCCAGGCTGAAAGAAGGGCAAAGTGGTTGAGAAAGCCAGAAAGAAAACTGTGAGACATATTTGGAAGAGAAGTTCTGGACTGGAGAGTTGTTTTTTTGGTTTGTTTGTTCGTTTTCTTAACAGGCTGTTAAAGGGGAACATTTTTGAAGAAAGTTCCAATTAGCTTTTGCTGAAACGTGCCAAAATTTGCATTTAAGGTATATAAAAGAGTTAACCAATTCTGTTAGTAGTTTCAAAGATAATCAAGGAAATATTAGCCATATGGAATGGGGGTGGATTACTTAATTGTAAGGGTTGATAATGGTGTCAGGAAAATGTAGGAGGTTTTGTGAATATAAAATTCAGTTACACAACAAACATAATTTTTTTCTTACTGTTTTTGGATCTATCTGGTTTCTCTCCTTATAAAAGAAACTGTTAATCCACTAAAATGTTATCTTCTAGTTGGCAATTGATAAACATATAAGCCCTCTTAGGTTCTTTTTCTTGCACTAATATTTTTATATTCCTGCATTTGTTGGAAGTGGAGCTGCAGGTGTGCAGAAAGGAGTAAGTAGGATGTTCATGGAAACTAGTACCATCATTTATTTCTCTGTTTAACTAAAAAAAGTCCCCATAATATTTTATCCTTAAAGAGAGGCTGGAATAGCAAGGCACAATTATGATACTCACAGAAAAACTTTGGATTCTTATTCTAGAAGGCACAGAAAAATATCTAAGTCTCTGTCTATATAAGTAGTATTTTTGTACAATTCCCTTTTTCAAAGTAATGGATTTAGTATCCTTCAGATACGGTGAGATTCCCACAGGGGATTCAGCATTCCACTTTCTCATAGGGGTGAGCCTCTTAAAATGACTTTACAATGCTTTTAAGAGAAGGCCTTACGGAGAACCTTATAAATGCTTTGTCTCTTGGTATTTTGTCCTGATCCGACCTGAGTTCTCCAAGTCTTCACCCTTTTACTGCAAGGTAATATGCAAGTCTCCGGAGATGTGGCTTTTGTTGGGTTGAGGACACACTCCATACCAAAGCTGCCAAACATAGTTTCAGTGATCCTAGAGTTTAGTTCTACTGCCACGCATGTGAAGAAAACTTGACTCACAGCCTCTGAAAAATGAAGGGTTCATGGAAACAGAATGGCTCATGCCAGACCCTCTGGCCTGTTGCTGACTTTCGTTTAAGCAAATAGATTATGTATAACCATTGGTATAACATTTGTGAGTAGACAGTGAGGACGGGATAGTCTAGATCTTTTTTTAAAAATTCCTTATAATGTTAAAAGTTTTAATATCCTCTACTTTGATACGGAATCATAGTTTCCCTTAATTGCAAATTCCTGAAAACTTGAAAAAAAAAGATTCCTAATATTTAGTCACAACCTAAATTTACCAGAATAATTTGTCATAATAAAGTATTATGCATACTGAATTCAGATTAGTAAACAGAGTATTTTCAGCACCCTGGAGGCCTTCCTAGTCTAGCAGAGTAACTACAGCTGCACATACACATACGCACACACACTCACACACACACACACACACACACACACACACACGCACACACACACAATTCGACAATACACACTTCTTTCTCTCTGGTCTTTTCCACTCAGCATTATTTTTATGAGAGTTATCTGTATACTATTTCATTTTGTGCAAGTATACAAAAATGTGCCTATCCCATTCTGTTATTGATGAGTACTGGGGGAGAAGATAGTTTGTGCTCCTGGTGCATTTTCTTGGTGAGCATCCGTACACATTTTTTTTTGAGAATCTACTTAAAGATGGAGTTGCTGGGTTTTAGGATGGGCATAAGTTCAGCATTAGTAGGTCTTCTATAAAGAAGCCTTTAGCACCAGGTAAACTTCCATATTGGACAGTATACCTGAATTCCCAGGGTGTCTAAATTATTGCTGCTCAATCCCCTTGCCAGTTTAGTAGATGAGTGCTATAATCCCAAGGATTATAGGAAAAAAAAAAGTTCATCTCTCTGGGCTTTCTGTTTCTGTGTCCCAGTGGCCTGAGACACAGAAGCCAATGCATTAATCCACTTATTTAAAGGTAATAAGACACTGATCTCACATGTTTGTGCAGGAATATTGCTAACTTTAGACTTTTTACCTTCCTCTACTAATTTCACTTGGATTCTTTCCCTTTTCCCAACTGCTTTAAAAATTCAAAATTTAGATAAGTACAATTCATTGAAGACAATCAGAAACGATAGGTAAGATAAAAAAGAACATTTAAATCCTGTGAAAATTCCGATTTACAAATTTAATTAGCTATCTTGAGCCCTTAAAAAGCAAAATATACTCCTTATTCCTCAGCACAGATCATAATCAGATCTCTGCCTCAAGGATTTTCATTCCTGCCCTCCTTCTCTGTGAACTACTTCTATTTGTAGGAAGATAAGGAGCTTTTTCCCATTCTGAGTCTTGGACACCATTCTTTTCCATTCTTTTCCCTTGAGGGCATATTATGGGCCTCATTGTATGAGACAGAAAAGAAGTGTTATACAGAAGAGCCAAAGGTAAAAGCACATTTCTCTCCTTCTATGCTGATTTATTTAACCACTCTATTAACCTTCCTTTTCCTGGTACATGTTTCCCGGACCTCCCAAAACTGGTTTATAAAAAAACTTCCCTTTGTGTTCTAATAACCACCTGTGTGTGTAATGCTAATGTATTCCACTGGCTTGACTAAGGTGTTATTCCAACGGATTTTAAGATACCTGAGGGTAAAGACTGTCTTCTTTACTATTCTATCCAGAGGAGCTCCAGGTAAGTCAGTCATTGTCTCATCACCTATTTTTATTTATTTTTTGTATTATTCACTGTAAAATTACATCAATTATGTATTTGCTTTCTTTTTACTATCTGTCCAGCCCCAGGAGAACTAGGATTTCCCTGACTTGTTTCCCCAGCACTAACAAGTATGCCAGCACATAGACCCTCAATAAATAGTTTAGATAAATACACAAATACTAGGCACTGATATATTGATTGAGTAAATGTACTCTATACACTTATATTTGTATTTCTTGTTAAGGGCCCTAGGGTTCATCCTCATGAAAGCTCAGGGAAATCATCGTGGGAATGGAATTTACATGCTTTACTTTTGCTAAAAGAAAATAGGCAGTAGTTTTCTTGCTTTCCAAAGACTCTACTGAATACTTATTTCGTAGTCAATATGTGAGAGTCATTTGACATCAGAATAGTAATTATTGAATTAATTCTTTTTGATGAGCATACCATTGAAATCCATCAGGCACCCTCTTTGTGATGAATTTCCTCCTTCCTGGGCTGGGCACAGGCGTCTCATTTGAAAATCTTATGCCCAGAAGCATCTGAAGGATCATTTGATATGGAAGAACCTCCCTCATTATTAAACTGCCTCAACCCCTGTTGCCCATTGTCCCAGATCCCTGGGTAATTTGGGAAGCAGAAATTGTGGTCTTCCGTGGAAGTCAGCGATTTAAGAGGCCCCAGGGGATCAGTCACATCCCCCACGTCACGGAGAATGATGAAATAGCCATTTCTTGATGTCATTGGCATGGTGCAGTTAAATTTCCTGCAGCTGGTTAGTGAGGGTACAAAAGCTTGATAAACAATAATAAAAAGAAGGGAGTGGAACTGATAGTTAACAGAGGATGCTGACATCATGTCTTAACTTAAAACATTATACAACTATTCAGATCTTCTTTGGAAAGTAAAGGATTGCAAACCACACTGATAAATACTATTTCCAACAGTACAATATTATTCCATTATAGTCAACTCTGTTTTATAACAAGGTTATGTATCCTTAATTCACTTTCCAGTCAATAAATAAGGCCAAAATAATCTTAGTTTTGGGGGCAGGGGTTGATTGAACAAAAAGATTAAGGAAACAAAATACAATAATTCAGCAAATCAAAAATTTGTTGCCAAATTATTGCCTTTCTTTTTTCAGATGAATTTTAACAAAAAATATTTTAAATAAGTTACTGTTATATAAAGTGTTCATCAGTTTTATTTCTCACTGGACTAGCAGTCTTTTTTCCTTCAGGTTTTCAGTAATACTAAATTAGCATGGAATCTAAGTTTTTGGAATTAACATACTCTATATCCTTTGAGAAATTCGAACTTTCATAATTCATTCAAGCAATTAGCAGTTTCTGAACCTGTATTAACTGCTTGGTATTGTGTGGAAATTCACAAGGATAATATCTGATTTCTATACTCATAGGAAAAATATATTAAATAATTTACAAGACAGTAAGAGAGACTCATATTGAAGTATAAATAAAATTACATTCAAATAAATATAATGGGTTAGAGACGCCTTCACAAATGAAGTGGCATTTGAGCTGAATTGTAAAAGAACAATAGAATTTTTCTACATGATAAAGTTTAGAAAAATATTTCAAGTCACAGGTTAAGACAGTCTTTGTGAAAAAGACTGACTTATAGAGGGAACACAAAGTGGCTAAGACGGCTGAAAATAATGGGTGTGTAGTGGCAGATAGATGAGATTCAAACAATAATTGGTGCCAGGCTGTGAGGATCCTTAAATGAATTTAAATTTTTCTTCAATAGACAAGGAGAAATAATTGATGGATTTTAAAGTAGGGGTTATCAGCTGTGTTTCATATCATTTTTAGAAGGAAAAATAAAACTTTGGTTGTTCAGTGAAGACTATCTTGTCGGAGTGAAAAAGAACAGAAGAAGAAAAGTTTAGTGGTGAGTGTGGTCCTGCAGATGAGCCATAATGAAGGCCAGTTATCCTAGATCTAAGTAACATAAGGGCCACAAAAGTCCTGACTGAAGAGCTGGTATTCCCCAAGTTAGTGACAAAAATCTGAATCCTGAGGTAAATGGTTGCATTCTTCCAGGAAACGTACATTCCCATCCTCACATTCCAGCACTGCTCTAGGGCTAACTCATATTCACAGGCTCATGCCTGCAGGTAGGTCCTCTAGACAAGACTCTCCAACCACCAATACCTTAGACCAGCAGTTCTTACATATTAACAGGTATCAGAATCACCTAGAGGGGTTGTTATAACACAGGTGGCTTGGCCACACCCCCCAGTATTTCTGATTTAGTAGGTCTGAAGTGGAGCCTGGTAACTGGTCTTATTAACAAATACTCAGATGATGCAGAGACTGCTAGTCTAAGGACTACACATCGAGAACCACCAGTAAACAAAATTGTGAAGGACGGGAAGTTATAAATTAAAAAAAGAATAAAATATGTACTTCAACAAAAATGTAGGGATGTCTTAGAAGAATATTCCAGACTTCTTGATAGAGATGCAAATGATGAAACAGTATAAATATCCAAAGCTAGATGCTTAATTCATATAATAGCAGACCTATTACTGAATAGTATGTAGTCATCAAAAATGATGTATAATATTTTAAGGAAAGGGCAAATTGATAGACAATAAATGAGGATCAAAACTACAACCCTTTTGAAATAAAAATTGTCTCTGCTTATATATATATAAGCTTGTGTATATATAAATATATATACACAAAAGTCTAGAAAGAAGTGTCCACATCTTAGTGGTCATCTATGAGTAGCAGAACTTATAAGGTACATTTATATTCTTTAGAGTCAATATATATTTTCCCAGCATATCAATAAATACAACTAATTTTGGGTTCACAAAAGTGTTCTTAATATTGATGCAGAGTATGCATGTGCACTGATACACAAGGAAGGGAAGCAAAAGACAAAAAACTGACATCATAATCACTAACCTAGAAGGAAATAGAAAAGTTATTCTGATTGATCAGGTTCTCCCCAAAGGAGTGACCATGTAGCTGTGCCCTTTGCTACTCTGGGCCACACAAAGACCCTAGACAAAATGGAACCTATCTGAGTTGAACTGACTTTCCATCCAGGATGAAATCACTATAGGAAAAACTTCGGAGAAACGATCATAACCAAACATATTGCTAACAGTGAGGAGCTTAGGTTCACGTCCAGAGGGTATGGAAACACTCCAGGAAGGAGCCGAAGCCAGGCTTCAGAAAGAGGAAACCAAGCCCCTCGAAGGAAAAGAGATAGGGGCCTGGGGGAGAGAGAAGAAAAGGCGAGCCACTAAAGCCTTGGGGAGATTTGAGCTTCTTGTGGCACTTCAAATTATGTTAGCTTGACTTTCATACAGGATTGAATTGAGCTGCTAAAAATGAGTCTACTCCTTTTTTCTTTTTTTTCAAAATAGTATTAAATTTATTTCAACAGGCTGTCTGAGCTATTCAGTTTTGTTATGTGCTGATGAAAATCTATCATCAAACAATGACATACCTTGCCTCTCCCTCACTCCAATTTAAAGTCTGAGCACCAGCAGCTGCAGCATTTGTGTGAAAAGTCAAGTGTGTCACTGGCAAGTCTTCTTCTACTTGGATTAAATCTTAGCCTCTCTTTTTACAACCCAGAGTCACCCATCAGGAAATTTACCACTTTTCCCAGGGAAGAGCCTTTCATTCCATCAGAGAAGTGTGTTAATGACCCTGAGGTCACCACACTCTGACTCTGATTTCATCTGTCTCCAGAGGCTAACCAGAACCAGACTTGATCTGAACTTGACCTCAAGGCCACAGGGAAGAGTGACTGCTGCCCGTGACTCCTTACCTGAACTGTACCTTTCCATGATTTTTTTCCAAAAATCTACACCCACCATCTTCCTGCTGCTATCACCATATGGCATTTGTAGTCTGCTTTATTGGAATCTATAACAAAACACGGGGTTTGGCACTTACCTTGGAAAACCTCAGGTGCGTTAAAATGTGGATAATCTATGCCCACAATATTGAAACTCTGTAGGGAGGACCGGAAAATCTGGGATTTGAAAAATCTCCTCAGGCGATTCTGATGCATCTAAATTCTAAATAGCACTGACCAAGGAATTAAGAATCTGGGTGCTCAATTCAAACAGTTCTTCAGTTGCTTGTTTTGTGAATTTGAGAAAGTTACTCTCTCAGAACCTCAGCTTTTTGATCTATAAAACTAGGATAATAATACCTGAATTCCTACTACAGTTGTGGAATTCGATTATACATATTGAAGCAAGCAGAAAGTCAATAAGGATTAGCTATTATTATTTGTTGTGATGGTAATGCTATCTTTTATCTACATAGTGGCTTACTGAAAAAAAAAATGATAGACTTTTGGAGTAAAACTAAATTCAAATTCCAGATTTGATATCTGTGATTTCCAAGAGATCAGGACTACTCCTTTGAGGAAAATGCACTGCTTAAGTACCTAGTAAGTGACAGGTACTATTCTAAATCCTGGGCAGATAGTGAAGAATGAGATAAATTATGTTACTCTTCTGATGCTTCCTGTCTGGAGAGGAAATAATTAAATAATAAAACGCATACAGAGATACACAAAGAGATATTGAAAAGCCTATAGAAAAGATAAAGCAGGTATTTGACAGGAAGATACCAGAGTTAGTTGAGAGATAACTTTGGACAAGGTAGTCCAGAATATCCCCTAAGAAGGTCACATTTGACCAGATTTTGAATATTAAGGATACAGTCACTGGAAGAAGGTCTTTGTACAGGTACTCAGTGACTTATCGCTAGTGATTTAATCTTTTTTTTTTTTAAAAAAAACAATCTTGACTATTTAGTTAAGGCAATGTTTATCAGGTTTCTACTGTGTAAAGTTACTATGCCCCCCGTCCACACACTGTTCTGTGGAAGTGAGTGACCAGGTTTTATTTATTTTTCGGGTTTTTTTTTTTTTTTCCATTATACCCAGCTGTACAGCGTGGTGACAGGGTTACACATACATATGTGGATTCATCACAAGTGGTTAGACAGAGTTCCCAGTGCTATACAGTAGGATCTCCTTGCTTTTCCAGTGACCAGGTTTAGTCCACTTTCTTGTAGTGATTATCATCCTAGAAGAAATCTCCTGCAAACAACAAACAGTTAAGAACAGTTCCACCAGAAAATGACTAGGTTCACCAGTAAATGAATGATTTTTTTTCCTAAAACTGTAGAACAAAACCCCCATTCTGAGTTACACTTTGGATGATATTAAACTTACATCAGATAAGAATCTTGACTGCATTATCATCATAAAACCTCAGACAAGCTCTTTCCTGAACTTATTGAGGCTTGCTAAAATGGATATCCTTGACATTCTTAAGACTTCTTTCTTTCTGCCCATCAAATCTTAAGAAATGCTGTGTTTCTCCTGCTCAGCTCTTACTCAGGACCTAGTTGGACAAACCACAAATATAGTCTTTGCCACAGGGGCATTGCCCCTAGACTAGACATCCAGATGTCACCTGGTTGCATAGCAGAAACTAGAAGAAAGAGGCATAGCAAAGAAAAACAGTAAAATCTCCATAAAGCAAAAACCTAACTATGAATGAACTTCTACCTGTTCTTTTGTAGTCCCAAATGAGCCCTATAATTTTTTTTAAATTTCAAATAGCGTTCCCCCCCTAACTATTGAATTAAGTTTTAAAAGTACTTGATCAATGGTCCTCAAGCTTTATTTCCTGGAGGACTACTTAAAGCACAGATTTCTGAGCCCCGATCCAGAACTTCTGATTCACTAGCTTTAGGGCAAAGTGCAAGAAATTACGTTTCTAGCAAGTTCCTATCTGATGCTGGTGAGAATCATACTTTGATAACCATTGTCCTAGATAAGTAATGTGATTCTAAATCTTTTTAATAATAAAAAAGAACACTTTGGTTTTGGTATTTTAATGATTTTCAGTTTCCAAAGTTTACAGTTTTTAAAAAAATATATGTGACTAGATGATATTGGGGAATGGGGGTAGTGAAAAGGCAAAAACCCAGTCTCAGTTTGGGACAACTCTTAGGACTGACCCAGCATCTGAGTCACTGGGATTCTAGCTGGGGCCTGGGTTGTGATGGGGTTCAGGACACACTGAAGTGTGAGGAGTCACTGTGACCTCTGCCCCTTCGCCCTTCTCCCCCAAAACATATCATAAGTCCTTCTATCAGAGGTACTCTCCCCAGACCCAGAAGAAGAGAGCATCTTATGTCCAAAGACAAAGGGATACCAAGAAGAATCCAAACAAACAGCCTTTCTAACTTCCCCCCAGTTTACTACAATCCTAAAATCACCCCCTACCCCTTAACCTATCTTATTCCTCCAATATGTGCACACTTGGTTAAGCTTAGCATAAAAGTACACAGGACTTTGATTTTTTATTTATTCATTTATTTATTTATTTTGCCACTCCTGGGGGTTATGCAGAAGTGACCGGGACAAGGATCTAACTCTCACTCAAGCAGTGACCGAGCCGCAGCAGTGACAATGTCAGATCTTTAACCTGCTGAGCACTAGGAAGCTCCTACACAGAGCTGTTTCTTCAGGTTTTCATTCCCTAATGCAGGTTTCCATGTCACATGAAACACGTATCAAATAAAGGTGTATGTGCTCCTCCTGTTAATCTGTCTCTGTCAGTTTAATTTTCAGGTCCAACCGAGGATCCTCAGAGGATCGAGGGGAACTTTCCTTCCTCTACGTCGCAAACGCTTTGCAGTTCAGATTCTCTCTCTGTTCCATCCTGCTCCCTTCACTCCCTCAGATGTGTTGCTCTCAGAGTTTGCTCCAATATGCTTTCTGCAGGGAGACGTGGGCCTCAACCCAGGGATGAAAGCTCATCAACACTTGAATGGGTGGTGACAGTTATATGTGTGCTTGTTGGTTGCAGTTGAAGCTTGCGCAAACAGATGCTGAATCCTTACAACGCTGACAAGAAGCAATTGGTTTTAATCAACTATTATATAAATTCATGTTCACAGATCATCCTATTTTAGCTCAAAATAAACCAAGTGAGAATTCTTAGGCAGTGGCATTATTTTCACTCATATTAATTATATCTCCTGTAGAAATAAAATAAATGTTGCTTATTCCTATAAACGACTTCCCCCCTGCTGCTGAATTTACCATGTATAACGAGTGACCAGTTTAATCATCCACTTTAATTTTAAAAAGAAAGGTGATGAGAAACTATTAAATAACTTATTAAGCAAATTGATTGATTTTAAAAACTATGAAAAACATTTTAATATTCTAAACCACTCTCGGTGTGTAAATGGCATGACCCTCAGTACATGTATTTGATTCATTTGGCTGAAGTATTTAGTTTGCTTTTTTTTAAATTGCATTTGTATTTATAATTTGCCTTTCAAAGATGTTTTTGTCTACTAAACAGGCTGTTTTATATACCAGCCAATGTGACCTGTGCATGACCACAAAGCCCCTTCGAGAGGGAGCTGACCTCGGCTGTTCTTTCCTCTTTCTCATTTTTTCCCTGAAAGCAGGTGTCACATCTGTCACTACTTGGCCACAGTAGACTGTGCTAATTAAAACTTATAAATTACATCCATGTGGCATTGCCTTTCTCCTGTGAGGCAGTCCTATTTGTTATGGTACATGGGAGTGGGGTTATAGAGGGCTTCCAATTTTGCATAAACACTGACCTGAATGTTTAAAGGCTGGAGAACATGTACTACATTTCTTTGAATTCCTGCTATGTTTTTCCATAACTGAGGGTTCATGCGTACTTGTCGAATGATCTGAATTGGCAAGGGAAGGATCTTTGTACGTATTAGTTAGGGCAGGTGAGGGACCAAAGGAGGTTAGCTCTAAGACCACAGGAAACATGTAGTCACTGATGATTTGAGGACCAAAAATTTGATCCTATGTTCTCCCTACATTGCCACCAAAATTGACTTGCCCTCTGGCCCCTCGTTAGCGCTTTGCTTTAAGGTGACTAATAGTGATCGAATTGAGGCAAGTCCCCTACATGCATTTTAGTATTTCAGAACAGTTACTGCATTTCCTCTCCAAATGAACTGATTTGAAGCACAGAAATTCCATGCTTTAGCAAGGCATTGGTTGTGGGATGATGGGCTTTGAGAGTCAGTGACTGAGCTGTGTAAGTATTTCCTAATCTCTTGTGACCAACAAACCAACATATTCATATCAACTTCCTAAATGGTGTCTAATGGCAATCCTTAGTGGTTCTACAAATGGCCATTGAGTCTTAAAGGTTGACATGAGGAAAAAGTAGATAGTCCTCCTATTAGTGCCAATAAATGTGATAAACCTGTTCTAGAATGGAGGAAATTTAGCCTTGTTTCCCAAATTTTTTCGGTGTAACACTGCTTAGACAAAAGAAAACAAAATGACAATGAGAGGCAAATATTAAATCTTTAAAAAAATAATATTTTAGTATAATTTGTAACCAATTGCTAAAAATTAATATCCTGTTGCCTAAGATACACACTGCAAAAAGTCAACATAAGTATTACAATTAGACTTTCACTGTAACCAAAAAAAAAAAGAAAAAACAGTCTTGTAACACTTGTGCTAACTCAATCCGGGCAACATTGTATAATAATCACCCAAACTGCAAAAGTTCAAAGAGCCTGTCTACTTCCATTTGAACTTAATTATAAATGATTTGAGAATAAACTCGTCCTGCTGAGATATTTTTCCACATTTGCTGAATTAATATTTTAAGAAAAGATTAACAGGTGTCGATATAAGTAGTCATCAAGGTAATTTTGAAACACCAGGTATCTTATTTGACAAGATTTGTATCAATTGAAGTTATCTATTAAATCTTCAAATCTAATGATGATAAGTTACAAAAGCCACCAATATAAACCACCTGATTTAGTAAATTCTTATTAATAATGCACCCCATTTTAAAAAGTTCATACAGCATAGCAGAGTGTGATCTGATTTGGGCCAGGAACCAGCTACAGGGAAAAAAAGAACCACCCTAGCTCTCTAAGCCTCTATAACTACATTTCAAAATTACGAAGAATAACAGATATTCTAAGTTCATTGGCTTATTTTAAGAAATTAATATAACATTTGAAATACTGGATAAGATCTATGATACTATACTAATACAAGAATTGGATAATCTACTAATATTATAGTTTTCTATAACACTGTAAAAACTAGAGAATTTTAACATCTTCGAAAACACACATTTTGTAAATTTTGACGTTAAGATGTTTCTTAGATACTTGAAATTTCTCTGCAATTATACTTCTCTACCTAAATATCAAGAATTCTTGACACTCTTGATGAGTTAGTGGTGAGTGAGGCTTGGCCTTCATGATCATGGAATAATTGACATTGCTCTTATTGCAGAAACCACATAAAATGTAGTGCTCTAAATTTTTTAAGTATCTTGATGACTTTGAAAGTATAGTATTGAATCTATTTACCACACCAAATAAAATCATTAATATAGTATTTATCCAATGGTCACATTCACATAAAATGCAAGTGTCCATAGAATTTATGTATTATTTTGCAACTTCTTGTGAGTCTATAATTACTACAAAAAAGGAAGTTTTAAAATAAAAGAAAAACAAAAGCAACATCTTAAGTGCCTAAAAGAGAGTACCATTTTGAAATAAAGATCAGTATAAACTAGTGAAAACTTTAAATTACTTAATATTTTAATAAGGTACAAATTATATAGCTTTTAAGGATATACAATAACTTGAAAATCCTCACAAGTTGAAGACTTTTGGAACTTCTTTTAATTAGAATCCAAGAATGAGGCCCTGATTACCAGCTTAACAAGTGGTGCTTATAGAAATGAGACATCCATCCAAGTCAGTTTGTCCTATGGATTATAAGTAAGCTTTTGAAAGAAGTCGTTCATATTTGTCTTATTTAGTTCTAAAAAGCTACATCTGAGTGAACCCTTGAGCTTTGGAGGCAAGGGAAGAAAAAGACTGCCATTGCTTGTTTGTCTAACTTTTTCTCTTTTTTTGGTACCTTAAAATGCCTATCCCCTTAGTTGTATCCTCTTGACTCTGATAGTGATAAGGGTGAAAGGTGGTCACTATAATCTTCACAATTCACTACGATCCTTCCAATACCTGAGAATAAAATAAAGCCTTAGTACCTTGTTTTCATACAGTTCCCAGTGTAAAGGGCTACTAAATGCAACTTCTATTTTCTCAAGAGTCTAGTATGAAAAACAAAATAATAAATATCCAGTACTTACCCATTTTAAAATTTAGTGTTAGCTTACCTAGGCATAGAATTGTATTGTTATTACTATTATTGTTGTTAAGCTTGAATAAAACCAGACTGTATGATCACTCTATCAATAGATCATTAAAACCTGTCTTTGCAGCCTTTTGCTCATCTTCCATGGTGAAAATATTATAAAGGGTGGCTAGAGTTAGAAAATGCAGAGAAATAACTACACTGGAGCAAGACACAATCCATAAACAGCAAGGTTAAGGGGCATGTTTTCCATGAACCAGAGGTAAGGCAGATAAAGGCAGATGAAACACTTCAGAAGAATCATACCAACTTATGGTACTATTCCATGGTAATGGACACTTTTCAGAAAAATTAGAAAAGAAACAAGTGTCCATAATTATTGTTCTCTCTTTTTCCCCCTTCCCTCATTTAGGTAACAAGGGTTTGCTTTCGTTTTTGTTTTTTGATTTCTTAATTCTTCCTCTGGGAAAGAGAATTTGACCAACTAATTCTCTAGGAGATGTAATAATGATGGAATTCACAATATGATCCTACCCTGAATACTTGAGTTTAATAAAAAAAAAAGTGATTTATAAGCTAAAAGTTCCAAATTTGTGTGTGTGTGGGGGGGGGGCTTTTGTCTTTCTAGGGCCATACTCCCAGTATATGGAGGTTCCCAGGCTAGGGGTCCAATCCGAGCCATAGCAATGCAGGATTCCAGACGCATCTGTAACCTACACCACAGCTCACGGCAACGCCAGATCCTGAACCCACTGAGTGAGGCCAGGGATCAAACCCGCATCCTCATGGTTGCTAGTCAGGTTCATTAACCGCTGAGCCATGATGGAAACTCCCCAAAGTTCTAAATTTTTATCACGTAATTTGAGCCGTTTGAAGACAACCGGGGAAGTGTTATATAAAAAGGAGAGCCTTTCTTTCACCCTGAAGTCATTGGGATAGCAGTCATTTGCTTTGACCTTGGGTAAGACTAATCTCAGTTTAGAGCTTTGTAGAAAAGAAAGACTCCCAGTTCTCTACTCGAAATCCATTTTGTTGATATGCCATAGACCCTACTTTGGAGGCAGGATAAGCAGTTCTCAGAGGGAAATAACTCTTGTGAGTTGGGAATAAGTAGTGTCCACAACACTATGGGAGATTCTCTATTTCACCACCACGAACATTATCATTTGGGGGTATCATGTTATATTGTTAAATATGAAGCCTTGCATTACCTTTCAAAAGCCACATGAAAGTCAAGAACAGGTTCAGGGAGTTTCCA
Source organism: Catagonus wagneri (assembly GCA_004024745.2). Lineage (NCBI taxonomy): Eukaryota > Metazoa > Chordata > Mammalia > Artiodactyla > Tayassuidae > Catagonus > Catagonus wagneri. Next base: position 16,502,977 of record PVHT021183631.1, read on the forward strand.
TCCTGGTGCAGCGGAAATGAATCTGACTAGGAACCATGAGGTTGTGGGTTCAATCCCTGGCCTCGCTCTGGCATTGCCGTAAACTGTGGTATAGGTCACAGACGTGGCTGAGATCTAGTGTTGCTATGGCTGTGGCACAGGCCAGCAGCAACAGTTCCGATTGGACCCCTAGCCTGGGAACCTCCGTGTGCCACGGGTGCGGCCCTAAAAAGACAAAAAAAGGAAAGAAAGAACAGATTCAGCTATGCTTGGTCCGTATTATTCTTTGGGTTGCTTTACATGGGTACACAAAATGTCTAAACCACCCTACCAAATTACCTGTATTGCAAGATTGTTTCGTCAAAGCTGTTCAGCCTTTTGTTTTATTTTTTTTATTCTAATCGATTTCTATGCTGTAGTTGTTTTTTTTACATTATTTAAGAGAATGACTAATTTAGAAAAAAATGAAAAATAGTTTATTTTATTTCTACTTTAAATACCTTTCTTGCAATCCATATGTAGAAATGAGTCACTTGATCACTTGATTTCCTGAACTAGAGGGGTCATTTTTTTATTTTAGGCTGCTTCAATCTGTATCAAAGAAAAAAAAAATATTAGTCCATTTGTAAGAAAGATTCTTTTCCAAAAACACTTAAACTCCTTGTGTGCTTCTACTAGCAGTGTTCATAGTAAAGATAACCTTGGAGTCATTCAACTCGCACTGATGTTCTGTAAATCCACATGTAGCTATTACCTTGGGAACCCAACAGGTGGTCCTGGTAAATCAGCTTCAGTTTTTCATTTGAAATAACAACACTGTATGTCCTTTGGACTTTCAGGTGGTTCTACGTATGGTGTTGTTGAAATGTACTGACTTTCTCTGTTCTACCAGTTGAGTTAGAAACTACCCAAGCAAAGTTTGGCCAAAATTCCCCAAGATGATTCAAGCCCAATGGTTTGAGACAGCAGAATTTTTGTAACTTATAAGCGCTAAAGATCTTTCTAGCCATGATGAGTACTTTCAAAAGAGCAGTTCATTTTTTATTCTAATGGTGACTTTTAATGCATGAATACAACCTCACTAATTTGAGACCCTTTAGCAGCTGTGAGAAGTTGGAGACTCCTAGAGAGATAATGGAGTATGAATGAAGCACCACTTCAGGATATATTTATGAACCGTCAACTTTTACATTCTTCTCCAGTTGATAACACTTGATCCTTTTTGTTTTTCTTCTTCTGATTTTTAGATTCTTTAGTTGGTTTGTGTCTAAGGCACAGGAAATCTGAAATTTGAAACCCCAGCTGGTTCACTGTCCTCTTCTTTTCTGTGACTGTGAGGGAAAGCCGGAAACTTCAGTAACACCATGTTTCAATTATTTTTATTTTAGACCACATGGGGAGACACTGTCCTCCACTGTTTGACAGGATGTTGCTGTGTCTTCTTGGTAGGGGTCCATTGCCCTTCAAAGAGAGAGATTTGGATTCTTTGACTCTTAAAAAAAAATGTTAGCCACACAGACACAGACAACACTTCATGGGGATACATGTCTGAGGGAGAACTTTGGAATGAGGCATGCTTTCCAGTTATATTCTCCTGCAGAAGAAGGGAACATATTGATTCTCGTGAGTTCTATGAGCTTATAATTTCATATTATGAAAGCTATAGATCCACAGTCCCTTATCCAATACTCCTGAGGTCAGAGGTAATTCAGAATTAAGAATTTCTCAGATTGGGTGTAGTGCATGTTACATAATAATACCCCAGGGAGACATGAGCAGAACTAGAGAAAATCACACTAATAATTTTGCAGCAAAAGTATGTGACTAAGGAGCCTAGACAAAGATTAAAGATACTCTTACATCAATTCTGGTTGAGATTTTCATAAAATTAGTTCAGATTTTGCCCCCACATCAGTTATAAAAATTTTTGGTGTTCAGAGATTTCTGGATTACGAAATTGCAAGTAAAGGACTGAGTGCCTGTATTCACAGGTTTCAGGAATATTGTAAGTGCTCTCAAAATACTTATGGAAATGCCTGACTAGTTAAATGAATGATTGACTAATTGAATAAATGAGTAAGTGAATGAATGGCCTTTCTCTTATAAGGTAGAAAATAAAGAGGATCAGGTATTTTATGATTTAACAGGAGGTCTAAACATGGAAGCAAACTTTAAAGGGGAAGTTGTCCCAAATGAACAATTAACTTATTTTCCAAGCTCATTACTGCACACACCACTTGGGATCAGGGTACTCAGGTTTCATATTCTATTTTATACACGCTCAACTGTTCCTACCTCCCATCATCCTAATCTTTCTCCTTAAAGCTATGTAACTGTTGACTACAGCTTACATTTTCACCTAGAAAAAAACATGATACCTGGAAAAATAGATGGTTGTGAATACTGGCTACTTTTCTATGGAAGCAAGCGTTGCTTATTTGGAAGAGATTTTGACGGTATTTGGTCGTTTAAAAAAACAAAAAAAGGTCTTTTGGTTTATAAAGTTTGCCACAGCCCCTGCAACTCTTTCATTTGAAGAGTGTTCTGCACATTTAAAGGGTTGTTATGCTTTGGAGATTTAGTTTATCCTGTATTTGATACTTTTAAGAAAAAAAAAACATGATTAGAAAACAAAAATACACTGGCACAACTTATATATGCTACCTTCACCTTGAAGAATTCTTGCATGCCTTTAAACTGTCTTTCTGCTGACTGCTTGCAAATCAGAACTACCCTCCACCTGGTCAGCAAGTAAGTTATTCCACAGCTGCTCTATTTCCAGGTTTGCAAAGCACTGTCTTGGATTGCACCTATTATCTCAGCCTGGTCATTCACCCTCTCATTTTCAAAAAAAAAATCTATTTTGGATGGAAAATTGTATTATTACCTTAATTAATAAAAATTCTTATAATATTAGTTTAAAATCTCATGTTTTTTCCAGCAAATTCACTCCTTCTCTCAATGTTACTCTTCTACCACAAGATGGACATTTTTGCTTGCAGTGATTATATTAAATTCAGTTTTCTAAACAACAATTAGCCTTCTACAGTGAGACTTAGAAAGTCATTTTAACCCATTTTCAAAGTAGGTTGACATCTTCTCCCCAAATCAAGGGGAGGGAGGAAAGTCTCTTTCTTCGCTAGTAGAAGCTTATAAAAATATGTTTTACCACGTAACGATGTCTTTCACTAAGGTACCAATTTCCCCATGGAAACAAAGCCATTGGAACTCCAATAAGAACATGTTCAATGTGGCAGAGGCACTGAACACTCCCAAAATGTTTGCATGGAAAAGCCACATGAAAGGCATCTTCTTTCCTACTAGCCAGCATGTTTCAGCATCCCCATAGTCTGCCAAGATTAACAGAGGTGTAAAAGTCATAAGCTCAACACTGAGTCTATTTATTAAGGAGGGAGGTGAGGAGAAATAAGTGCTGGGAAGGAGCTGTTGAGAAGCAGGATTGTTCTGTTGCTGATAAAACAGAATTTTATTTTTCACTGGGAAGAAGGCAAGGATTAGCTTAACAGACTGATGCTTCCATTTTTTGCTATAGGCTATACAGATATGTTTACTAGTATGATAAACAAAACATTCAACAGTGGGAGGGGAGAGAGTTGGGTAACAGTAGCACAGGTATTTCTTTCTTTCTAAAAAGAAAATGTATTTGGCGTCTCAAATGCCACTAGAATCCCTGTATCCATATTTCATGATTAAAACTAAAAAATGAACCCATTGGCTAAACTTCTTGGCTCCCAGAAACACATCCATTTACTACTAAACAGATTAATCCCCTTACTTGGAGTGGGAGACAGATAAATTAACTATATGGATTTTACCATTAAAACAAACAGAATGAGGCTTTGTCCAAGAGAAGGGAATTTCTTCAACATGGACTCTATGTGGAATCATTCCAGACCTCAACCCTCTATGTTTGAATCTAGAAGGATTTGCAGACAAGTATTGGCTGGTGGTAACTACTGTCCCTTTAGCTTTAGTGACACAAGAGCAGTGCTCTCCCAAAGGTTCTTGACAGATTCTAAAACATGTTCATGAATACCAGAACCAAAAGGTACCCAAGGTAATGATCAAACGAACAAAAAAGGACAAAAAAAAGCAACACTGCCCCCCAAATGAAGCACAATTTCTCCTTGTTTTAAAGTGAGGCAAAAATAATGTCTCAACCATTCTGGTCTCCCAAGAATCTCATGCCTTTGTACTTTGCTAGGAAGATAGATGGTTGATAAATTGATATATTGACTGTGCTTTACTAACTCAAAATTAGAATGTGCAGTTTGTTAAAAATAAGTCCACAATCAGAATATGAAAACACGAGGCTATGCAAGGAAAAAAAAAATTCCAGACACGTGGTGATCTCAGACTAAGGTCTTTTTGTTCAAACACATCATTTTTTAAAGGGGGAAACTGAGATGAGTCAAGCAGTTACATATTGACTAGTCTGGAACCAGGAATCATGTTCCTCAATCTACTGAGACTTTACCTCCTTTACACTTTATTCAAAAAAAAAAAAAAAAAGTTCAAGTACCAATGTCACGAATATATCAAGTAATCAGAGCCATGAGGAGAAAAAAACAATGTTCACAGTCAGGGAAAATGCAAAGGTAGCTCCTAGCTGTTAATACAAGAGAGAAAAACTAGAATAGGATAATTTTATCCTCAGACACAGCAGGGGCATTATCTAAGAGGAAGTTAAAACTATGCAAATGTGATTGGGTGCTGAATGCAAAGAACTTTGTTTGAAACAGATTCCTCTCAGGAGCTGGTGGCTGGGGTCTTAATGAATTCCTTGGTGGGGTCCATGGTGCTAAGGGAAAAGAGCATTTGCGAGGGCTGATGACTACAGCGGAGGTCAACAGACACAGAGGTGTTTGCTCCTCTATGCTCTCTTTCCAGTGCTTTTGCAGAAAATTAGTGCACCTTGATTAGGAAGGTATTTTTTTGTTTGTTTGTTCGTTTAGGGGGTGGGGTTGCTTGTTTTTGTTTTCTTTCCCTTTATGGAAAAGGCTTGTTTTTCTTCAGTCCTTTTTAGCCCCAGTACATTCTGCATCAAAACATACTGTTAACCTCCCATGTTTCCCAAGAATAAAGAAGGCTAAGAATGAATGTTTTCAGGTTGAGGTTCAGCAATTTAGGATTATGGAAACATTGAACTAGAAGGGGGCTTAGAGGCTGTTAGCCTAGTTATTCTCAACAGGGTTGATTTTTGCCCCCCGGGAACATTTAGCAACGTCTAGACACATTTTTGAGTCACAATTTTGAGTCACAATTGAGTGGGACTGGTAGTAGCATCTGGTTTTTGAAGTCCAGGGATGCTGCTAAACATCCTACAAGCGCACAGGGCAGCCTCCACAACAAGAGAATTCCCCCCCAGGTGACACTAGCGTCTAGGCTGAGATATGCTTCTCAACGATTTTTTTTAATAAGTAAGTGTACACAGTTTCAGTAAGGTTAAGTCATGCTTCGTGACGTTGAGCTCAACCTTAAACACTAGTCTTCTGAACCCTTTCTAGTGCTCTTCCATGTAATAATTGGAATTACTCTTTGCCTTGTTCATTCTTGAGACTAGTTCAGATTTTCTCTTTACAATCCTCAATATTTCTAAAAGGAATAAATTCCATTATGTTCTTTCAGTTTGTTAAGCATCTCTGAAAATGACTAATTTGACTGCTTTTAAACAGCATTTAAGGTAAATTAAGGGAATTGAGCTGTACTCCATGTCCTCAATGGACTCTCATGAGCATCTAATGACGGTAAATACAGATGGGATCATGTGCTAACTTACAGACTTGCTGCTAATGATAAATTTAATAAAAATAAAGCAAATATCTCAAATCTAAGAAAAATTGAGAGAGGAAAGCCAACTCACCTTCTCAAAACATTAGTAGTGTGGAATGTGATTCTCTAGAACATTTTTCCTCATAAAACTCTCATAAATGGTAGTATCACTCTTTCCTTATCTCTTCATTTTTGGCTTCCTGTTCAGGGGAGATAAACAGAGAACTGGGCTTCATAATGGAAACTCGCATACACACTCTTCCTTGGCCTCATGGAGCCCCAAGACTGTGTACAAATTTGTTGTTGAAAGACGACTGCATCTCAACCAAATTATGTTATTGGAAATTTCAGAAAATTTTAGTCGCTGCTCTGAATTTCCTAGGTTTTGGTGACCTTGTGCTTCCCATTATATTAAAATCATATAGCTATAAAAGTCTCCCATCCTGAGCAAGCCGAAGCAACATGAATTTCTCACATTTGAACAATTCACTCATTTCTTGGCCTCTCATGAACCAAGGTCCTTCTAAGTTCCAACTTGTCAAATTAAAGAGAGAACAGAATGAATGTTCCTTTTTTCCCCTGCTTTTCTTCAGAGTGGCTCCTGAATACTCTCCAGGCACTTACGTTACAAAAATTAAGTGATCTACATTTTCGTCTTATGTCGGCCTTTACACAAATATATTGATTACTCATCGGTAGCATATGTCCCCAATAAGACCACTTGCTAGTCTCTTTTTCTAATAGGACACTTGTCCTTAATTATTTGCAAGCAGTTTTCTACAAAAGTTATTAGCAACTTGGGCTTGAAATTGGTGACTGAAGTGGAGGGCAGTTTGAGGGACTGAGTCCTTTACCTATGCGATCTGATGCCATTTCTGGATAGAGAATTTCAGAACTGAGTGGAAGTGAGTTGAATTCTCAGACACCCTGCTGAGTATTTCAGCTTTCATTCACTCTAGTGCCTAATGAATAACAGCACTCAAAAATTATCTGTTACATGAATGAATATGAATCTGTCATTTAGTGTTGGGCCCTTAGAGAACAAGACTGATGTTGGTTAATGTGTGATTCTTAATTCCAAGCACAGTTGTTGGCAAATATTTGCAGCATGACATTTGGAGCTCCCAAAATGAATTTTACTAATTAAAAAAAAATGTGATTCTTCTGACCCTGTGATGTTTAGTATAACACTTTGCCTCACGTGGAAAAAAATAATAGTCGAGAAAATGCATACAAAGTTAAAAGGATTAAACAATGAAAGTTTTATTTTTATGTTTTTGTTTCCAAAATATTACATGGTATCTCAGTTCAAACATTCCCTTTGGAATGTCACCTCTAGCCCCTTGCTGCACCTTATGAAACATGCTAAGTGATCAGCGTGCACAACTCTAGGCTAACTCTAGGCTTAAGCACATTGAGCCTAGAGTTGGGTTGCCTTGGACCAAGTCCTAGCTCTCTGCCCCTTAAGAGCTGTCAGCAGAGACGATGCTGGTCTCCTCTTGTGTGTATGTTCTTTATCCTCAGGTGGAGACAGTATGTGTCATCACCACATGCATATATGCACTGAAAATATTAAAGGGCTTATATAGCTAAATAACACAGAATAATACATGGCATGCACTAAATGCTATATAAATTAGTCATAATTCCCAAAGCATTCTGAACATTTTTCCCACAGATGTATAAATGGTAATTACCAGGTTTTCCCACATTTAGATTGTAAAACTCCATGATGATGATTTAATTAAGGATTCTTTCCCATTTTACTCCAGCATCTTGCTCAAAGTCTAAAATACTGCATCATTCATTCAAAACAGCAAACATTCATTGAGCTCCTTTGTGCAGCTCTATTTTACGTGCCTAAATATTAAAAAAAAAAAAGGAGCAAAAAATATGCCCTTGTGAAGAACACAATAAATGGGAGATACAGAAAAGTAAATGTATGAAAATAATGAGATACTGTAAATGAAGAGTATAAAATGAAAATATAAAAGAAAATGAGGACCACGGTACTATGGGAGTGACAGGCTAAAAAACTAGTTTGCTTTGTTGATGTGTGTTGGTGGCTATGCCTGTGGGATGGTGGGGCAAGGATGGGGGTGGAGAGGGTGGACAAGTGGGGAGGAGGTGGGTGAGTCACAGCTTTTGCAAAGGAGGTAGCACTTGAATTGATCCCTAAGGATTAGTAGGAGAAAAGGAAGTGATCAGTAGACTATTTTCTTATTTTGGCAGTGGTAGCTTTGAGTGGGGAGATGGGGGCCTTGTGCAGAGAAAGCTTCACCAGGTGGAACTGACAGATATAGGTAAATCCAGAGATAAGAAAGATCAGGACCCTTTTCGAACACTGTATTTCCTTACTTTTAAGTTATCCATAGTAAGAAAATGGTACAGTATATTTGTAACAATTTGCTAGAGTAACTATTATTGAATATGTATTGTTTTCACTTTTAATTTTTTTTAAAATATTGACCTAGAGCATATATTTATTCACTAAATCACTTTCCAATTTCTTATTTAGGATCATAGTTAAAATTGAAGTCCATCCTTTGATGGTGTTCACACACTGAAAGTCACTGTGGACAGCCTGGGTTATATATCTATCGCAATGACCATACATTGCACTTCAAAACCTTTGCTTATGATCACAGCATCTTCATCACGTTAAAGACTGAGTGAATAATGCAGAGGCAAACAGAAGAATGTTAGTGCCTTTTCTGTTTCCTGTTTATTCAGATTTGTTTACATTTGTTTCTTTACTTAAATTATGTATCTGTGGAAATCAAAAGGCTTCTCTTGAAAATCAGGTAGAGGTTTTAGAGTGAGAGCTAATCATGCCGGAGTGATGGTCCAGTTCAGCATATGAACTGATCATACCAAACTCTCCAAGCTGGGGAAATTCCGATGTATTTAAGATCCTCCTTTATTTAGTTGCATGATTGTCACGTGAGAAGACACTCCTCTAAAACAAAAGCACTTCTTGTTTTAAATGCTGTATAATCTTTCAGAGGGATTTTATTCAACAGCAGGGGATCCAAATCCCAGGTCCAAATTAACTGGATGCAGTTGTTTTCTTAGTCAAGGTCCAAACAGGAGAGGTAAACCGCATAGTAATTTGAATAGGAAAAGCTGAACATAAAGAATTCTTAACTACAATGGCGGAGTAATTATAAAAGAGAGAATCGACAACTCTAAAGAATACTGAGGGCTGAGCGGGGTACCCAAGGGAGGAAAACTCACAAGGCAGAATGGGAGGCCGAGGTGATCCCCAAGGCTGGGACTCAGATCTTATTGTAGCCACACTAGACTGTGAAGGAGTCTTCTGGGTTACTCAGGCTGGAACTAGTCAAGTCAGTGGGCAAGTAGGAATTTCTCCTTAGGGATGCCGGCAGGCTGAGGACCGTAGGTGTGCACACAGCAGGATTCTGGATGCTGGAAGTCTGCTCACCAGCAGGCTGTTGCAAGGGCTGATATGAGTGGTGTCCATTTGAGAGAGGATCCCAGAGAGGGATCACTTGATTTAAGAAATTCAAATATAAAATCCAAGAATTTATGTTACATGCAACAGGCAAGTCATGTAACTCATGATTCTTCTTGACATCATCTTAACCTCTCTTGATGAAGACAGAAGCACATTCACAAACATGGTGGCTGAAACAAGCTTTGGCAGAAACAGGCTTCCTGGGAGTCCCTGAGATTTGCAGTAACAGGAAGGGTGATGAGTGAGAATGAGTATAGCAGGGACGAAATGGTCGTACTAGTTGATAATGGATTGAGAATGCCCCTAGCTTCTCATTATGCACCCACACGTGCATTCTGTCTAGTCATTGTTATACAAAGTTATACTGTTCTTGTCCAAGACCACAGTGCCTTGGCACAAATGTTTTTCTATTATTTATCGGTACAGTCATTGAGATCTGGAAGGAACAAGGGTCTTCTCAAACGTCAAAGAGACACCAACACTTGGAAAAGGAATTTCACCGCCAAGACCTGGTACATGAGAGATGGACAAATACTATAAATATCGTTATCTTATTTCAAATCACTCACAGGTATGATGTGTTTTATTGCCACAAAAGTTTTCCAAGATATTTATCGCTATACGAAAACAGAACTTTTGTGGGAGTTCCCGTTGTGGCACGGTGGGTTAAGAATCCTACCACAGTAGCTCAGGTTGCTGAAGAGGTGCAGATTCCATCCCCAGCCCAGGTCAGTGGGTTAAAGGATCTGGCACTGCTACAGCTGTGGCATAGATTGCAGCTGTTGCTTGGATTCAGTCCCTGGCCAGGGAACGTCCATATGCTGCAAGTGCGGCATTAAAACAAAACAAAACAAAACAAAAAAACCCAGTACCTTTGTTGCATAATTGTAATAACCAGACATTATTTTATATCATTAATAAATACTACTCCCATTAACTTTCCTTTCCTTCTGTGTCTTTTCCCTTTGTTTTTCTTTTTTTTTAAGTTCTATTTCTTTAACTGTCTCCATTATAAGTTAAAACTCTGAATCAGTATTTAGATAACTATTTTAATATTTATATATTTCGATGTATAAATACGTATTTCAATAATAACGGCAGATGTTTATACAACACTAGGTAATAGGCACATTTTTGAAGTACTTCACACATATTGATTTTTTTTTTAAACTTCGTAAAAAGATCATAATGATAGGTACTATAATTATCTGCATTTAACTTGTGACAAAAGCACCATGAGGTTAAGTAATTGACCCAAGTCACACAGCTACTAGGCTGGAACAGCTAGGATTTGAGCCCTGATAAATTTAACTCCATAATTATTTCTCTTAATTAGAGAATTTGGCCTCTTTGAGAGTTTAATAAATAAAACAGCAATAACATTATCACAAAGTATAGCCTTAAAATTCTATTTAATCATCCTACATCAAAGATTATATTTATTAGTTGACCTTTCTTAAATCTATCTTTATCTTGATAATTTGGGACATGGCATTTAACTAAAATTTTAAACCTAACCAAACTTCAGGTCATAACTTAGTCACGTTCACGAATTCAGTTTTCTCCCCTCCCCTTCGCCCCAACTACTTTGTACTTCATTGAAGTCTTTAAGATTTTGTGACACGTTTTAAAGAATCACGTGTACCTTGGTCTGACTGATTATTTGATGTTTGGGTGTTCTTTTCTTTTTCTTTCTTTTTTTTTTTTTAAGGAGGGCACTTGGATAGAACTTAGAAATAGATTTTCACGATAAATTATTGGATTAGAATAGTAACTGTCAAGATTGACATGCTTTCTCTGAAAGGATATTAATCAAGACAGGCATCTTCTTGTTATACAATCCTACAGTAAAATGAGTGTGTATTTTTTAAATATATTATATTTATACATATTTATATATATTTCTTAAGAGAAAAGAAAAAATTGTCAACTGAATCCATGCACACACACACACAAATTAAAATTTAGAACAATTCAATAAAAAGGAATGGAATCTTTCAAAGTGTGGCAGATTTGCCCTGTGCCCGGTCGAGGCTAAGCTTGGGGCTAGAGCATGGGAGTTCACGTAGGGAGGCAGAACTTCTCAGTTAATGTATTAAACTTTGTTCAAGTAATCTGTAACTTTGGATTTTGACACTGGAAACAGCTTATGGTGCATAAACTAATTAATATGTATCAACTGCTACATCCACAATTCATAAAAGAGACTCAAATATTAGACCTAAACCTAATATCTTTTCTCTTATATAAAACAATGCTTTTTAATAGGCTTGGACTGCTTACTTTTAAGCAAGGGAATTATCACTAAATAACTGTAGCCTAAAGAAAATATAAGCCACAGAGTAGAGACTGGTATTATTACTGACTGAATAGCCTGCCTATTTCCTTTTTAAAACGAATAATTGTAGGCTTTTATTGGTTTAGTTTTCATCTGTTTGAAAATGCCTTCCCTTCCTTTTTGGTTGGTTTGTTTGTTTTAAAGACCAGCACCACAGGGAGAGTAGTAAAGCACAGCTTTTCTGAAAAGTCTTTTGTGTCTGTTCTTCTTGGCCAAGGAATTAATCCCAGACCTGGCTGTTTGTATGACAATGTTGATCTCTGATTCTGTCACTCAAAGGAGAATAGGAAACTTTCTCTCGGTATTTCTGAACTTTCCTCGATTGGGTAAGATACAAACACTACTACTCTGAATTTTATTTTTCCTTGGGAAGAATGGCTACCTCGGATTAATTTAAAACTAATATATCCTTAATATACTTTTGATTATTTATTTGAAAAGGCTCCAAATCCAGATGCAACTAAACCAAAAGTCTTCTGAGTCTGTTCTTCTAATTTGCGTTGTTAAATTTTGTTATGTTGCCTCTTAGTCACATTTTTGTGCTTTTATTTTCATTTCTCTTACCCTTCCTACTGTTTCTAATCTTCTCCATCTGGGCTATTTATAATACCTTTATTATAAAAGGTCATTATTAACATAATAGAATCATGAGTTTTGTGGAAGAGAAGAAAGACACAAATAAAAAAACATATTTTATCCCACAATAACTTTAAGTACTTCATTTACTGCTTTTAGCACCACAAAAATTAGGCTCAAAAACTGTCAAAACTACGTGAAGACTACATGTACCCTGGTGCTATACTGAGAAATAACTAACCAAAGATGCCGTTAAAAAAAAAAAATGCAAGTAGATAGAAGGGTACACTTGTACTATGAAAACCCAACTCCACACATCTCTTATTCATAAAACACATTCCTTTGATCTGAGGAATAACGCAGAAGAACTTTTAAAGTTGTAAACTGTTATATAAGGCTAAAAAGTTTTTAAAACGTTCCCGGTGCCAGCCATGTAAAATCTCCATGTGTATATTTAGCCTATAAAGAGCCTGAGGATTCACTGATTAACTTTTACTTAGGAATGATATTTTATTCCTCTGTGCTTTCCAGAATTTACTAGCTTATTTCAACTGCAAGCTTCTTTTCTGATTGCAAACTTCCCGAGTTCAGATATCAAGTTTTATTTGGTAATAGACTGTGGTAAGTTGATCAACAACATTTACAGAACAAATGAAAAACTTTTTTTCTTGTTAATCAGGGCACATGTATTTCCCTCTAATGTCCTTTATGTTCTGCCAGTAAAGTGACAATTTATCGCTCTCATCACAAAAAAATGAACACAGGGCTTAATTTAGAGGAATAGTCCAGAACTGAAATAATGATATAGCATTTGGTGCAGAGTAGAGAGACAATACATATTTGTTGTAAGTGCTCAAAAAATAATTGCTAATAGATTTGTGGACGTTAAAAAGCTGTTGACAATGGCTCTTCGGGTGTTTTACTCTAGTCACTTGTCCACACTTACCTTATTTGAGGAAGCAAGGGACAGAGTACACAGTAAGTCTTAAAAGCCTACTCCTGTACAGGAAGCACAACATTGGCTCAGTACAAGCATCTCCTTCTTCTCTTGCTGCTCTAAGTGTCCTGAATGTTTGTCGCCTTTTTGTTAATAATGTTTGGCTAATTTACCTGGTCTGGACATCTAGATCCTCTGTTGCTCAGGCTTCTTGGCTGACTCCTGAGCCCTGAACAAGTGAGAGGGACCACTGTCTGACATTTGCGACCTGTTGAGGCTTGGCAGTTTTCTGTCCAGTCTTCACCATGCTCAGATGGCAGGCTTTCCCAGCATGCATGATTCTGACCTTGAAGCCATTCTGATTGGTTCTCTCTGACCTTAGACCACTCTGATTGGCTCCCTTTGACCTTAGTCCTGTCTTGGTTCCCTCTGTTCTAAAAGCTGTCTGTCCCTTCCTCAGATTTCTAGGCTTGTGGTTGGATCTGTTTTGTTCTCTTTGCTGAAACAGGCACTTGACTCTTGGAGTGCATGTGGAAGTAGCCCTGTTCCTGGCCTGCCTTGTATCACACCTTGTGCAGACACCTTCAGAGAACTGTGGGGCTGGTTCACAGGTTAAAGAATGAGAGTAATAGGGAAGGTTAAAGAACAGAAATTCTTTAGCCTGAGAATGTGAAGTCTGAAGGACAGCTTAAAAATGGCCTCCAATTATGCCAAAGGTTCTGTTAACATCTTAGTGCTGCAAATTGCAACCAGCTGTTTTTAATCTCTAGTAAGGATAGAAATCATGGCTGAGTGTCAATTATAGTACAGAAGATTGGGGTTAGGCATAAAAAATAATTTCCCGATGGAATTAGTTTATAGAAGTCTCTGTACAAATAGACAGTACGGGGAAACATGAATTTGATCTCCTATTCTTGATTTCCTTTGGGTAACTAGGAATATTGAACTCTTGAGTGACTCAGGTTTTCAAATGGCTCAAAGCAACAGTGTTCAAGGTCACCTGCTTTCCAGGTGATTCAAACAAAGATTGAAACCACCATAGACACTCAACTTCCACCACTAGCTCCTCCCACTTCTCCATCCTGTCACCACCCCTTTGTACCCTTTTACTTTTCTGCTGCAAATACTCATTTTGTGCTGACCATATAAGAACTGAATAAGCTGAGGTATCTGTTCTTGGTGCCAATCAGGAAGGGGTTTTTTCATGTTCCATATCACAAAATAATAACTTAAAAAGAAAGCATTGTGTGATGAGATATATTTCATTTATTCATTTAAAAATTATTCTTCATTTATTCATTTAAAGTTTAAAAGCAAAGCATATGATGCTAGCCACTGTATGATACATGCTAATGAAAACTGTAGTAAGTTGTGGTGCCATTCTTAGCTACCTTAATTGAAAATTCATTTATTTTTACCCTACAGAAAATACAAGCATTTATTAGTAGTGTAGTTCATAGTTTCGTAGAAGCCCGATCTTTGAAACTCTGAAAAAGAACATTTTCTGACTCCCCACCTTCCTATTTTTCTGCTCTCATTTTGGGTGTTTTTTTTTTTTTTTAATCAAATCCATGTGAATTCAGAAAATCTCTTTGAGGAATTATGGTGATCTAACATCTATCACCTATTGCATCTGAGAAATGGGCTAGATATATATCCATTTTCTTCTTTAAAACTGCCCATAAAGACTGCATAAAACTAACTCTCAGAAATCAGTAAAACCTATTTCTTTAAGTGACCTGAAGGAGTATCACCCATAAGGTCGATGGTGCTTTTATGCTAATGCTCTTTCTAGCACTCCTAAGGCAGACAAATTCCCGCTACTAAGGCAAGTCCAAGTGGTGAGTACTTCATTACCATATAGAGAGACTTTGTTCACCTCTATCAAAAGTCATGCTTTGTTTTTTAGAAAATTCTGGTTAAATCTATCACTATCAAGAAGTATTCTCTCTGTCTCTTCCAGTTCTACTTTATATGTGTTTGTGGCTGAAAGGATAGATTCCTTGTTCCAAGAGTCCACAGTGTGGTGAACTATGGATCACCTAATAATGTGGGCCAGACTGGATCACAAGCATGACTCACTATGTGCTTGGAGAGGGTTCTCTTGTTTATATACCTGAAAACACTCCCCCCTCAGATTGCCTTGTCCAGGGTCAACCCCTCCACCGTTTTGCTTCCATATCTACTGCTTACCTATTTTTTTGAATCTAAACCACAGCCATTCACTCTTAAAAACCTGGACCATGGAGTTCCCGTCGTGGCTCAGTGGTTAACGAATCCAACTAGGAACCGTGAGGCTGGAGGTTCAATCCCTGGCCTTGCTCAGTGGGTTAAGGATCTGGCGTTGCCGTGAGCTGTGGTGTAGGTTGCAGACACAGCTCAGATCCCATGTGGCTGTGGCTGTGGCGAAGGCCAGCGGCTACACCTCCTGTTAGACCCCTAGCCTGGGAACCTCCATTTGCCACAAGCGAAAAGACAGATAAGGCAAAAAGACAAAGAAAGAAAGAAAGAGAGAAAGAAAGAAAGAAAGGAAGAAAGAAAGAGAGAAAGAAAGAAAGAAAGGAAGGAAGAAAGAGAGAAAGAAAGAAAGAAAGAAAGGAAGAAAGAAAGAAAGAAAGAAAACCTGAACCAGATTTCTAGAATGATTCCAAATTTTTAGTATTTTCAGGCTCAAGGCAATACCCAGTAACTTTAAAAAATTTCTGGACTGTCTCTGAAATCTTTCCAAATTCTGGTAATCCATTGAAGCAAACAACAATTACAGTTTTGCTTTTGAAAATGTGATACACTCAAATGCTTAACAAGTTTCCTAGGAGCCACTGAGTCTCACTCCAGGTTAAGATTTCCCATTATGCCTCAGCAGTAATGAACACAACTAGTAACCATGAGGATTCAGGTTCCATCCCTGGCTTTGCTCAGTGTGTTAAGGATCCAGTGTTGCCATGAGGTTGCAGACGTGGTTCAGATCCTGTGCTGCTGTGGCTGTGGTATAGCCCAGCAGCTGCAGCTCCAACTTTTTTTGTCTTTTGTCTTTTGTCTTTTTTAGGGCTGCAACCTCAGCATATGGAGATTGCCAGGGTAGGGGTCAAACTGGAGCTGTTCCTGCCAGTCTACACCACAGCCACAGCAACGTGGGATCCAACCACGTCTGTGACCTACACCTCAGCTCATGGCAATGCCGGATTCTTGACCCACTGAGTGAGGCCTGGGATCAAACCCACAACCTCATGGTTCCTAGTCGGATTCATTTCCGCTGCACCACAATGGGAACTCCAAGAAAGTATTATTTTAGACGCATGATTTCAGAAAACTTTCTGGAAAAGGCAAAAAGTGAAATGGAAAAAATGCAAAATATTGGGGGAAGATAGATTAAACTATTATATGATTATTCAAATTTATTTTAAGACTAATTAAGGTTTGGGCAGTTTCTTCCAGTGCTCACTTATTTAATTAATGGAAAATAACCATTTAATATTTGCATAAAGAGACCTGGGCACAGGATTAGAAAATGCAAAGACAGGTTTTTCAACCTACAATATTTTCTTAATTTTGTTTTTGGGCTAACATCCTGTGCCAGAGCAAACATTTTAAAAAAACATCATTTGTCAAAGTTCACAACATACCCCTTTTTACATTATCTAATTGAGGGAAACAACAAGACAGTAATGGGTCTATTGTTTCACTAAAAGTCATATTGCACTTGTAGAGAAAGTCACTTCAAATGGCTTAAGGTCCTTTGGCAAAAAAAAAAAAAAAAAAGTCTTGTGTCACTTTCACTTAGGCTTGTGCCTCTGATTGCCAGAACAAGACTGAAATGTTATGATTCCAGAAATGTCAGTTTTTACCTGCTAAACACACCCATGACACACATAAATACAGTAAAGGGAAGGGAAAAACAAAATAAAAAAAAGAAAAGAAAACATAGCCCTTAAACAGCTATTGTTGCTTTCCAGCTAATGGGCTTTATTTTGAGAAAAGGCATCAATTATATGTTAAACTCTGCATGTATGTGGGTAGGGCAAACTAAAAAAGGTCAGGGTTCAGAAAAATATGCCTAGCTGTTTAGTATAAAGTTTTCTCCTCCCGCCCCCTGCACCCCACAAAAAAAGAAAAAAAAATGTCTGGGACAGGGGATGTGGGGGCAGAGAAATTAAATTCATGGAGTTTGCTTTCCTGTCCAGCACGGAGGGACTTTGATGATTTACTGCATACTGCCCATTTTCATCACACAAAACCTCGCTTAGAGCACTTATGTGATTACCTAATTAAGTCATTAGACACAAAGGTGGTTATCATGAGATAATTACATCCTGGGGATACAACGAAAGAGAACTCAGCTTGAGACAGGAGTCCTTCCTATTACAAAGGCTCCTTCATTCTGGAAACGGTATCCAAGGAGGCAGGTGGAGGAGAGAGGAGTCGTGTGTTTCTAAACCAAGAGAGTTGGGGTCGGAGGTCAGGCTGAAAAACTCTTGACATCCAGATTTTACTCAATTATTGGACCCCACTAATCGCTACCAGGGTACCCACGGTATGTGTTCACGCAGAGCGAAGAGGGCTGGAAAGGTGCTCCAGAAGGATGAGAAACACCGACCACAGTGCTGAATACATTTGCTGCAACTCTCTTGGAGGTCTACTGCTGATAAAATTAAACTTACAAAGAGGTACATTTGCATGGCAAACTTAGAGGTCAAAGATGTCATAATGTGGTTTTGAAAACTATTGGATCCTATCACTTGATGGTAACTAAAGGGACAGAACTTTCTCCCTAAGTGTTTGTCTCATTAACATCATATATATGTCCACAAATCTTTGTTGTGTGTGTGTGTATAAAGATGCTTATACAAACACATTATCTTTCTATCTACCTACCTACCTATGTATCTATCTATACAGGCATGAAATATATATACTAACATAAAGCATGAAAACAGTTCCCCAAGTATCTCTCTGACTGCAATGGCTTTAGATTACTGAAATGTTTACACTTTAAGTTTGAGACTAAATTATTGATTTTATAGGCATTGCCCTAATATATTGTACATGAAGAAATGGAATTGAAAACTATGTAAATTTTTTTTTTTGTTTTGTCTTTTTGCCTTTATGTAGAGCCACACCCGCGGCATGTGGAGGTTCCCAGGCTAGGGGTCTAACAGGAGCTGTAGCTGCCGGCCTTCGCCAGAGCCACAGCAACGTGGGATCCGAGCCGTGTCTGCAACCTATACCACAGCTCATGGCAACGCCGAATCCTTAACCCACTGAGCAAGGCCAGGGATCAAATCCGCAACCTCATGGTTCTTAGTCAGATTCGTTAACCACTGAGCCACAAAGGGAACTCCGAAAAATGTGTAAATTTTAAAGGTGGAGTCTGGTGATATAAAACCAGCATTGCCCAGAAAGTCAGCCCTGTGTTTGGAACAATTTGCTTAATATTTCTCTAACTTAGCTTTTATCAATAGGTAAAATAAGCCTTCGGGATCTTTCCTTTTCCCTACCCACATGCTATTAACCCTCTACAACATAACACACACATGCACATGCACACATCATAGGTCACAACTTCCCTTTCTAAATTCATTCTGAAAACTATCCAATAAAAACTATATGTAACCAACTATAAGACATAAAATTTTTTTATCTAACTTCTATAATTTGTTAGACTAGGCAATTATCTAGTTACTACAAAGCCAATAGGGTTATGATTCTCTGGTGCTCCCCTCTCTACTTCCCAAGTACCTATCCAGTCCCAGGCAAGGACCTGTTTCATGGATGACAGATGGGAGAGATGAAATGACCTTGTCTGTACCCTCAAGATGTGGTCACCTGAGTAAGAAAAGGCAATGGACACACCATCCGGGAGAGCATGTAAAAATGATAAAGTGTGTATTGTGTGATAAGCACTAGAGCTTTCAGGAATAACTTGAAGAAACTTACAACTTGGACAAGGAAGGGAGAAGGAGGCTGCCTAAACAATGGGTACACACACAGGCCGAATACAACCCCAGAAGCAGGACCAAGGCACAGCCCGGAGTAATAACAACAGAGGTTACACATAGGAAGCTATGACAATCTGTTCAAACTAAAGTATCACTTGATATCTCAGTTCATTCTAGTTTTACGTCTAGTTTACAACATGATGTACAAACGTTTGGCCTTAAAATCTGCTTTTAATTGCAGATGAAAGATGTATGAAATGATATTGAAATGCAGACAAAATTGGGAGCATGCCACACTGCTGAAGTCTTGGGAAATAAGCATCTTTTAGCGTGCCGTGGAAATCTAGTCAGACCTGCATTTCTGGAAAACACGCTGTCTAAATGTGTCAGTATCCTTAAGAGTGTTCATATCTATCAATTTAGTTAATTTTCCATTTGGAATATGTTTCTAAAGGAAAAAAAACCACAAATTACATACAAAAATTTTAAGTACAAAGATGTTTTTAGTAGATATTCTCAAAATAGAGAAAAATAAAGCTAGTAATTCAAAGCGTCCAGTAATGGGTATTGGTGTTACAAATTATAGCCACATGCTCAATATTATGCAGTTATTGAAAGGTTTTTATAAGCAGTATGGTGCAATTCCTTATCATTGAAATATAAATTAATTTACATGCACATACACATATGAAAAACTCCTAAAATCATAAGAATCTGAAATGCTAACAGCTACCTACTCTAGGAAGTGGAATAAAAAAGACTCAAAGTAAGCCTGACACCAGTTAGTTTACTTGGGTTTTTTCCAAGGAGACCTATTTTTCTTAATAAATGATACTTGCATTGAAAAAAAAATTATTTATTACTAGTTCTTATCGCTATTGCCTAAGTCTATACTACTTGTGCACTAAAATTTTCTAAAAGTGAGAACACTTCCAGTGATATTTTAAACATATTTTGTAGCATGAGAAAAATATATATATATTTTTTTTTTTTTGCTTTTTAGGGCTGCACCCGGGGCATATGGAGGTTCCCAGGTTGGGGATGGAATCGGAGCTGTAGCTGCTGACCTACACCACAGCCACAGTAATGCAGGATCCGAGCTGTGTCTGCGACCTACACCACAGCTCACGGCAATGCTGGATCTTTAACCCACTGAGCGAGGCCAGGGATCGAACCTACATCCTCATAGATCCTAGTTGGGTTCGTTAACTGCTGAGCCACAAAGGGAGCTCCCAAGAAAAACATATTTTAATTTTTGGCAAAAAAATAATGGTGATTGTATTTCATTTGGCATTACTGACATTTTTTTCTTAATCCTCGTTTTTTAAAGGTCTCTGTTCCTGAGCTGAATACTTCACGTTCTCATATTTGCTCCCTACCTCTCTGTTCATTCCTTCTGTTTCCAGAACTGGCCCTTGTTTCTCTCTCACCCTTTATGTGCCCATATATCCTTAGGTTCCGCTTTGGTCCGTATCTTTTATTGCTCCTTACTTTTCCCTCTAGAGTTGATCCACTACTGAGGGTATAAATACTGCCTACATGTCAGAAAGGCTAAATTTCATCTTTAGGTAGACTTGCAAGATATTTCCACATCGATGCCCCACAATAACTGTTATTCTATTTATCGACTTTGAGTTAATCAGCATAGCCCAGAAATCTAATCCTCCTCCTTGTCTCTCTTTCTTGGCCATGGCCCCAAAATCTGCAAGCTGAGTTAGAAACCTGGAAGCCATCGCTGATTTCCCTCTCCCTCACCCCTGCCCACTGCTAATCAATCACCAGTTCTGCTGATTTTCCCTCCTAAATATTTCTGGAATCTCTCACCTCGTCTTAAATACAACTGTCCTGAATAAGGTTATATATCATCACATCCCTGAGCCACGGAAGCAGGCTCCTAACTGGTTTACGTGTCTCTAGCCTTGTTCTTTCTCAAATTCATTCTACAAGGATCGCTCAGATCACACCTCAGCTATAAAACAGAATAATTCCCTCCCTTACTTTAAATCCAGCAGCAGCAGCCCCCCACCCCGTGGCCTGTAGGATAAATTCCAAGCCCCTTAATGTAATTTGCAGGATCTTGCCTACCATTGCTTTTGCTTTCTGAGAATTTCATCTCAAGCTCAAATACAGAACTAACTCCTATTTCTACTCACACATCATGCTCCCCTCACAATTATATGACCCCTGTGCCTTAATGTGCTTATCGACCTTTCCATCCCCAAGTCCATTTGGCAGCTCATTCCTACTTACCTGTTAAGACTCACCTTAGGTTTCACCTTCTCCAAGAAGTGTTACTGAGTCAGAAGACGATCAGTGGGGTGTTGGCACCAGCTCTTATGAGCTCATGAGAAATGACTGTTCTAAATTTTCAGGAATTTTGGGAACCAGTGTTAAACACAGCCATTAATAAAAATTAATTAATATACATTTATGGTACATTTTGTATTTTCTTTCTCTTCTTTAAGAATATCAGTTTCAGAGGTCAAAGCAACCTATATGGAAGTACCACATGATTACATTATCCTGGGCAACTACCTTATTTCTCTAAGTCTCTATTTCTCCATTAATAAAATTGGGGTGCTAATACCTATCTCAAAGCCTTGTTCACAAATTTAAATAGTAAAACACATTAAAAGAACTTAGCAGTGGGAGTTCCCATTGTGGTTAAGCAAGTTGAGAACCCAACATAGTGTCCCTGAGGAAGCAGAATCGATCCTGGCCTCACTCAGTGAATTAAGGATCAGGCGTTGCTACAAGCTGAAGTGTAGGATGCAGATGCTGCTCAGATCCAGCGTTGCTGTGGCTGTGGGTCGGATCTGACCCCTAGCCCAAGAATTTCCATGTGCTGCAGGTGTGGCCCTAAAAAGGAAAAAGAAAGGAAGGAAGGAAGGAAAGAAGGAAGGAAGGGAAGAAGGAAGGAAGGAATCTAAAAGAACTTAACAGAGTGTCATAAACATAGTAAATAAACTCATAACGAGTGGACAGTAGAGGTGCTAGTAGATGTAGTTAGTTGAAGTAGCAGCAGCAACAGATAGTAGTTTTAGTCAACGGCATGGAAGTAGCATTAACAGCAACAGAAAGACTTACCTTTCTCAGGTCACCAGCGTTTACCATCCTATAGTTCAACAATCCTCCTTGTCTCTTTCCCTAGTTATACCCATAAGGAAACCTGTCCTTCAAATAATTTTATTTCATTCATTTTCCCATTCTGTTTTTTTTCCCTTTTTTCCACTTGGAAGATGCCAATACCATTCTACGTGCCCAAACCCCTAATCCTTTCATTAATCCTTTTTCTTCATTTCTTTGGTCCTAGAGAGCTCTCTTCACTCCCTGGAAACATCTCCAATCAGAATAGTCTTATGTGCAAAACAGATCGACAACTTGAAAACGTGACCTCGGTCAGATTGATTCTGATCATGTGTATCAGCAGCAAGGTGAACAAAGTTAATGTTTTTTCTTGTTATTTGACATGAAAGTATATTTTCAGACAGCAACATTATGTCTGTAAATAATGAGCCCAAATGCTTTTATGCAACCTGATTGCAATCCATCAAAGCAACTGTGTGGGAGTTGGCAAAGAAGAATTACATAAACATTTAAAAATATGAAATTATATAACTTTCTGTGTATTAATACTATAATGGGTGAAATGGTTTTTGGACAAGTAGAGAACTACGTTACTCTATTTATCATGGGATATTTAAGATTTTAATTCCCTCTAAAGCCAAATATAATGCGTGGCACTTAAATAAAGAGCGATCTGCTTTGTTTGGTTTGGTTGCTATATATTTTTTTAAGGAACATCTGTTTTGCTCCCAATCTCCATCTTGTAGATGGGTTTGTTTCCGGTCCCCTCTGCTATGCCTGACTGTGTGCTGTAGTCCCAGTAGTGGCACTTAGTCTTATGCAGCCAAACCTAATCCTAAGTAATTACAAAGGACACATAGAATTAAATCAAACTAGAAAATAAGAGAGAGCGCTTCTCCTCCATGTAAGGGAAAATGGTCAGGGTAGGGAAAGAAGAGTTCACGGCAGAAATAAGTAGAGGTAGGCCAAGAAATGAGATCCCATTATTTATTAAGCACCTTCTATGTACCAGTCACTGAATGAGCTTATTTACAAATAACATGTTATACAATCCCCTCCCCACCAAAAATGAGATGTAGAAATATTGCTATTCTTTTACAGGTGTGGAAATTGAGCTGCAGAGTGATTAAACAGCCCAAAGTCATCAGACATGTAGGAGAGTTTTACACTGAATCCAAATTCATTTAGAGATCATTCTGAATATGTCTAAAACTATTCTATAAACAAATAAAACATTACCCAGAAAGCAATACTACGGCACGCCTACCTCAATAACAGTAAGAGAGATGGAAATGTTGGATGAAGAAAAGAATAATCACAAGGCGACCACACCTCACTTCCAAATAAGGACAGGCATGGAGACTGGGAATCATCACTATCTTGTTTTCTAAAAGAAAAACAAGCATACTGAAAGAAAATCGCATCTAGGACATGACGAAGAAACAATCTAAGATTCTTCTAACTTCCAAGCCGTTCTTTCCATGAGGTTCAGATCTTCCCCAAACAGTGTTATTTCTAATTACACATCACATTAATATCATTGCTGGTATACAATAAAAGAACAATTAGAAACAAAGCAACTGTTAATTCACAGGGGGAAAGAACACCTGAAATATATAGGATTTATTGGAATTGGAATTCAAATTGGAAATATATCAAAGTTGGCCTTTATCTTAAGTTCTGATTTTGGCTGACTTTTTTGCACTTCAGTGAAATCCAAAATTGAAGCCAATTTTTTTTTTAATGTCTGGTAAAACGTAAGAGAAAACCCATGTTATTTATAAAAAGCAATTGAGTAGCTGATAAGGAGCCTCCATTGATTCAACCCAGAGTTCACAAATTTTCTAAGGCCAAACAGAAACGATGAGACAATCATGGAATTTGAGCTTAAGATCATGTATTTTAATTTCTGGAATATTGATCTATTGCAAATGAAAACGGAAGTCCCATTTTCTCTAGCTCAACTATAATGGTTTCCCACAAAGTCTCTAAGACCATATTAACATCTTCTATCTTATGTAAATTAGAAGTTAATGAACATAAGAACCATTAGTCTTCACTTATGTTCTATAATTGAATCGATGCAATGGATTTTAAAGTTTAGAAGCGCTCCACATTTCAGTAAAGCATGCAGAGGCTTTTAAGACTGACTCAGCGTCATAAACAAGCCCGTCAGATTGATAAGAATTCCCAGAAGAAATGAAACAGTTTACTGTGCTCAGGATTCTGTATTCATGACATGAAGTCCTGTTTTTTTCATAACCTCAGTCCTGACCTACTCAAAATAGAAGGTAAGTCATGCAAAACAGAATATAATGAGGTTTGCATGTTCAAATGACATTAAATCTCTATTCCTCCATAAAATCGCAAACATACCCACACACAAACACAGAAACAACTGTGTAGGGACAGGACCATAGTCAATAACTTACATAAAACAAGTTGAATTTTCATTTGAGTCTGAGGAGAAACGTTACTAAATCAGGTTCAGTGGGGATCCAGGCAGTACAAATGGTGTTTTCTGCTCCCCCACTGGGACTTTTGGGAGCTCTGCACTTACCGCACAGTGTATGAACCCTGTGGTCACATCCTAGAAAGTCATCACTGGCTAAGTTCATCAGATATATGGGGGAAAGGCCAAGAAGCCTTCTTACTGAAACCTTTAACCAGAAAGTCAACAGCACTATACCATCATTTGAGTTAGAAAAAGAAAAAAAGAATGACTTAGTGTCCAGTTCCCGAACAACGGTTTTCACTGGATTAAGCCCCACTGTAAAGAAAAAAAGAACACTGCCTAATTGGATTGGTAGCTTTCTCTTTTAATAGATGTCATTGATTTTCCAAGTACATACTATTTCTCTGAAGTTTAATTATCAGGAAATAGCAGTTCACAATTTTAACCAATGCCATCATCATTGGATTGGCTTTCTAGTCAACCCCCCCCCCCCGTCCCGACCCCTTTCCCCACCATGTGGCTACTGAGGAGTCTAAAGGGAACAGTGAGTTAAATTTATGGAATTTGACCATCTGGCCATCTCAAAAATGATGATAAATTCAAGAAGATTTTAGCTTCTGTATATTCTACAGTGTTTGCAACAAAAACTGAAAAAAGGAGAATTTTTAAAAATCAAAATATTTCCTGAGATAAGATCTATACAGACATTAGTAAGAATTTTATGCGTGTGTATATATATGTGCATGTGTGTGTTTGTGGGTATAGATACACGCATATATAGCATATTTTTTCTTTTTTTAAACAGTGTTTATTTAAATTATGTTTCACCAATACCAACAATTTTGTTCTCATCTTATACTAGTACAACTCGATACTCATAGACAATAGCTGCAAGTGTCTAGCTTTTGAAAAGGCTGTCTCTGCAGAAGTTTGGGAGAGGAAAAGTGCTACGAAGTTATGTCAGCTATTATGCACCCAGCAAAAAGGAAAGCATCTTTGCTAACTGCCTGCCCATCCATTTCTGACAATGACCAGGACATACACCTATACTCTGACCTCAAGTGTCTACACATGAAACTCCCTCCACCTCACAACTGTTCAGTCCCTGGTATTCCTTACAGCGGTGCAAAGGCTGCACGGCTGGGATTTAAGCCCCATGTTGCTTTTCCCTTCCATTTCTGGGCAGCCGCCCAAAGCCACACAGCAGGTGCTGTCCTGGGAATGTCACCATTTAATAAAAGTATCATAACATAACACAGAAACAATGGAGTACTCTTTGGATGCACTTTGCTTTTCTTGACAGATTGCATTCCTAATGAGACAGTGTCTCAAAGCTCAAGGCAGAGTAGTATATATGTTTTATCATTCAAAAAAAAAAGAAAAAAAGAAAAAAAAAACTACTCCTAGGAGTTTGGCTTGGGCAATGAACTCCAGGGCTGGGTGACAAGAGTTAAGAAAGCACTGTCAGCTGCTGCGCTACACAAGGTTGAAGGAGGAAGGTTCAGGCAAAGTTCTCCAAAAGGCAGTGTTTTGCATTCCTCTGGTGCTTCATAGAATGACACATTAATTGCTTTTCTAAGTAGGTTATGTGGGATTGATATAAAGAAAAAACAGTTTCAAGGGAGTGCAAGTGATTTAAGTGATTCAATTCAAGAGATTCGAGGGAGTAAGGAAGAAGAAAAGCTAAATTATGTGAACCAGAGGAATCAGAACCAGGACAGTGACAATTCTGAGATTAAATCCCGTTACTCTGGGGTCTAAAAGCTTTGGATTTAAAGACTAAACGCTGGATCTGTCAATGTCATGCTTCCATGAAAAATCGTGAATTTCACGTTTTTAGGACACTCTTCTTGGGACTGTGATTTGAAAACAGAAAGTGAATGATCCAAGAAAAAAAACAGAGGGTGGGACTGTTTATCTCAGGAACGGATAATCTTTTCTAGAAAACTGTATTATAGTGCACATACCAGACACAGATGAAACAGCCCTAAATTTCAAAGAGAGGGATTTTATCACTAAAAATTGCTTTGAGTTTTTCTGGCTTTCGTAGTTGTTGTTGTTGCTATCTTTGGGAGAGGATGGTCTTTGGGTCTGGGTCAAGCGCAAAGCGAATGATCCACTAATGTCCATGTAAGAGAGGGATTTCTGCATGGATTCTGACATATCTCAGGTTGGATCATGCCCCCCTCAAAGCATTACCATTTCGTGCGATAAAAGTTTTCAGAGCGTTGCCTTTGGGAACTGAGCAGGTAATATCCCTAATGGAGAATATTATCATTACCTCTCAAGCTTATGTGAGTTACCTCCCCAGAGTTATTCTTTCCTCTTTCAATGAGTAAAAAAATAACTTACGTCAAAATCGCAATGTGCTTTTGTAACAGCCAGCCTTTTAAGCATCTGCCCCGCAGCTGTCTCTCATTTTATGATCCTCATTCACAGCTAGAGTTTGTAAGAAGGCGGAGCATCTGCTATACTCTAAGACTTCATATTCAATAGCTCATGGAGCCCTTCAACCTGGTAAAACCATTGATTTTACATTTTTAGATGAAGAACTTAGGACAAGAGCAGTTAATAACCTCCCCCAGTCACAACTGACAGGTAAAGAAATAGGATTTGAATTTAAGCCTGATGCAAAAATCTTGTATTCTGTAGGACTCTTTCTTCAGCACAGAGTGTGTGCTCAGTTTCTCTCAACATACTCATTGTCATAGAACAGTACTCATCACTTAAATTTGTCTCTTACTTAGAGTTTTTTTTTTTAATTGAACTAAATTAAGCTGAATAAAACTCAAAGTCAAATAAATCTCAGAAGGTTTGGGGATTGAATGGAAGTGGAAATCTTGCCAAGTTTAACAGCCCACTCTAAACCTTCTGGGCAGTAAGCTTACAGAGCAGATTGAGTCTTTTAAGATTCAAGTTCCTTGTATTTGACAAGCTGTGCTGTCCTCTATGGAAGTAGAAAGGCACATGAAACAATTCTTTGGACAACAAAAGGCTCATAAACAGGATCATATTAGGGACTTCTGTACCTATTACATGTACTCTATAAAGGTTTCTGAATCTGGTACTGTTCATTCAATATGTCTACATAATGCTTCCTTTTCTCAATCATCTCTCACTAGAAATTTCATGGATTTATTATCTATAAATATTTTCCTTAAAAAATCACCATACAAGCAGAATAGAGGTAAATTAAGGAGTATAAGGGAATCCTAATTTATAAAGAAATGCAAAGCATTTATGAGGAGTTGATAGGGTTTTGGGGTTTTGTTTTTTGTATTATAGTGCAGGATATCTGGTAAACCCCAAACCCAGACCATCTCTATTTGTTCAGGATTTAAATATGAATGGTAGTTTAATTTCAGCTACTTTTCTTTTTAAACTCTTTGATTTGTCAAACTGGGCTTTATGTCCTATGAAAAACAGCTTTTCTCAAGAGATTTCTGGTACTTTCTGATTCTGGTTGGACTGGAAATACCACAAAAACAACTTTCCTTACGGTATTTTGGCACTTCGACCATCAGCACCAGATGGTGCACAGAAGTGCGGAGGAAGCACTGAATATGAATAATGATACATTTTTAAAAATCATCCACTCTTCTCTAACTTTATTGCATTTCAGATGAAAGTTCATGCCAATTTACACTCTGATCTGAACATGCTCATCCATTTCCAATGCAGGAAAACTGAATGGCAGGGCTGTAGATTCCTTTGGCTTAGAAGAATTCTTCTTGGTTTTGCCCCATAAAACTCAATTTCCCACAATTTTTTTTAAGACGAAGAGGCAGATCCCAAAAATGTGATCCCCAGAAGAAAGTGTAAGAAGGACTGAAGATGTAGTACTAAATTTGTCAATGAAACCTGAATAACAAGAAAAAAGCATCATCTTTATCCACCAAGAACAATAAAGGAATGACTATATTACTTTTGGTCTCAGAAATGCCCCCAAAATATTTGGTGCAACATGTGCTGAGTTATCCAAAGTGAGATGTAACTCGGATCCTAACTGTGGTGTGTTCCTTCTACATAAAGGAGGTTGAAATATTGCCTTGGATGCTGCTGTCTGTTTTTGTGTGTTTGTGCCTGTTCCTCACCATTTCTGTCTCAGGATATGGGTTCTGGGGAAGTGACTTAGTCTCTCTAAACTGCTTATGGAGACAAATCCGAATTCAAACTCCTGTCTTGTTCTCACCTCTGACAGAATTGTCAAAAAGAAGCAAAGCAGCTATTAATTAAACCAAAACAAAAATCAGATAAAAGAGTGAGACTAGATATTCTAAACTGCTTTTTTTTTGTCTTTTTGCCTTATCTAGGGCCGCACCTGTGGCATATGGAGGTTCCCAGGCTAGTGGTCTAACAGGAGCTGTAGCCACCAGCCTTCGCCACAGCCACAGCCACAGCCACACGGGATCTGAGCCACATCTGCAACCTACACCACAGCTCATGGCAACGCCGGATCCTTAACCCACTGAGCAAGGCCAGGGATCGAACCTACAACCTCATGATTCCTAGTCAGATTCGTTAACCGCTGAGCCACGATGGGAACTCCTAACTGCTTTTTTTTTTTCCTAAAATTGGTTGCTTGGAACATTGGATTTACTAGATGTTAACAGCTTTGAGACATGCTGGGATACATCAAGGAAGTTTTTGTTGGTTTTCTTTTTACAGTGTGTATTGAGACTCTCCAAGATCATGATAAACTGTGTAGGTTTACCAAATATTCTATTCCATGGAATCTTTTCCCCCCCCAGGGAGCATATTATAAAATGACCAAAGTTTTAAGGATTAAAAGAATAAGAAACTTTTAAAGATTCTAGCATCACCATCATATTTCCACATAGCTACATGTTTAAAAAACCTTATTTGGGGTTGGTAGATGCAAACTACTACAATTAGAATGCATAAGCAATGAGAACCTATTATACCGCACAGGGAACTATATCCATTGTTTTGAGACAGAACTAGATGGAAGAGAATATGAGAAAACAAATACATATACATATATATATAT
Source organism: Catagonus wagneri (assembly GCA_004024745.2). Classification (NCBI taxonomy): domain Eukaryota; kingdom Metazoa; phylum Chordata; class Mammalia; order Artiodactyla; family Tayassuidae; genus Catagonus; species Catagonus wagneri. The sequence continues at coordinate 16,532,567 of PVHT021183631.1, forward strand.
AGCTGGATCACTTTGATATATAGCAGAAATTGGCACAACATTGTAAATCAACTAATTAATTAAAAAATGAAAAAAACTTATTTGTAAACTCTTAGTAAGCATTTAGAAAATTTCTTCACTTATTAGATGTTCAATATTGGTTTTTTTCTTTGTTTCTTTTTATACCTGCACCTGTGGCATATGGAAGTTCCGGAGCTAGGGACTGAATTGGAGCTGCAGCTGAGGCCCACACCACATCTGTAGCAATGCCGAATCCGAGTTGCATCTGTGACCTAAGCCATAGTATATGGCAATACCGGTTCGATCCTTAGCCCACTGAAAGAGGCCAGGGATCAAACCTGCATCCTCATAGACACAATGTCAGGATCTTAAACTGCTGAGCCGAAAGGGAATTCCATCAGCATTGTTTTAATAAGATATTTTTTAAAAATCCAAATTTAGGGTTAAATCTTAAAGATGCAGTTACCTCATCTTCTCTGTCAGAGATCTGAAAACAAGAGTACAGAATCAGCGTCAAAAATTTGCCAACCCCAGGGAGTTCCCTTTGTGGCTCAGTGGTTAACGAATCCAACTAGGAACCATGAGGTTGCGGGTTCGATCCCTGGCCTTGCTCAGTGGGTTAAGGATCCGGCGTTGCTGTGAGCCGTGGTGTAGGTTGCAGACGCGGCTTGGATCCTGTGTTGCTGTGGCTGTGGCGAAGGCCGGCAGCTACAGCTCCTGTTAGACCCCTAGCCTGGGAACCTCCATATGCCACGGGTGTGGCCGTAGATAAAGGCAAAAAGACCAAAAAAAAAAAAAAAATTTGCCAATCCTATTTACCAAAAATGAAAGTATAGAAGATAATCCCAACTGCCATTGCTATATTAAATTAACTTATTTGATCTTTGATAATTAATTTCGATAGTTAATGTTGGTTCTCAATGTTTCAGTTATTTAATACTACTTCAATAAACAGAATACAGATTCCTGCCTTTATGTAAAACTTGGTGCCATGGTGAAGAAAAAGTAAAAGCAACCTTAAATAAAATTTCCAGTAGAGATAAGGGAATTACTACATTTCTTTGTGATAATCTTTGTTGTGACAAGAGAGAATTCTAATTACCAGAGTATTAAAAGTGAATGAAAGACTAAAGAAAAAGATATTTTCACTTTAAAATTGTTCTTTTAATTCTGTGTCACAGAGAACTAACAATGAAAATATTCCTACTGATGTAGGATACATAAAAAAAAAAAATCTGACTACCAAAAAAATAAAAATAATTGTTTAGAGAACATTAATCTCATAGAAAATCTGGTACCATCCTCTTGATATTTTGATATAAAAGTTATTTTATTATGGTTATTTTGGAAATGAAATAATAAATTGCTTCCTACAAGTTCTGATGAATGATTTGACCAGTCTTCGGCTCAAACCAAAATTTAAAAGTGGAAAGCTTTTTATTGAAACTTTACTAAAAATAACACTTTTACTTCAAGCATAGATTAGTTTAATAAAACAACTATTTTGCAGTAGCAATTTTCTAAAAGGATTTAAATAGAAAAATAAACAGACAAACCCCAAACAATAGAACTTTGTAAGATTCTGTTCAAGAAAGAAGAATTCCTTATATAAGAAAGTCACGTATCCGAAGTTCCCTTCATGGCTCAGTGGCTAACGAATCCGACTAAGAACCATGAGGTTGCGGGTTCAATCCCTGGCCTTGCTCAGTGGGCTAAGGATCCGGCGTTGCCATTAGCTGTGGTGTAGGTTGCAGACGCGGCTCAGATCCCGTGTTGCTGTGTCTGTGGCGAAGGCCGGCAGCTACAGCTCCTGTTAGACCCCTAGCCTGGGAACCTCCATATGCCGCGGGTGCAGCTCTAGATAAAAAAAAAAAAAAAAAAGACAAAAAAATAGTGACCTTAAGAAAAATCTCTTGACTGATATTCCAAAGGTACATGATGAGACATGATGAAACTTTGGAGTCTCATTCTCCTGGGAAAAGAGAATATAATCAAATGTTTGTAATGTCTGAAACAGAGTTCTCACCTTCAGAACTGTGGACATTTTGGGGCTGGGTAATGGTTGCACAGGACCATCCTATGTTTAACAGTTATCCTTGGCCTCTACCCACCAGATGTTCATAACACATTCTCCCACCAGTTGTGACAACAGACATGTCTCCAGACATTGCCAAGTGACCCCTGGAGGCAAATATTGTCCTCATTTGAGAACTGCTGCTCTTAATGTCCTCTCTGGACATGAATTTATAGAGAATTCATTTGGAGAGTTCTGGAAACAATTTCTGTGTGCTTCCTGCCTCATGGAGTTTACAGAAGAGAAGACTCTTGGAACACTTTTGTAAGGATATCGTACTTCTCCCCACACTGAACTGTGCTATTGCATTGTTTTCACAAACTGGTTGTCCTTATTTTATGTCATCACTGTACAATAAGGATTTTCTATCAAAACATTCCTATATTCCATCCCTAAGAAAATAGAAATTGTATCATTTCTGAATAACAATGCACTCTAACATCTATGTCCTTCTAGGTTTTGGACAACTGTTGTGTTTTTAAGTGTTTTTGTGTCTGTACAGATTTAACATTAGAAATAAAGTCAACATTCAGTAGTCAACTTTGATCACATTCAAGTCAAAACCCAAGTTTTTTCATAAGATCTTTAAGGTCCTCTATGATCAAGACCTCGTTACATGATGCCTTCATCTCTTTCAATATCTTGTCTGACAAATCACTCTCTAACAAACCTGGTGTGGGTGCAGTTCATATTCTCATGCCTTCTCATTCTCGTGCCTTGGTGACTTGGTGACTTTGTTCCTGCCATATCCCTCTTTTAGGACTAAGTTTTTCTTTTTTGGTTTTTTTGTTTTTGTTCTTTTTCCATTTCCTGGCTACATTCTTAACATATGTTTTATTAAATAAAGTTAACTTTTCCCATCAACTTGATTCGATTCATGGCTTTACATGTATGTCTCATAAACAGAGCAGTAGCATTTGGTCGAAAAAGCAAAATATACATTATATATGAATCTAATACACATAATAAAGACAGTGAATATATAACATATACATATATATACACAAATGAACAACATACTGTGTTTTAAGTGAACAACACGAACGCAAGTAGTAAAATGTTTGTGTAAATCAAAAGTATTTCTCCCACTTAACATAGAATTCAAGTAAAATACTTTCTAAGTTTTTTTTTCCACTTTCTCTTTTCTGGCTCCCAACAGAAACTACATGGAGTTGATTCCCAGAAAATTATTTAGACTTTTCAGGAAGAAAACATCGAAAGGTAATTTTGTAATTGTATTTCAAAAAAATGATAACCAAATAAACAGATTTACTAAAGCACAGGCATCATCTGATATCACCAAAAAATTCTGTAGGAAGTTATTAGATTGAATAGATGAGAAATAATTTCTAATTTTTCTGTGTTTACTTAACCTAAATCTGGAATATCATGGTAATGTATACATATGGAGCAGCTGTGATCATTTAAATCATTTGCTGGTTGTGTTTTCTTTGTCTAGTTCATGTATTTAGATGTTTTGTAAACAAAACAAGTACCCTGTAGCAGTTGGGTGACTAACTCACCCACGGTTGTTTTTTAAAACGAACGGGTGGTGTACGGTGGTTTATGAGCTGCTTCTAAGAGGTGAACAGGGGTATGTGACTATTTTTCCATCTGTTCTTTTGTGATTTACAGAGATTCCATGCAGATAAAGAGGAGCTGCTACATCTGACAGAACTCCCCAAGCTGTACTCTAAACAGCAGGGAAGGCCACCTGCTACTCTTCAACTTATGTTACATCAAAGCAGCCTGGATGGCTCACCCTGATTGGCTGACAGCAGGTCTCCAATGGCAAGTGGCTGCCCATTTCCACAGACAGAATGAGCAGGCCCTAGAGGACTGAAGCATCACCCAAGGGGCTGTAAATTTGGGGTATGAGGGGGAGGCAATTTTTTGCTTTTTGTTCACTTATGTTTTAGAGTTCCGTGGGCTTTTATTTTTCAACTGCCTTTGGTATTTTAATTTGTCTTGTTTTGTTTATTTTTTTTTGAGTTATGGTTGATTTACAATGTTCTGTTAATTTCTGCTGTACAGTAAAATAACCCATTTATACATATATATATTTTATTTTCTTACATTATCCTCCATCATGTTCCATCACAAGTGATTAGACATAGTTCCTTGCGCTATACAGCAGGATCTCATTGCTTATCCAGTCCAAATGCTACAGTTATTTTATTTATTTTGTTTTGTTTTTTTGGCCTCATCTGTAGCATGTGGAAGTTCCCAGAACAGAGATCAAACCTGCTTCACAGCAGTGACCCATGCTCCTGAAGTGACAATTCCAGATCCTTCACAACTGCACCACAAGAGAACTCCTTGTTTTATTTTATTATTTGTAGGTGCTACATCCCTATCTCCCTATCATAGATATCTTGTAGTACCATAGGATACTTCTAAAGATGGCAGGGGAAAAGATGAAAAATATTCCAAGGGAAGAGATAAATTTCTTTTTTCTTCTGCTGTCATTTTTCTTAAAGACTCAAGCAAGAGAATTTGATGTTTCTGTTTTCTTTTTTTTTATTTTAATTAGGAACAGTGATCCTATGTGTGAAGAACTAGAATAAAAAATTTGGAAATTGAAGTTGTTGATGAGTTCTGGACCCTGAATAGCTCTAAGGAAGGATGCCCAGTGCCCCAAAGTCACTGTCTGCATAATTCTACTCAATAGATACCCTTGTCACCAGCTTTAAAAGTATCTGAAGAGTGTCTTCCTCTCAACATCTCTAGGGTATTTCATTTTCCATCCTGAGAACTTGATCAGTTATAGCAATAACTTTGGAGATTTGGGGTGACTTTTTTACCACCAAGCTGTGAACTCAATCTGGAATAATTTTAAGACATACAAGCTATGTTAATGCAGGCGTGACTCAGGTCTTCCCAGTGGCATGTTTACACAACTCCCTTAAGACTGAGATAAAAAATGCCAAATGTAATTTAATATTTAGAATCACCCTTATTGTGGAGTATCTGTTTTCAAAGTTTATGTACAAATTTCCTGCCAAAGAACTTCAAGCACCAGACAATTTTCAGGTACAGGTTGGGTCCACTAAGTGCCAAAGAGTAGAAGCCCCACTGTATGTTGAGTGCCTGACACAGAACTTGGAGGGTATAAGAAATATTGAATAATTAACTCATGGACAAATAGAGGTTTCTAAATGGTAAACCTCTATAAGAGTATGCTTTGGTGGGTGTCATAATGCCTATCTATAGTATTTCATTTAAATCCAAATATTTATGACTGTCTGCCTCCTGAGGGCTGGAATTCTAACAGTGACTTATCAGCACATAGATGTTCCTGCCAAGTTCAAATTGTCCAGATCCCTAGAAGGAAATACGCCATCATCCATGTCACAGACATTTCTCTAAATTCCTAAGCTGCCACAGAATTGGCAGTACTGCCTGGGGCTGTGTATCTGCCCAGAGACACTTTGGCAGAACTGTGAGGCAGCTGCAGACATAGAAATGTTGGAGGGGTGAGGGCGACACATTTTGGGAAGAACTTAGACAGAGTCTCTCTCCTGCTGCCCAGCTCTCAGGGGACCCTTCCAGAGATGTAGTCTTGAGTAGCTGCAGATCAAATGAGTCTGAAGAGAACGCAGCAGCGACAGGAACAAAAGAAGCTCAAATCCAATCAAGGCAATTAAGGAAACTTCACTTAAAGAAGAAAATAACTCAACACTCTAAATACATAGGTCATTCTTAGATCTTGGAGGAGGCTGACTGCCTGGCAGCCCCTGGAATGCTTGTGGAATAGGATCCTGAATTAAAGATGGTAAATGAAAAAGAGAAGGCATGGTGGAAGAGTTTTACAATTCTTAAAAGAAGTCTTCATTCCGGATTTTTGGAGAGTTCACAAAGGTGGCCCCTGGGGAAGAAAGAAGGAGCATTACATTCCTGGAAATGTTCTCACCTGTAGCCCTCGGCAAAGGGTCAGAGAGAGGCAGGCCAAGGGGCTTAGAGATGTCAAATGTGTTTGGGCTTTAGGGCACTGAGTAGAAGAGCCATGGGGAGAGAGAAAGAGAGAGAGAGTTGTTGAGATGAAGAGGAGAAACTGCAGGTTCCAAGCGATCTGTAAGTAATCCTAAAGTTAAAAACAACAGCAAAAAACCAAAAACAAAACAAAACAAAAAACTCTACTATTTCTAAGCGAACAAGTTTGTTCTTAACAGTTATTTTGAATGTTCCAAAAATTTAAGAAATCAGTTGAAATTTGCCAAGTTTTTGTTTTTGAATTAAAAGAATACCCAGTGAGAACAAATGCTCTCAGGCTGCTTGTAGGGTCCCCCTCTTAACACAAGTCAGATATTTGAATTTTAACCCTGCGCTTAAGATGTAGATTTGAGGTCATGTGTTCCTTCAGCAAGAATGTGTCCAGTTCCTGGACTAATCTCGTCCTTGGCAGTGGTCCCCTGCACCCTGTAGAGATGCTATGGTATTTAGAAGGTCTGTTTATGTGACCGCCTCCTGCACCTGGGACAGCTCAGGGGGAGCCTGCAAGGGAACAATGAGCAGGGAGCAGACAGGAACTAGAGGGGCTTCCGGAGCCACGCTCTCCAGCAGCGCTTATCTGCAAAGACTCTGAAGACCATCGCCACCTAAAAATGTCCCTCTATCCTCTTCAAAGAAGGAAATGCTGTCACAACTTATTAGTCAGAAAAATGTTGCCTGAGAATGAGTGTATTTAATACATCAACTGGCAATTAATAGAAAAAAAATGAAAAATACCCTTTGGTCCTCTGATGTTAGTTCCCAGGAAATTATCCTGCTGATATGCTCATACACATGCTTAAATGAGTAAGTTCAGGATTTTAATTGCACCATTGTTCGTAACCGCAAGAAGCTGAAAAGCAAAACTGACCATCAGCAGGGAGCTTAATTAAATTATAACACCTCTGGTAGACTGGAGTATTATGAAGCCATTGAAATAAGCAGACAGGAACTCCACTCCTGCTGCCAAGAGAATGCTTTAAAAAGATAGATTATCATACCAAGCGAAGTAAGTCAGACAAACACAAATATTATATGATAACACTTATATGTGGAATCAAATAAGAACGATACAAAATAACTTATTGAAAAAATGGAATCAAACTCATAGATTTCAAAATCTATCTTATGGTTACCGAGAGTGAAACCTTATGGAAGGGAAGAATTGTGAGGGTGGAGATAACACGGAGACACAATACGGTCTAAAACAGATGATTAACACAGGAACATCAACTCAATAATCCATATGGGAAAAAAATGGACATATTTTTTAGGTATGGCTGATTCTCTTTGCCATATACCTGAAAGTAATACAACATTGTAAGTTAACTATACTCCAATAAAATTAAATTTAAAAAAATAAAAAATACAGAAACAAACCTGACTAGTACGCATGAGGATGCAGGTTTGATCCCTGGCCTGGCTTAGTGGGTCAAGGTGTTGCTGTGAGCTGTGGTGTAGGTGGAAGACGTGGCTAGGATCCTGCTTTGCTGTGGCTTTGGTGTAGGCTGGCCGCTGTAGCTCTGCTTTGACCCCTAGCCTGGGAACTTCCATATGCCGTGGGTGCAGCCCTAAAAACAAACAAATAAACATTTTTAATTAAAAATAAGATATTTTTTAAAAGTTGTGTATAATATGTAAGGCTATTCATAATATGTACAGTTGGCTTGCCATATCCTCAGGTTCTATATCCATAGATTCAATCAACCGTAGATCAAAAATATTTAAAAAATTTTTCCAGAAAAAAGTTTTGTTCCAAGAAACAAAACTTACATTTGCTGCATGCAGGCAACTATTTACATTGCATTTACATTGTATTTACATAACATTTACATTGCTTCAGATATTATAAGTAATCTAAAATGATTTAAAGTATATGAGAGGATGTGTGTAGGTTATATACAAATACCATGCCATTTTATATAAGGGACTTGAGCGCCTGCGAATTTTGGTTTCAGCAGGAGTCCTGGAACCAATCCCCTGCAGAAACCAAAGGATGACTGTATGTGGAAATTTTCTGGAAGGACCCAACACAAGTTAACTATTTTGACCTCTATAAAAGAGGATGAGGCGGGAGTGAGAATTTCTATTTCATAGACTTTTGTAGTTTGAATTTATTTAAAACACGTGCATATACTTTTTAAACAGTAAAAATGTAGTAGGAAGCTGGCTAAGTGAGCAGATAGAATAGCTGAGACCGTGTCTGTGGGTCAGCAGCAGGGGGCAAAGGAAAGATCATGGCTGCAGCCTCCATGGTCCTATCACCCTTAATGTACTCTCTAGCACTGATCCTGGCCAGCCAGATCAACCAAATCAACCCTGGCGATGGATGGGATGACAGATGTCCTAGCCAGATCTCCCTCATATCCGGAGTTATGCCTATGGTTGCACACTGGATAAGGGTTGGGAAGAGGACTGAAATCATCTTTAAGCCATGTTCTGTTCACTACAGCCTAAGAAAAACTAATACACAAATTTTAAGAGTTGAAGTCTTTCTTTTCTTTCAATTCATCTACCGTCTCTCTCACACTCTCTCTTTCACCTTTCTTTTTTTTTTGTCTTTTTTTTTTTTGCCTTTATCTAGAGCCGCACCTGCGGCATATGGAGGTTCCCAGGCTAGGGATCTAACAGGAGCTGTAGCTGCGGGCCTTTGCCACAACCACAGCAACGCGGGATCCGAGCCACGTCTGCAACCTACACCACAGCTCAGGGCAACACCGGATCCTTAACCCACTGAACAAGGCCAGGGATCGAACCCACAACCTCATGGTTCTTAGTCAGATTCGTTAACCACTGAGCCACGAAGGGAACTCCCTCACCTTTCTTTTTTTCTCTTCCCATTTTCCACTTCTCTCACCACCACAAAGAAAATTTGTATAATTTTGATATTCATTAAAATTTTCCACGTTATAGATATATTGTATCACATTGGACTGAGTTCCTTAGAAAGCAACCTTATTTTCTGCCCTTCCTCCTCCACTGTCTGTGAGTTCCACTCCTATACCTGTTGATTTTAACTGCACACATTAGCCAGAATCCACAGTTTCTTTAGCATGTAAATCATTTCCTTCTAGAGCAGGAAATATATTCCCCTGCCTCTGCTGTGCTAAGACCTCACTCTGGCTATCAGACCTGTGTCCAAGAGGGATGAGATGACAAGGGCAGATCTTGAGGGGGACAAGCTTAATCCTACAAATCATCTGCTTCAAGGGGAAGCCTCAAACCAAGGGGAGGCTGCTCTTCTCTGTCAGGGGAAAGAAACTGATTATGCCAGCACAGAGCATTTAGGAAAATCCAGGATTTAAGATTTTCAGCTTCAACCATTCATATACCCTTGAGTAATTCTTAACATTGGCATGGAAATTCCACAAGGTATGTGTATGCTGCCTCTTTTGCAATTCTGCAGTCTTTATTAATTACATGTTAATTCTGATTTTTAGCAATGTACAATCAGGAATTGTAGGAAATAAAAATGACCCTCAAAGCCATAAAGAAATTCTGGCTTTCACAGGACGGAATTGAATTGAAAACTCAATCACTGCTAAAACTCCGGAAGCAGTTACTAGAGAGAGCCCAGCTCACTCCATAATCCTTACAATGACTGTTGACCTCATATATTCCAAGTACCACTGCTGTTTCACATCCTAGTGCTTCACCTTTCTCCTGCACCTTGTCCCAAATGGCCAGAGACTGATACCTGAGTAGTTGTGACGAGTGTTAGTGTTACAGATACCCAATTCACACCAGCAATGAAGTGCTTATTGCCATGAGCAATCCAACCCCCAAATATGATCCTGAATGTTTATATTTTAGATTCACTCCTGTGCAGTAAAGATAAGGTAGTAAAGTAGGGAAAGTGGGAAAGCCAATATCAAATGCTGCCCCTCCATACAACTAATTAAAATCCTATGAGACTGGAGTTCCGGTCGTGGCTCAGTGGTTAACAAATCCAACTAGGAACCGTGAGGTTGCAGGTTCGATCCCTGGCATTGCTCAGCGGGTTAAGGATCTGGCGTTGCTCTGAGCTGTGGTGCAGGTCACAGACGTGGCTTGGATCCTGCGTTGCTGTGGCTGTGGCGTAGGCCGGTGGCTACAGCTAGCATGGGGACCTCCATATGCCACAGGTGCAGCCCTAGAAAAGACAAAAAAAAAACAAAAAAACAAAATCCCATGAGACTATCTTCTGAGAGACTGCATAAACTGCAAGTCAGAATAATGAGCCCAAGAAAGAAAAAGAGGAAATATTTATCTATCAGCTCCCATCTTTCTTTGGATAAAAGTTCACCCCATCGAACCTTAAGTCGCCATATTTCAGAATCCATATGCATGGACATCCAACTGGATGTCACAGTGTCCAAAGCCTCAGGGTCCAGCTAGGTGACCAATCAGTCTGGTGCGCTTGAAACTAATGGGTTTCCCAGAATAAAGGACTTCTGGTACTAAAAGCAGGAAAGTTGCGAGCATAACTGGATAGGATGGTCAGCCTATTACAGGGACATCTGGGTGGGAGAGGAGAGGTATTTAAGCAGCGATACTATCAGGCTGTGCTTATGTGAAGTTAATCAGAGATCTGGTTATGTCAGCAGCAGCTAAAACAAGGACTGGTGAGGCTAATAGGATATAAAGTGACACATAAAAGATGTCTGAAATGGTATTTTAACATTTCCCAGAAAATTGATGCAGCCGTTTAACAAAATAGTCTTATTTTAATACCTCTGTCTTGTTTTATTAAAATCTACCTTTCTTGTTTTATCCCCTCTAGGACAATCAGATTCTTAGTCCATAGTATATTAATCTTTCCTTTATGCTGTTCTTCAATCAACATAAACTTTTTTTTGTTCTTTTGCCTAATTTATGGTGAATCAAATTACGATAGAAATGCTTCAAGCTTATATTCTATGGCAATTGGAGGAAAATATTATAGTCAGTTTTATCATCCTGATTAAACATCATAAACCGCTTTTTTTTTTCAAATAAAAGGAGGAAAAAAGTTGAAAATCTTGGCCAATGAAACCAGGGAAAACTTGAGAAGGCCATACCAGGGCGACATCAGATAGCGGCATGAATGGAGCCCTGACCCCAGCTTTGTGGGACTGCGGTTCAAATTACAGTATGTTTAATGTGCTTGTAAATGCAGTTGTCGGAGGGTCTCATGACACAGACCACATAAGATTTGCAACATTTGGCACAACTTTTACTTCGTTCTGGAAATACCTTACAAATGAGCTAGGATCTCAAGAGTGAGTTCTATCTTCCCAGGACAGGAAGTTAGTGGCCTCAAATTTATAGACGTGAGGAAGCACAGGGAAGAAGTGGCAACCAAGGCTTGTTTTCCTTGGGGTGTAGATGTGAATAACCGCTAACCGTAATTAGCATTCTGGATCTTTTTCTTTCTTTTTTTAATTTGGTAGGTTTTAGCTGTTTAAGAAACTAGGCACAATTGAGGTTAGGTATGCAATTAAGGAAAATTCAGTATAGTAGAAATATGCTGTTATTTTACTTGTCTGCTTTCCAAATATTTGTGCATACACTGCTCAAAATCAGAAGCAGCTTTATGTATGTTTTTAAAAAGGGAAATCGCGGTCAAGTCCTCGAGTCCATGTTGCTTCCTTCAACTCCTAGAGTTCTTTCTGACATCAAGAAAATTTTGTTACAGTAAGAGCAGACACTTCGTCAAGATGGAAGCAGCTTGGTCTATAAGAGCACAAGACTAGGTATGTATTGTGGGTTGAATTATGTCAGTAAGGAGATATGTTGTAATTCTAATCCTGGTGCCCATGGATGGGATCTTATTGGAAATAGCCTTTACAGATGTAATCAAGTTAAAAGGAGGTTGTACTGGATTAAATCCAATGACATGTGTCCTTATAAGAATGTCATGTGAGACACAGGGACACAGAAAGACACTTGAGGATGCCATGGGATGACTGAGGCAGAGATGGAGCAATACAGCTGCAAGACAAGGAATGCCAGGGATTCCCACAACCACCAGAAGCTAGGAGAAAGGCAGGGAACAGATGCTCCATCGAACTTCTAGATCCTTCTTACACTGCCGACTCCTTGGTCTCATTGTTCTAGCTGTCAGAACCGTGAAAGAATACATTTCTGCTGCATTAAGGCACCCGGTTTCTGGGATTTTGTTACAGTAGCTTAAGGAAACTAATTGAGTATAGAACCCTGGCTGCTACAAAAACATCTGCTACTAGGAGCGTGGGGACTTCAGATAAGTCCTGTCGCTTTCTGGAGCTTTGTTGTTCTCACCTGTAAAGTGACTGAAGTGCTTCAAACAAATACTCTACCTCATTCCTTCCAGTTCAGTGTTTCCTGGAGTCTGTCATTCTACAAAAAGAAAATAAGACCTGGAGTTCCTGCTATGGTGCTGTGGGTTAAGAATCTGACTGTAACAGCTTGGTCCAGTACAGTGGGTTAAAGGACCCAGGGTTGCTAGAGCTGCAGCTTAGGTCACAGCTGTGGCTCAGATTCAATCCCTGGCCCAGAAATTTCCATTTCCATGTGTCATGGCTATGGCCATGAAGAAAAGAAAACAAAAATTGGATTTGTTACCAGCTTAAATTTTCTATTGGAAAAACTGAAATATTGGAACACACCAAGGAATGTGGGTGCAGGTAGTCCTTGAACAGATTTGTGAGGATGTAAATTCCACCAGAGCATGAAATTTGACTATTTTATTCATTGTTTCCCTGGTGCTTAGAACATGGCCCAGAAGATAGTCAGCACTGATGCATTTCTTTAATTTTGAATGGATGAATGTATCAGTGAATGAAGGCATCTGAGTTCTAACAGTTCTTTTTCGGGTGGCTATTGATTCATTAACTCTTCCTCAAGTTTGACCACCACAGTATTTAATAAAGGTCTTAGATATCAGGTTAGTGAGAAGGGTTATTAAAGATAAACAGAGAGATTCATTCCTAGATATTTATTCTCTTATCTCAAATATCCCTACTTCAGTAATAACATTTTTTGTCAAGTTTTGGAGGCAAACATATTCTTCATTTATTCCAAACTAGTAGGCTAAGTACTTCAGAAGGATTTCCACTAACCAATGATAATGAAGAAACACAATTAGTTTGAAAACATTCACCCTTCCTTGTGAGAAAACCATTGATTTCTAAGCATATAATTGTAATTCTATAGTAATTATCCTTTCAATGCTTGAAACATACCTAAGAAAATTGCACGGAAAATCACTGTGCATATAAACACAGATAAATCTGGAAACTGTGTTCCTGTTTGGAAACCAGAGCTCACCAAGAAGGGTCTGCTGGTCTGCAACTCATAAATTTTAGGAGAGAAAGCTATTGGTTGATGTTCATCTTTTGTTTTTGGAGACAGAAGGAAGTACGGGCATTGGATGCTAATTGTTAAACGCCAAGAAAGCCACAATCAGTCCCTTTGTTGTACACAAAAAAGAAAGGGGTATATACAGCCTATCTTTAAACTCCTTTAGCAAAGTTTTCATATCAGACTTCAGCCTGAATCCTACATTCCAAAAACTGCATTCGATGCCAGTACAGCTTTTAACCAAAATAGTGTTCTCCGTATGCTTTATTATATTTGCCGAAATGGTTCGCTCTGTAAATCCCATGCTCTGGGACCACAGGCTAGGGCCCCCTGCATAAATGGGTACTTCAAATGCTATCCCTCTGGAGGCACATTCCAGACACAGCAGACCCTACCCTCTCATCCTGCCTGCTTTCCAGACCATTTTCTTTTCTGAAAGTAATTGCGCCATCATGAGTTCTGAATATTTCTCCCAATGCAGACTAACAAGCTGGCATAAAGATTTTAGGGCAAAAATGCTGATGGACTGCCCTGATTTCCCAAGTCTAACATTGTGAGAAAGTCATTTCTGCTCTTGAGCTTTCAAAGAATTGAGTGATCTCTATACTGAAGAGGCACATCTGCTTAGCTAAAGCGTACCGTAATTGTGTGTGGTCTTGCTGTTCTAAGAGAGGTGTGAACCTATCATCATAGGACTCCTGTTAACAACAACACCGGGTCCCATCCTTCACGGTGAAGTCGACATCCGCAATTCTCTATCTCTCGCCGGCATCTGCAGGGGAACACCTCAGCACCAGCGACCTGTGAAAAGGAGCGCCTGGCCAGATCTCAATCTGTATCCCAGCTGCCCATCAGAGGTTTCATGCCGTAAAATGGTACCAGACAAATCTGAGCAGAAAGCCAATAACATCTCCCCAAGAAAGGCAGTATTACAGACTTGCTTTGCTGAGAAATCCATCATGTGCCTGCCTCTTCAAGTTAACTTTCCTATTTAAATATTCCAGTTTTTGAAAAATCACCACCACTCTACTAACCAAGGACTCTGAAAAGCTCGGAAACCAGAGGCTTGTGCAGAAACAAGAAAGTGAACGAGGGAAGCAAGGGGGAAATTGCAAATGAATTGCTGTGTATATATTCCTACCTGGTTCAATAGTGAATTCCTTTCAAATTGCTGTTTTGGGAAGATAAATAAGGAGAAGGGCTAGAGGAAGCTGAATGTAGCAAGCCTTTCAGGTGTCCGCTGAAGTTGTGCGTGTGCGTGTATGTCTAAGTGTATAGGTGTGTCATGTGTACCTATATGTTTATGTGTGTAAAAGGGATCAGGAATGGGGCCCAGGAAACTTTCACTTAAAGTAAATAAACATATATGTATATTTACATGCATTTTAAAACATTAGAATAACACGGAAAACTCAGTTTAATAGTTCCACTTTAAAGATGGATCAACTGAGTATCAGAGAAACAAAACCAGGTGACAGAAGTCAAAGGAAAGAATCAAGATTTAAACCCCAGTGGTCTGAATCCATTTTATTCTTCTCCCCTCTATGTCTTCAAAGCACTCAGATGAGTTATATTGTCAATTATCTGAAAAGAAAAATGTTTGACCGACACTGACTCTATGAAGGTCTCTACCCCCCCCTCAAATTAACATTACAATAAGATAGAAAATAAAATTCTTATGTTTTTAATGAGAGGGAACCTTTGGGTCATAAGCAATAAAAGAAAAACTAATATCATCTTCTTAGTATTAGACAATACATATGAAATATTTCACACAAAATAGTAGCCTATGCTTTCTAGGTCACTCTCGAACCACAAAATAATTATTTAGTGACTATAGGTCAGTGATTTGTAATCTAATTGAAAGCAGGTCACTTGGGGGATTTTTATAAAGTGCAAGTAATTACTGTGTTCCTACTATGACCAAAATACTATTCTGTGTTCTATGGATACAACACAGAATAAGACCAAGTCTCACGCCTCATGGTGCTTAAATTTTAAAGAAGGAAAGATGAAAAATAAAAAAGAAGAAGAAATATAACATTATTTCATGTGCAGATAATTCCAAATAATGGTAACTAGTATAGTGTAAATACATCAAGACAGGAAGATAGAGAATGCATTTTTGAATGATGTTTGAGCAGAGAGCTGAATGAAGTGAAGGAGCGAGCTATGTGGATTTCTCTGGGAAGACATTCCAAGAGGAGAGAGCAATCACTGCCAAGACGTTCTCTTGGCATGGTTAAGGACAGACAAGGTGGTCCTCTATAGAAATCCCTGGAGTGAAGGGGAGATGAGTAAGAAATGAGATTGGAGAGATGGCAGATCTCCTGGGGCTTTCTATGATGAAATATGAAAGGAGAAAGACCCGTTAGGAGTCTGACTTTCCAGAAAAGAGAAAATGGCGACTTTGACTAGAGTGGTGGCAGTGGAGATGGTGAGAAATGGTATGTTTAGCTATACTTTGAAGGTGGAGGTATAAATTTAGGTGGTTCAGCGTATGTGAGGTTTGAGAAAAATGAAAGAGGTAATTTGTTTTAGAATGAGCAACTGGGTGAATGTTTGCGCTTTTTAGCAGAGATGGATACTTTGAGAAGAAATGGGTTCAAGAGGTGACAGAGACTGAGGATGACTAAGAAATCTCTTCTGGATCTGCTAAGGCTGAGATGTTTATTAGATTTGCAATTGGAGCTGTCAAGTACTCTATTTATAGAGGAATCTGGAGTTCAGCATTAAGTACAGGTAATCTCAGGAGTGCCCTAGGATTCTGGATTTTTTAAAAATCCCCATGGCTTAGGAACCAGATTGCAGTAAATTCCTAACCATGGTGATACGCATCATGCAGTCTAAAAAGATTCTTTTTTATTCCTCCTTATAAATTTGCCTGAAGGAAATCTATTTTTTCTTATAAATTTGCCTGGGGGCAACGTAATTTTTTTTAAAACCTTCATTCCAAGGTTTGCTTTTTATCTCACTGAACATTGCTTTTTATCTCACTATTTTATTTGCTTTTATTATTTATACACTGGATCTGCCAGCACCCATGATTAGTTTAGGCTGCTTGAGATCAGGATGCTTTGGTTTATTTATGCAATACCATTCTCTGTCAGTATTAACAGAATAAATCCAAGTCCTATTTGTTGAATCTGTGGGTGTATGTTTCTGAGATGCATAGACAGAGTGGTCTTTTTTTAAAGAAAGTATTAAAAAAGCATACCCTGCTGGTTTCACAGTCTTCAGAAATGATCTCCTAGCTTAGAGATCCAAAAATGTAAAACCTTTGGATCTTTCCTTGCAAATAGTTTTCCAAACTCATTTGGCCAATAAATATGTCATCTGGCCTGAGAAATCTGCCTTGGCTCTATCCGTATTTACCCATGTCACTCTGTGTCACTACTTATCTTGCCATAGACCACTTGCATAACTGTAACTCCAATTACACACCAAATAATTTTCCGAGGAAAATGGAAATAAATGTGGTCAGGACACACACATTTTTTTGATGGAGTTTGGTGAATTAAATGCATTACTTCTGCTTAACTCCCCTTAGATTTAGGGCCTTTGTAATATATATTTTTTCTGTATCTGTATATTGTATTAAGACTTTATAATTGCAGTTAGAGCTAATAATCACAAAGCTGTTCATTCAGCAACAATACAAATGAATATTTTTCTGAAGGACTTTTTGGATGGGAAAGAAGAAATGTGATTCTCTTCCTCCTAAAGCTAGGTACAATGTAAGTGATTGCTTCTGCTTTATGGTGACTGAGGGAAAGAAAACTGAGGTGGGATGGCACTGGGGTAAGCAGAGATAGAAACTTAATATGGGTCATGTTCTCTATTTTCTGCTCTAGTAGTTTATCAAGAATGGAGGGAGCCCCAGCCCTAATCTCTATCAGTAAGAGACTACTATCCACAGCAATGATACCTGTGGAATAAACCCATGTTCAATTATAATTTAGGAGCAAGTCATGGCTTTACCTCAACAAAATGATTTCAACCTTCTGATTGTTTACACAACTGCACAGCTAAATTTCTTGGATTCATAACAAAACAAATGACCTGTAAAATGCCATCGTTGTAGAAATTCCCTTGTATAATGATGTTTTATTCACAAAACAAACAAAAAAACAAATAAATACTTTAGGGGGCAGATTGGATCTTATGGAAAATAAAGAGGACCATAAGAAATATTTTGAAGTCTTATTCTTATTTGGCTGTACCCATCATACATGGAAGTTCCCAGGCCAGGGACTGAACTTGCACCACAGCTGCGGCCAGCACCACAGCTGCAGCCTGAACCACAGCTATGGCAATGGCAGACCTTTAACCTTTTGCACCACATGGGAACTTCCACCACTTAACTAAAGGTAGTAGAATACTTAGAGGAGAAATTTCTAGCAACCGAATAATAAGAAAACATTGACAATAAAGATATAAGTAGGCCAATCAAATGCAAAGTTGATTATTACAGTCCATCTGCCTACGTAGATTTAATTAGAACATAAGTTTTTGTCAGCGCCCAGCTTATTCATTTTGATTTCCTCTTCTCTTAACCAAGCCTGCATATTGGGAGCAGTGAGATATTTATATATCATGTTTCCTCTTATTTTGAAATATCTCCTAAATAATTTTTAAATCAATAATAATTAAATCAAATATCTCCTAAATGATATTTAAATCAAATGCGAAGAAAGAGAATGGAGTACTCCTTTCAGACTTCTGTTCTTCCCAAAACTGCCACTGAGAAGTTTCAGTAGAAGAAACATCTGCTGAGGAGCCAAAGAGATGTTAAATTTAGTGATTGCTTTCTTGACCCAATTGGACTGGTCTTAGTGCTCCCAAAAGGAAAATATTTCAGCATTTTGAATGTATAGTGGGTATGGACTGTGCTTTTCCCTTACCACCCTGTTCTTGAGATTTAATTTTGACCTGTAGATTGCTTACATCTGAGTTATTAAGCAACTGGTCTAAGGGACCCCAATGGGCCAGCTTCTTTTGATCTCCCACTGATTTTGCCATGCCTTTCCCCACCATGTCCAAACTTGGGTCACAGTAGAAGGAAGGGTTAAAGAGAAATGGCTGTTTGAACTTTCTTCATGAAAAAAAAGCAAATATTTTCACTTTCTCTTCCCAGAACACTTAGCTTTCCCCAGTCTTCTGAAGAAAGTATTCTAATCCACTCTTAGCATTGCAAATTTGTACTCAAGAATGAATAACAACCACAATACCTACCTACCACTTCCTCAGTTCCTTGCTATCTCAGTATGTCTATGTTAGCTGGCCAGAAAGCCAGGCTCAAAAATTGAATGGATTCAAGCCAAATAGACAAAATCAGCATCAGCTCTCCAGTATTTGATCTATTATTATATCTCAGATATATTTGAGCAAATATATTTTCAGATATATTTGAGCAAATATATTTTCAGATATATTTGAGCAAATTATTTTCTTCCTTTGTCAAAGGAGATACTTTTGGGAGTTAGCAATAACCAGCCTAACTAGTATCCATGTGGATGCAGGTTCGATCCCTGGCCTTGCTCAGTGGGTTAAGTATCCAACATTGCCGGTAGCTGTGGTGTGTGTCTCAGACATGGCTCAGATCCTGCCATTGCAGTGGCTGTGGCACAGGCCAGCGGCGACTGCAGCTCTGATTCAATCCCTAGCCTGGGAACTTCCATATGCTACATGTGTGGCCCTAAGAAGCACACACACACACACAAAAAGGCTGTTTATACAGTTTTTTTTACTCACATGTTGTGGATGAGGGTAAAATATGAAATATTTCTTTCTTACTATATTCTTTTAGCCAACATTTCTTTTGAGATTACTAAATTTTTGCATTCTACAAAGATTGGAGGACACAAGACTGGTCATGCATAGATGTGGTTTCCTCTGAGTATATATCAGTGAGAAAAAAGGCAACTATATCACATATACATGTGTATATATAATATATAAAATATTTTCATAAATCATATATATATATATATATATATATATATATATATATACACATACACAAAATAAAGCAAGGTAGAATGTAGGGATTGTTCTGGAGAAGAGAAGAGAATGTACTCTGATGAAGTGCTATGGGAGAGCCATAGGTATAAAGACACTAAGGCGTCAGGAGCTTTGGGAGAGTTTTGGGACTATTTTTGAGCTGGGTTTGAGCAATAGATTTAACAGATTTGTGGAAATAGAGAAAGAACATTAGGAGGAAACTCAGAGGTTGTAAAATACCAAGTATGGTTCAGGAACAACAAATAATATTATAACATTTATTAAATATTGAATGTGTACTAGGAATTAATCTAAGTTTTTTGTGACTAGTAATGATTTGATCTTTATTATGATGCTACTAATGGGTACCATCATTATTATCCCCGTTTTTAGAGATCAAGAGTGAGATACACAGAAGTTTTTTAAGTGCTTGGAAAAGTCACTTGGCTCTTAAGTTGGAAAGAAAAGAGATTTGGATTTAGGCAATGTGACATCAAAACCCACACTTTCAACACCATCTCTATAGGATCATGTTATATTCACACATGGTAATAATTAAATGTATGAAGGAGGATGGGGAAATAAGGCCACAATAAAGCTTTAAAGAAGAGGATGAATGGTTTTGATATTTGGGTCAAGGATTTGGAATTTTAAAAATAGGCAACAAAAATGTTATTTAATACTTTCAATGAGAACAGCGTAATTAAAACTATGCTTACATTATTCATTAGTATTGGGAGGGGTTGTAAATAACAGACACCAACTCTAGCTACCTTAGAAGAAAAAAAAAATATTTGAAAAACTGAGCCTAGGAAAGAGCAGGAATGAGACAGTTCAGGTTCACCTGAAGGCTTTCATCAGTGCAACTTCTCATCCTGGAGGCAGTCATTAAAAATGGGCTCAGGATTGTGATGCCTTTGTCCAATTTTAAGTACATTGGGGAGGTTACTTGATGGTCCAGATTGAGTCAAAAGTCCACACTTGAGCAACCAGAACTGGCTCAGAGTCCAAAAATACATGGTATAAATATGCCAATGTATCAGGGTCAGTTTTTCAAAGCAGGGAAGGTGATGAAGAGCTGGCAGATGCACTAACTGTAATACTTAAAGATTTAAAAGCCTCAGTATCAAGAATGAATTATGAAAAGGAGATACTGGGGGTTGGGAGACCAGGTGCTTTGCAGTGGTGATGGTCTTAGAGTCAGGTAACAAGTGTCTATAATAGGATAATGGATACTGAAATGGAAGTTAGGAAATATATGATGACTGGATATCAGGCAGGAATTAGGAAAAACCAAGGAGTGAACCATCACGTTGAAGTTTTGAGCCCAAATGACATGGAATATACTATTATTTATTCCATAAACTTCAGCTTGAGCTGTTCCAACTTAGGTTGTATTCATCACTCAGGGGATATTGACAAAGCCCATGCTATGAGGAGGGGTGGGGTCTCTACGTGTATTGTTTAAAGCTGACATAAACTGTAAGGTAAACACATTACATTTTGTATAGTTTTCACCTATGGCAATCTTTTTAAATTCTCTATCTACAGATCCTACTTGGGTCAGATGAGAGAATTTTAGTGTATTAAAAATATCAATACAAATATTTTCTTTTAAGTTTCCACTAGAAGTGGGACAGGGCGAAAGGTACTGGAAATCAAAATACACGAGACAATATCTGTCCTCAAGTGACTTGTAGTCTGGAAAGGAATCAGGACATCAAAGATAAATTGTGAGCCAATGACTAAGATAGAAATGTAAGATACTATTTGCAAGAGGCTAGAATAGGCAGGAAATATTTTGTAGGGCAGATGGAATTTGAACTGGGTGTTATGAAAGGATTTCAACAAGATTCAGATATCTATTTTTTTTCACTAGATCACTGTTGGTGTAGTGGGTCAACATAGTGAAAGTTCTAGATAATAATATTGCAGATAGGAACTAACACTGGGTCCTTTCTATCCAAATCCTTGAGTTCAAGTTTTTGTACCACTGATATAGACAACTAACGTCTAGTGTGAAGCTGGAGAAAAAATAGTGTCCCCAAAACGTTCAATAAACAGTGAATGGTTGAATGAATAAATGAATAAATGGATAAGAAATAAATTAATGTGCTTATTAAAGTGTTTGGTAAAAGTAAACTACTAATCAAAAGATGTATCTAAAGATATAATAGCCCTTGGAAAGTTGGTATTGCATTAACTATCAGACTATTTAATTTCCCATACGTGAATTCAAAAAAATGATTCTATCCTAAAAAAAATGTGGAAACTTTATTGTTTTTTTTTTTTTTTTGCCTTTTGTCATTTTATGGCCGCACCTGCGGCATGTGGAGGTTCCCAGGCTAGGGGTCCAATCGGAGCTGTGGCCACTGGCCTGTGCCGCAGCCACAGCAACGCAGGATCCGAGCCGCGTCTGCAACCTACACCACAGCTCACGGCAACGCCAGATCGTTAACCCACTGAGCAAGGGCAGGGATCGAACCCGCAACCTCACGGTTCCTAGTCGGATTCGTTAACCACTGCGCCACGACGGGAACTCCCCTGGAAACTTTAGATATAGTGATTTCTTTTTTTGACGATGTGGTCAAGAAAATAGTCATACTATATAAGAAAACTAGTATGCACACATAAATATATCTATATCTATGTATTTATTTGGGAATATTTCTTAAAACTTTTATTTCAGGAAAGAAAAACAGAACAAAATAGAATAGACAACCTCAAGCTGTTTTTACAGGGTCTTCTTTAACCAGCTGAGCCTGAGTAATATATGTATAATGGTTTCCATTTCATTGTCAATGTCTGTAACTTAGTAAAAGTCAATCGTGTGTTCATTTTATGTTGCCATACCCACACCACCAGCAGCACTGTGAATGACCTAAGCTAGTAAAATCAAACATTTCAGAGACTGTTATATTTGAATAGAACAATTCATGTAAAGCAGATGAATTCCAGGTTTTCAATCAGAAACAGAGCAATAGTCAGGAAAACTGCCAAGCCCCAAACTCATAAACACCAGGGCAAAACAATAATAAAAATATTGTCTCACTGTATTCATAAAAAGAAAAGCTGTCTGTAGAAAAGTCCTTGTTCAAAATCTTTGTAACTACCAAGGGTTTCATTTTCTGCTTAAACAGTCAGTGTTTTATTCAAAAAGGCTGTGTTAAGGCAGTATGTTTGGTCAGGGATAATAAGATGGATTGTGGATGCTAGCTTTATGATTTACTCGAGTTTTTTTCCTTTGAATAATTCACATCACACAAAGTATAAATAGATTACTGGGAAAATACTTCGTGCTTTCCTGTATGCAACTGGTAAATTGGAAAAGCCAAAAATGTATCTTTTATTATTGAAAAATAGTATCAGAATATGGCCAAGACATTAGATAGAAGTGCACCCAGGGCTAGTGTTTGCTGAATAAGTCCAACAGAGCTCTTAATAGCTTTAACGATCAAGATATTTCAGTATTTATTTCTGTGATTAGAGCCTGTAGAACAAACTCTAACGTGTAATAATAATAATAGTAAAAATAATAATAATGGTTAAAATTTATTGTGCACTTACTATAGGCCAGGCATACCTCTATGTTTTTATGTTTTATTTTCACAAAATCCTTCTCAAAATGGAAGTAAGTAAATGATAACACTAAGATGCAATTTGGTTAAAAACTTGTGTAGGGGACTTTCCCGGTGGCTCAGCATGTGAAAGATCCAGAATTGTCATTGTTGAGGCCTGGGTTCAAGCCTCGACCCGAGAACTTCCACATGCAGTGGCTGCAGCCAAAAATAAATAGAAAACTTGTATAGGGTCACACAGGCTATTAGCCATGGAATCAGGGTTCCAATTCAGAAAGGCTGAATCCAGAGGGCACATTTTGCAACAACGTTTCTGTGATTTGTGCACCTCTGTGGTGGACAAATAATCTAGAATTTACATATTAAATTCACCTTACAGTTTGGAATCACATATTATTCTGGGAATGGAGGCCTCTATATCATTGTAATCCTAGTCATAGAATTACTATTCCATACACAAACAAGGATATCAAAAACACCAAGAAAAGGACTTTATGAATACTGATTAACTTTTTCATTAATTTATGTATCAATTATTTATCAAGTACTTATAATGTACCATCCTTTAGGTGTTGTATTAATTTCCTATTGCTGTTGTAATAAATGATTCCCCAATTAGTGGCTTAAAGCAACAAGAATTTACTCTCTTATATAAGTCTAAAATCGAGGTTTTGTCAGGACTTTAATTCCTTCCAAGACTTTAGGAGAGAAATGTATTGCCTTGCCTTTCCCTGTCTCTAGAAACTCCTGCTTTCCTTGACTTCTGGCTCTTCTCTCCACATTTGATGCACATCACTCTAAACTCTGTTCCCTTTTTATGATTTTGTCCTTATTGCCCCTCTTTTATAAGGATCCCTTATTTCATTGGACTCATCTGGATAATTCAGGATAATATTATCATCGGAAGATTTTTAACTTTCACAGTGGCAAAGTCACTTATACCTTGGAAGGTAACACTCACAGGTTCTGGGGATTAGGATGCAAACCTCATTGAAGGAACATGACTGGGTCTCCCATAGTCATGGTTCAAAAATCAAGCCCCCCCCCAAAAAAAAAAATTGAGTTCCCTTTGTGGTGCAACGGAAACGAATCCTACCAGGAACCATGTGATTACAGGTTTGATCCCTGGCCTCGCTCAGTAGGTTAAGGATCTGGCATTGCCATGAGCTGTGA
The DNA here is from genome assembly GCA_004024745.2 of Catagonus wagneri. Classification (NCBI taxonomy): domain Eukaryota; kingdom Metazoa; phylum Chordata; class Mammalia; order Artiodactyla; family Tayassuidae; genus Catagonus; species Catagonus wagneri. Next base: position 16,556,687 of record PVHT021183631.1, read on the forward strand.
TGTAGGTCACAGATGCGACTCAGATCCTGCATTGCTGTGGCTGTGGTGTAGGCTAAAAGCTGTAGCTCCAATTAGACCCCTAGCCTGGGAACCTCCATATGCCATGGGTATGGCCCTAAAAAGCAAAAAAAAAAAAAGGATTAAAAGTCTACCTATTACATTAGAGGAGACATTGAAGGAGCCACAGAAAGATGTAATGCAGTGAGGGACACTGTCTGATTTTAGAAATAGTATCTTGGTGTCCTGAAGAGGAAAGCTTTTAGTGTAATCCTGAAAATATTCAAAGCTTGAATGAACACAGTGGAAATGAGGATGGAGAAAAGAGCAATGACCTGAAGAATGTTTAGAATGTAGGATCAGCTAGCTAAGGCACAGAAAGACTTTCCATAAGTAATCATTTTCCTTTTGGATCTTCATTGCCATATCTGCAAGAGATAAATGCTGTATTATATGAAAGGCTTTTAAGATTTTAATAACATGCATCTTCATCACATTTTTAATTTAGGACAACGTAGAAGGCACCATGTGGCATAGCTGTGGGGCAGAATCTTAATAATGCATTCATTTCCTGTAGAATAATATCAATCAGCTCTCCTTAATTGAAATAAAAGTTAACCATTCCTACTTATTCACAGACACTATCTTGTGCAACTGTTCAGAATGATTTAATGATAGTAGATATAAAATCCAACTATGGGCCATTAATTGGTTTTTGGCCTTAGAAAAGATTCCGTTGTATCTGAAGGTGTGCATTCCAAGATGGTCTGTTGATAGACGTAGACCTAAGTGAATTGGTTCCATTTAATATACTATCACCTGCTTGATTCAGGCTTTCCCGATTGTAAATATTAATATCTCTTATCACGTTTCATTTCTACTCAATAAAATTGCTTTTCTATATTACATGCTGTTCTTGGTGGTATTTTTAAAGTCAGTTCATAACAGGTGCTGCGTACTACACTCATATAGTTTCCCCATTCAGCAGACACCATTCAAAAACATGACAAACCATTCACAGAAATTCATTCCAAAGAGTTGTTTCCAAAGTTTGTGCCAGGGAAGGGAAATTTTGAAATAGAAGAGAAGAACTTGTGTGAATTTGTCAAATGGCTGGTGGCCAGGATTAGTTTTAAGCATTTTGGACCAGATCTCATCCTGAGAAAATGTAAACCAAACACTTTTATCCTTTAATCATATTTGAGTTATTTATTTTGGAGAAAAATGTAATGACACGCTTACGTGAACCCATGCGATTCATTTATACTTAAAATCTTTGAACGGTTACTTTAGAGAGAGTTAATACCAAAAAATAACAGCTTAGCTTGGATGAGGCTGAAAACCTTCATGAAAGGATGGCAGAGGGAGAGAAAAAAAAGCTTCCAAAATCCTGTTGCCATATTTTGCAAGCTTAGATTCAGAAAGGTCTTGAGTAGAGGAGGAACGTCTAAGGACCGATATTCTAGCAGCTTTAAGACTGTTGAAATCCTTATTATTGGGTTATTGGGTAGCAGTCAAATAAGCAGCACAGAATAAACAGGTCACCAGTAAGAGAGTTCTGTTCTGCTACAATGCTTTTTGCAGAACACTCTGCTCTTCCCAATACAGTCTAGCCTGCAAACTCTGGAAACAAGCATCCATACACCAGCTTTGAGCCATGGCATTTCTAGTGTGCCAAGGATCCAGGTTTTCTCATGCTAATTGAACATACTCCTCTCTGATGAAGCAAGAGATTGGGAACCTACAATGCTCTAGTTTCTGTGATTTCATTTCCTACAAAGGGTGAAATAAAACCAGCCATGTTGCATAGAAGCAGTGAAACATTTTCCCTTCCACTTACTCAGGCCCAGCACTCTCAAACTATTTCAAGCTTTTACAAAACCTACTAAGAAGGGCTTTCTGAGTTTTCAGGTTAGTGTTCATTTTTATTTTAATCTCGATATTCAGCAGTCACACAAGAATGCTGGAGTTCCTTAGTTGTTAAGACGCTCAAATATGATAAATTTACCTTCACTATGCTTTGGGTCAAAAACCTTGGGATATAGCATAGAAGGCCCTTTTACAGAGAGAGGTAACTTTCTTTGCTCCAGAAGAGTGATGGGCTTTACATGCTAAAAAAAAAAAAGAAGAAGAAAAAAGAAAAAAAAAGAAAGTCCATTTGGCTATAGCAGTTTTATTGGTACCTAATGCTCTTACAATGCCCCGAGAAGAGTCTGAATATATTGAGTACTGTTAGTATGTTTGAGGGGGTAGTTATTTTCAAGAAGCTAATGAAATAAAATTCTACCTCGAAAATGGCCTTTGTGAAGCAAGCAACTGTAGTGAGTTACTTCTTTAAATGCAATGTTTTTTTTTGTTCCTTTTTTTTTTTTATGGCCATACCTGTGGCATATGGAAATTCCCAGTTTAAGGATCAAAGTGGAGTTGCAGCTGCCAGCCTACACCACAGCCATAGCAACTCGGGATCTGAGTTCCTTCTGCAACCTAAACTGCAGCTCATGGCAATGCCAGATCCTTAACCCACTGATAGAGGCCAGGGATTGAACCTGCATCCTCATGGATACTAGGCAGTTTCCTTACAGCTGAGCCACAACTGGAACTCTCTTTAAAAAAAAAGAGAGAAAGCTGATTGTGTCTTTAAAATATACATACTTTCCCAAGTGAAGTAATATAAACCAACTATGCTTTTATTAATGCTGTCAAAAATAAGACATGCATTTTCTTAGTTTATCAGTTTAGAAATGATATATATATATTTTTAAAGCACAGTAGGGAAATCTTGGGAAAAGCATACAAAGTTTAGGGAGAATGCAGCATGCCCTGGTGGAAGCTCTAGGCCTTGATATGCTCATTTAACTCGAAGAGTTTCTACTTCCCCAGGCAGAAACATGGGATCAGAGCCTCTGCCTACCCAGTGGAGGTATGGATAGTAGCCTCTGTCAAGAGCACTTGATTTTGGAGATTGTGTTCTATTTAACAAAAATTATTAGGGGTGTTCTAGGGGCTAGACAGTGAGCCTGGGTATGTGGAGACGAGTTAGCTTCAGCCTCTGCCCTCTGAGAGTTCACCTTAGAAACACACACACACACACACAAACACACACCAGGATCATTCATAATGATCATAATAATTTCTTCCTCACCTATAATATTACAGAACCAGGAATGAGAAATAAATGAGAAAAATACTCATTTTCCTGACCAACACAGAGCAACAGAAATCAGAATTCCTATAAATTATTCAAAGAGAACCCCCAAAGATCTTCACTCCCAGCAGACTTACATATTTGTACATTCAACAGACATGAGTTGAATACCTACTCTCTGCTGGACAGTGAGGAATATAATTATAAATAATAGGGAGTTCCTATTGTGGCTCAGTGGGTTACAAACCTGATTAGTATCCATGAGGATGAGGGTTCATTGAACAACCCTGGCCTTGCTCAGTGGGTTAAACATCCAGCATTGCCATGTGCTATAGTATAGGTCACAGACATGGCTCAGATCCCGCATTGCTATAGCTGTGGTGTAGGCAGGCATCTGTGACTCCGATTTGACCCCTGGCCAGGGAACTTCCATAGGCCACAGGTGTGGCCCTAAAAAGCAAATAATAATAATAATAATGATAATAATAATAATATCATCCCAGATTTTTTTCCACTCTACAAGCTGTTATTATTACGTGCAAAGCACAAAGCAAGGGAAGGGGCTAAGTCTTTCAACAAGACTAAGCAGTCTCTCTCTATCATTTTCAATCTAGTACTGGAGACAGTACTGAAAAAGTTAAAAGACATGAGAGCTCAGTAACGGAGTTCCAGGGAGCACCCTGGCAGACCAACTAACTGCATAGGAGCAGTAAGGGATGAGGCAAAATGTTCTATGAAAATGTGACATTAGGATCATGATCTGAAGTAAATGCAGGATGAAGGAAGGACACAGTGAGGAAAGAGAGGAGGGGACTTGTAAGGTTAGGAGAAGGCAAGGAGGTGGAACAGTGGAGAATTTCAGCAGAGGAAGATCATGTTCCAAGTTCATTAAGTGACAAGAAAACAAAACATGCTAGTGTACAAAAAAAAAAAAAAAGTCAGTAATTTGGAAGCACAGATAAGAAATATTAAAAACTGAATCTGAAAAAAGAAGCCAGGCCCACATCGTGAAGGGCCCTGTAAACTCCATTAGGAATTTTGAGAGTTGCTGTTGTGGCTCAGCAGGTTAAGAACCTGATTGGCATCAATGAGGATTTGATCCCTGGCCTCACTCTGTGGATTAAGGATCTGTTCAGTGGTTAAGGATCTGGTGTTGCTGTGGCTGTGGTGTAGGCTGATAGCTACAGCTCCTATCTGACCCCTAGCTTGGGAAGAATTTTAAATATTAAAAAAAAATGGAGTTTCTGTAGGTTAAACACCCAACTTATATTAATGAGAATGCAGGTTGGGTCCCTAGCTGCAGCTCCAATTTGACCCCCTAGCCTGCGAACTTCCATATGCTGCAGGTGCAGCCCTAAAAAATACATACATACATACATACATACATACATACATATGTACTAAGGATGATAGAAAACCATTCAGTGGTACGAAGGTAGGAGAGTAGCATGATCATATTTGTGTTTTACTGGGTTTACATAGCAAAATCTGCCCAGCATAGGAAAACTGATCTTAAGTATCTGAGAAAAGAATATAGCAGGAGAGGAAGAAACAGAAAAAGATGAATGACAAACTACTTCAAAAGCAGAGAAACCATAACTATTTGTTTCTTTTGTATTAATCATATCTGCAATTATTAAATACATTTGATTAATAGCTAATCCCCTACTAGACTGTTTGATTGTGAGGGCTGAAATGACATTACCTGATTCACCATGACACCTTCAGTGCCAAGAGCAGGGCATTGAACTAATGCACAGATTTTGAACATGGAGCACAGGGATGAAACAGCATGAGAATGTTAATGGCCCTGAGGGAAACATCGTACTACATCACAGTACCGTGTCAATACATTTTGTGTAATTTTGTGTCCTTTTCATTTCCAGGACATTTAGTTTGAGAAAGAAGAACAGTACATAATACTTTTAGAAAGATCTCAAAATGTGAAACTTTTTTTATTTTGGGGGGACTACCAAGTAGATAAACTCAAATCTAGCCAGAAATTTGACTCTTCTACATTTTATATCCAAGGGATCCAGAGAGCAGAGGTTTTGCATTTTTCCCCATTATCATCATTATCATTATTTGGCGGCAAAATTAAAAAACATATTCTCCTTTATTTCTTTTCTGCAATAGGCTTTGGAACCTATGAACTAGCCCTACTCTCAAATCTAAGAAATTCTGCAATGTGTTTAAAACATTTTTCACGATTTTAATTGAAAATCAACCTCAATGACTGTGTCTTAGGCCGAAAAGTCTCAGAATGTCTATGATTACAGATATTAACTCGTGCACTGAAATCAGCCACCTCTAGGTAGACGTGTTACAGTTGTTCAGTATTACAGTACAACAAAACAGGAAACAGAGGATTCCATGTCTTTTTTAAATGCAAAAGAAATAGATGCAATCAGCTAAAGTATGCCCTATTGGGAATTTAGCCAAAACCACAAACCCCTGCAGAGAAATTCGTCTACATCAGCCTCATTTTAATACACTAGAATCCAGCTCTATAGCAGAGAATGTGGAAACAACAATTACTGATTACTATATGATATGGCTTTTTACAAAAATTATCAAAATTAAGCATCTGATTTTTTATTTGTTAGAATAGTGCTTCCCTCTTCTACTCATTCATTACTTTATTTTAAAAAATTATATACTTTTTTTCCTCTATGAAGAAGTGACTCTGGATATTTAGGGAAAGGTGTGAGAGTGCTTGTATTTGAGTGTTTTGAATTCTAAGAGGCAGGTTTCTTTGTTGACTAAATCAACAAGCTTAGCACAACCCTTTCATCCTTCCCAGTAGAAAGCAAAAACCACGGTCAGCCTGTGTTGATGCCACATAAATGGCTCTCCATTTAAAGATCAGAGCTAGCAGCTTGTAAAGGATTTTGTCCTCTGACTTGCTAATCATTGCAAGGTTAAAGAGTCATGCTATCTGCTTTTGCGCATCTGGAGTGTTGCTTAGAAATGTTGCATATATATATATATATATATTAATTTTATTTTTGCATGCACCATTGTGATCAGCACATTGTTATTTCTTAGTTTTACAATGCTATGTACCTTTTAATGCACTTTAACTCCCAGGACAATCTTGAAAACTAAAAATAAAAAAAGAAAAAGAAAAAGAAAAAAAAACTAAACAAAACAGGGGAATATCATTTCATTTTTCAGCTGAGACAATGAGTTTAACAGACATGTCTTAACTCACATTTGGGAGAAAAATCAAATTCATGAATTCTACAAACAAAACCAAATAAACTTAAGACAAACAAAATGATGGCTAAGGTGAAAGGCAATTTTATATCATAAAACTACATAAATTAAAGCCACTTGAAGCATTCCATGCTGCTCTCTAAAAGATTTTTGTTTTCATTTGTTCTCCAATATGTGATTTTTTTAAGTTAATTGTTCTGAAAATAGAATTTGAATGTTTGAATTTAAAGTTTTTAAGTTTTCACAGAACAAGTAACCAAAAAGCTATCCAACATTCTTTTAGATATTAATAAAACAAAACATCTGCAGTTCCCATCGTGGCTCAGCGGAAACGAATCTGACTAGGAACCATGAGGTTGTGGGTTCGATCCCTGGCCTTGCTCAGTGGGTTAAGGATTTGGCGTTGCCATGAGCTGTGGTGTAGTTCGCAGACACGGCTCGGATCCCATATTGCTGTGGCTGTGGTGTAGGCCGGCGGCTACAGCTCCAATTAGACCCCTTGCCTGGGAACCTCCATATGCTGCTGGTACAGCCCTAAAAAACAACAAAAGGCAAAAAATAAATAAAGAAATAAATAGATCTTTAATAGAATATACATTATTGTGACTGAATGACCCTTAAATAATCTGAGATTATTTTACATAATGAGGTAACTTGAACCAGCTTGAAGAAATTTAAGGTGCTTTTTTTTTTCTTTTTAAAGAAGAATGTCCATTGAAAAACAGGAGAACCCTTTTTTTCAAAAGACAGGGGTGACTTAAGCACATATTCTCAGAGACGATCACCAATATAATATCACTATCTGGATCATGGCCACCACCAAGCTGGCTTCATTATTTTAACTAGCACTGCAAACTAGGACTCCCTAATTCTTAAACACTCAATTTTATATCTCCATACAGCCGCACACAAAACTATGGGATATTTGCCTTTATTGTCAGTGTAATAGCTTAATTCCAATACTCATTATTACTATTATGACACTACACATCTCTTATACATTATAAAATGTTGCTGAAAATATACGTTATGTCCTAGAATCCAGAGAACTCAATATTAGCTCTCGTTCTGCTTCTCAAGATCTGTAATCCTAGAGAATCACTTTACTTTGCAAAGCATCAATACCACTATTATAAAGTATTATTATATCTGTGTTACAGAGGTGTTGCGAGTATCACATGTGAGTTTGGGGGGGGCTGACTTTTCAAAATGGTTGGAGTTCTAATTTTCTACAAAATAAAGTTGCTTTGGTTATGAAATCAATTATTAATTTTTAAATTATTATGAGGATCATCATCATCATCATTTATTATAGGCCAAAGGTGGTGAAAAAAATATTTTATATCATCTAACCAAGACATTACTGAGGATATCCTGATATTGAGAGTCAACATTAATCTCAAAATGCATCCTACCTCCAGGAGGTGACACCACACATTTAATTCTAACTATAGAGATTCCTGCAGGAGATTTTATCTTTCAGACTAATGTCCAGCTAAAAAATTACTCTTCTAATGTATCATCCCAGTGTTTACATACATAGATCCATATTAAATATCCTTCTGACCATTTATATCCCCAATACAACACCTCTATAAGCAGAAATGTGTGTATCATGCTTCCAAGATCAGTTCAGCATAAGGGATTTAAATCACTGGGCCAAAAACACTTTAAAATCGAATATCTTACATCGTGTTTTAGAAATCCTTTGGTTGTATGACCACCCACGGCTAACTCAGAGGCTGCCTTTTTCTTCAGGCTCAGCCTCTGCTGTGATCCTCCTCCTCTTTCCTCTCTAACCTCAGCTCCTCTTTCTTATCTCTAACCTTCATCCCCAACGCCTGCTAAAGTTGTTTTCAAAGCCACACAGCTCTCTCTTGTTTGGACATCTGCTTCCAGATCATTCCCTGAGGACTCCATCCGCTACCACGAAAGCAGTTTATGAAGGACTTTCTCTATATTCAGGTCAGTTTCTCTATAAGAGGAATTTTGATGCTGTCGTTAAAATTTATATATATCACTCCCCCTCCCACCCAGCCCACTGACAGCATGATCTTCTGAGATGAACATAAGCATTATCCTTGATATTTCGTCGATGAGGAAACTGAGGCCCCAACAGTTTAAACAAGCAACTCCCAGAGTCATGTGGCTAAGGAGTGGGAGGCCAGCATCATCTTTTCTTTGAACATGATCCTCTCTGCCCCCAGGTCAGGCCTCGGATTCTTGTTCCCATGTTCCTGCTTGGACTTGGTCCTTCCTGCTTTTGCTGCCCTTCATCTGTAGCTGACTCTGCATGCATTCTAGAAATCTCCTGCCGCCTTTTTCCTTCTTCATTTCTAAATTCAACTTCACACCCTATTTTCAACTTCCCTGTTAAGAGGAATTTCATATCCTCCAAAGATGTGAGATATGTCAGCATCAATCGGATGAGTTAATTCACATAAAAATGCTTTTAAACTGTGCAACTCTCATGAGATATAAGGCTTTACTGATGTTGAAATATGCTACATATACCTCATTTAATCAATAAAAGCGTGCAAGTGAGTTATTTTAGTCTGCAAACTGAACGGCAGATTACAGTACATATCTTGGATAGAAACTTTTGTGAGATGAAACAGCAATACAAATAATGCTCTGTTATCACAAACATCTAACACAATCCTACTAATTAAGATGTGGGAAGTACTCAAATGAAGGCAGGAAAATGATCAGAAGGAATAACCCCATAATTTATATATTTCAGTTATTTACATAATGACTACTATTATTATGTGTAAGAGTTGGACTTTCTCAGGAAGTCAAAGAGCTTAGAAGTAAATGTATCTGTCACCTTTCTCTGAGCTAAACAGAAGCATGAGATACTATGACTCCTGGCTCAGCGATAACAAATCTGACTAGTATCCATGAGGACGCAAGTTCGATTCCGGACCTCTTCCAGTGGGTTAAGAATCCGTCATTGCCGTGAGCTGTGGCGTAGGTTGCAGACATGACTGGGCTTCCATATTGCTGTGGCTGTGGTGTAGTCAAGCAGCTATAGCTCTAATTGAACACCTAGCCTGGGAATTTCTATATGCCCTAAAAAGCCAAAAAAAATTATTCAAGATGTCCATATCTAATAGTCCATATCCTATAATACCTAGTTCAGTATAAATTTCTAAAGTAATAATAAGTTGAGTTTTCTTAGTGAGCCAATAAATTCCTGAAAAAAAGTTCATCCCAATTTGTTTTACATATCAACTTTTTTATTTTACACATGTACACGATGATCGTCTATAATTCATCTTATACAAGAATATAGAATAAATACTTTTCTTTTGGACTAGGAAATACTGGAATAAGGAGAAGATCTATTATTTTAAGTCAATGATTAGACAATTAAAATCATACAGTCGTTCTACGTGGAAGTCTGAAATGGAATCACAAGATGATGCTTAACAAACCAGCTCTCATTTTCCAGTGGAGAGAATAATAATCATTGTTATTACTTGTGCTTGAGAAAAATAATGTCAGTCTATTAACATTAGAAGTTGCTTAGTGGAGTTTCTGTCATGGCTCAGGAGTTCCCGTAGTGGCTCAGCAGTTAACGAAACTGACTAGTGTCCATGAGGAAGTGGGTTCAATCCCTGGCCTTGGTCAATGGGTTAAGGATCCAGTGTTGCCACAAGCTGTGGTGTAGGTCATAGACGAGGCTTAGATCCTGTGTTACTGTGGTGTAGCCCAGCAGCTGTAGCTCCGATTCAACCCCTAGCCTGGGAACCTCCGTATGCTGTGGGTGTGGCCCAAAAAAGACAAATGAAATAAAATAAAATAAAATAAAATAAAATAAAATAAAATAAATAAAATAAAAAAATAAAATATGCTTAGTGCTTATACTCACTGGTGTGTAGAATGGAAGAGATAAATCAATACACAGGTGAGTAACACAAGATTAGAATTAGGAATAGGGGCATTTTGTTCAGGTAAAATCTAGAACTTCAAAATTTCAACTTTTGCAGCATTGTAGAATAGGCATATATATATATACATGTATATATATATATATATATATACATACACACACATATATATACATATATATACACACACATATACATATATACACACACACACACACACACACACACACACATATATATATGTCTGTATTCTTCGTTTCTAGGCACAAGTTCTTTGAAAAGAAACATAATGAATCCACAGTATTGGATTGCTTTAACTTGCTCATTTTATTCCTTATTTGAGATAAGAATTCTTTAATAATGTAAAATGAAAGGAATGTGGAATAAATTCAACCAAATGAAAAAGGGGGTAATTGTTGAGGGGTACTTGCTATCCACATTTTAAATTGCATTTTACTACAGCAGATTCTCTCTAAAATTAACATGCTAAGAAAATTTTGACAAATTTGTAATCCTTAATAGGTAAAATACAAATCACAAGTTTCCCTCAACTAATAAATTTGAGAATATTAAATAATGGGAGAGATGCTAAAACTTTAAAAGCTCAGGTCCTAAGGCAGTAGTAGTACCTTGTATTGTTCCACTGATTTTTGTAACCAAATTGAAGTTTGAGAGAAAACACTTCCAAAACTTTCATTTCCAGCAGTCCAGATGTTTTTTGTTTTTGGAGTTTTTTTTGGTATGAATTCTTTGCTAACATTTATCTAAATCATTAACAAAGACACAGAAATATGGAAGGTAAGAGAACACAGAGAATGCAATAATATTTTAGAGATTAGGTTGCAGTTAACCTAATGTCTGAGTCAGTCCATAGCAACAAAGATGTATCATTAATTTCCATGAACTTCCAATTCTCTAGTGATGCTAAGGGGGAAAAAAGTCATATTGGTATTCTGCTTCAGCTGACTCTCCAAAGACATTAAATTTGTTGGACTACAGCTGCTGGCACAATAATTATGTGATAGACAACAATGAGGAGACATGTAATATTGTTATGCCTTCTTCATTTGAGTCAAGAGAAATATATTTAATATGTACACTGCCGTGTAGTGCTTTGGATTCTGTGGCAAAAATATTTAAAAGTAAGCACTGGAGAAAATGTACCTGTAAATTGATGAATTATTCCTCTGTATGATAAAACCAGTAATAGAAGTACATAAATTGAGTATATCCTTAATTTACATAAGATTAATAATACATATACAGTATTTACATTAAAACTACACATATGGCATACATATATGCATATATTTACTTCTATATTTAAAAAGATATAAAACTAAAAAGATAAAAGAACAACCATCATGCAGTTCTATTTTTATTTTCACACCCAAATCAATTATCTTTTTTACCTGGTGAGTGTCTTCATCACTTTGGAAACCACTTTAGCACAAAGAACAGAGTTAAAGTGAGGCTGCTTAGGGAAGGCTTTTTGCGGAGAGTAACTCTTGTTCTAAGATTTAAATATTGCAGTTCTTTTTAACGAAAACAAGGAAGGAAGTACATTCAATGCACAGGAAATATAGATATAATTATAATTATATAATTATATATATATAAATAATTTATGTAATAATAATCATCATTATATAAGTAATTATATAAAATATAATCATTGACTAATAATGGTAATTATATGATTATATAAAATATAATTAATGATTTTATAGTTATATATAGTATATAATTACATGTGTGTATATATATATACACACACATAATTTCATGATTTGTTCTTGAAAAATCACAAATGATTTTGATTATCAGTATAAAGTAAGGTTAAAGTATAGGCAAGGATAACCCAAGGTGAGGCCCAACAGATGCCAAGCACCATGTCATGAAAGGATGCACTAAGCAATTAAAGACAGATATTATTTCAAAGCCTGTGAGTTGCTGGTAAAGCATTTTCAACACACCAGAAAGATCATTTGGAAGAGAGCAGATGAAGGATCTTTAGATCTGGGTATGTGCATTGAAGCCTGAGATGAAATCTTAGAGCTTCAGTTTATACTTATTCATATTTGTTCCTTTAAAAATGTCTGTGACAGGAAGTCCCCATCTGACTAGTATCCATGAGGATGCAGGTTCAGTCCCTGGCCTTATTCAGTGGGTTAGGGATCTGGCATTGCCATGAGCTGTGTGTGTGTGTGTGTGTGTGTGTGTGTGTAACTGCACACGTAGTTTAACACGGGAAAACAACCAAGAGCTCTAGAGTTCAACATTTTAAGCCCAATTTCAGCCTCTATAAGCAATTTTTAAAATGGCAATTTAATTAACCTCTTTCAGCCCACCCTCCTAACCTCTAAAATGCTGATGGGTGCCCACCTTGCCATTTTATCTTGTGGGTTAAATGAGATGTTACATGTGAATTGCTGGCTTACATAGGCAGTGAGTGTTATCATTTTACTGTGGGAGACTCAGTTGCCTTCTTTGACTTAAAAGATGTTTTTCACTGAAATTCAGAGAGAAAAGGCACTGGAAGTTTAATAAAATCACATTCATTGTTTCAGTTATATGGTAAATAAAATAATGAGCAAAACAATCTACACTGGGGCTCAAAGACAAAGCAAGCTGTGATGCTTACTGAAAGGCATGAATAAAATATAAAGGGAAAATGAGAGAAAGTGAGAGAGAAAGAGAGAGATCAGAAGTTCAAGTGAAAGAAATGATTTGAGCTGGACTCTGAAACCTAACTTATCCAGAGGTCACATTTGGCAAAAGTAAAGAAAAGGTTATGCAAAACAATGAAAATTTTTTGTGCATTTGTGGCAAAGGAGAACACTGTTCTCTGGCTTACTCTGGATCTGTCTAACTTTGTTTTTTTTATGTACAATTCAATGCATTTATTTATCCAGCTTCTTCATATATAGGAGATGAGAAATAACATTTTCGGGCAAGGCAGATTTTACCACTGATGGCCAATGCTTTGAGAGCAAAGTAAAGTAACAGCTAATGATGCAGTAGAGGAGGAAGAAAGAGAAATCCATAAAATCAAATTTTAGAATTTCAAAATGAAAGTAGCTAGCTGGGGGCAGGGGTTGCTGTGCAAGAGCAATTACCTCTAGCATAGCTTTTCCTCTTTATACATCAGCGTATTACATACAACATCATAACTTCTCCGTGAAGGGATGAGTTGTGTTATCAAAAAATATTAAATTATGTTTGCCATCTCTTTTAATGAAATTAACCTGTAAAATGCAGTTGAGTGACACTAGTAAAAGAATTAACATTTCCTACAAAGATTTAGTGTTGAAAAGTTTAAGTGGGTTACTTAAGCTTTGTGAGCCATATTTAACTCTAACATCTGCATGGTAACATTTACCTAGTGGGGTTGTGGTAGTTTATAAATAAGATAAGAATTATAAACATACCTCATACCTGGACCAATGCATAAGATGTTAATTAGTTAATTTCTGCCTTAAAAAGATTTGCCTTAGTTATTTGGAAAAGTCATGGCTTATGAGTTTACCATGGTAAAAGTTAAATTAGTAGTTATTTCTTTTGCTTTTTGTTAAATAACTAAATAGTTAAGTGTAAAGAGTTCAGCATTTGTTTTAGCCTATTAAACTGTAAGCTGTTACCCAGTCACAGGGGTTCTTTGAAAATTCACAATTCCTTTAAGAGTTAAAGAACGCTACATGGCGCTGACATGGGGAAAGAACCCTTTTTTTTTTCCCATGAATACAAGGTGTGTGCTGGATTGTGGGAACTCAGATTCTCTCCTTGTTGATTCATTATGCCTATGTAGAGGGAGTCTTAGCCTACAAAAAAAAATTAATGTGCATTGTGCAGGTTGGAAAGGAAATCGATTTGTCTCATTTTGTGTGATAGACTCTGGGAACGAACATTTATTTGCAACGAATGGGCTACTAAAGAGTAGCTGCATGTGATTTTTGGCGGAAGTGTGTATTTTATTTTAGATTTTGGGGACTTTTAACATGAGTCCAACTTCATTCAGAAATTCCATTCTTTCACTGAAAGCAATCTTTTCCATTTTGAAAATTAAAAAAAAAAAAAACTCTGTTCTACTTTCATTAGAGTCTTTCAATTGCACTTCTAAACAGTACTGCTGAAACACGCCTTTACTTTCACATTGCCCTATCGGCATCACGTCTCTGCAATATCTTTCACATTGAAGGAATGAGGAGTATTTGATTGAATCTAACAATGGCTCAATTCCCTCATTCTGTTCTGGTGAAGATGAAGCAAGAGAACTTGTCACTTGAAGTTAAAGAGAGTTCAAGCTGCACTGCTTGTTGCAAATGTTTAATCTTTCAGCTCAGGCAATTGACAAGCGTGGTGTCTGACCCTGTCTGGGTTCCAGGCTCTCAGACAGCAGAGGGCTGATTCATAGATCCTTGGCAACTTGTCCCTTCCTATACAAATCGCACCCTACCATCTACACACACACACACACACACACACACACACACACACACACACACACACACACGCCCAAGCACACAACTCTTTCTGAACAGCATGTACAGTTTGGAAACATGACTTTCACCTGTATCTATTCATCAAATCTTACCTGACTTGCATCTCATTATGTTTAAATACTATCGAGATAAGATAAAAATAACTGTTCAATCTTTTCAGTTTGGGCATAAGACTACATTAGGAGAACAAATCAAATAAATAAGCTAAAGCTGGACTTGTGCTTGAGAGTCAAAGATGGCCTCTGCAGAGAAGACCTAGAATGGCCAGAAACAAAGAGAAGCAGAGAGTCAAAATATCCTACCTTTTTTTTTTCTTTTTAGGGCTGCACCTGTAGTATATGGAAGTTCCCAGGCTAGGGGTGGAGTTGGAGCTGCAGCTGCCAACCTATGTCAAAGCCACAGCAACGCCAGATCTGAGCCACATCTGCCATCTACACTGCAACTTCTGACAATGCTGGATCTTTAACCCAGCAAGAGAAGCCAGGGATCGAGCCCACATCCTCAGGGATACTGCTCAGGTTCTTAACCTGCTGAGCCACAGTAGGAACTCTAAAAATATCCTATCTTAAGAGAATACCAAGGATGAAATCACTAAGTCAAAATCTTTAGGAATTAGAGGCAAGTATGCATCCAGGAAAGGAATATAGTAAATTAAATGGTCAGAAATGAAAGTGAGGCCCTAGGGTAGGAATCGGATGGATGTAGGAGTTTTGACATGGCCAGAGCTGAGATTCTTTGTGTTGGATGCCTCTTGTATAGAGCTTTGTGGAAGCTGTCTGTAAGATCCAAATAGTCCCAGGCATCCCTATAGACATGATACATAAGCACAAAACATATGAAAATCATATGGTTCAATATCAACATGCAACCTAAAATTCGATCACCTGTAGTACTCCAGTCAACACTGACTAGGCTTCCACTGTGGTATTAATCTCAGTACCTATCTTTTATTTTTTTTTTTCTCTTCTCTTCTAATTTATCTGACACTTCAGTCAGAATGTGAGCTCTAGGGGAAAATGTCTTACCTCTCTGTCTGTAATATCCAGTAGAGCACACAGCAGGTTTGCTGAAGCGGGTTTTAGTGTAGCAAGCCAATCATCTGGAAGAAATTTACAAACCCTGAGCCATTAGTAAAGCTAAGTGACCTAGACAGTGTAAGATCAAGTCAAGGAAATGAAGTTGCAAAGGGGTAAAGTGTTCTAAGTGCACCCTTTTATAGAATCTAGATGCACCAATTCAAAAAATATTTATCGTAGCCAAATTTTGTTGTCATACAAACGAAGAGAGATCATCAGCCATAGTATCTTATCGTTGTAGTTGTTGCATTCTTCCTCTTATAGTGTAAATTTCTGAAGCCAAGGATCAATTGTAACTCAGCACACTTGGGCATGGTTTAGAATGAATGCAACACCTTCCACATTGTATTAGAATTTCTAGGACAGTGGTTTGTGGCAAAAATTTAAAAAAACAAACACACAAACTAAAAAGCCTTGAAGTTAACCATTAACATTATTTTCAGCTAATGGAACACATTGAAAATGGATTATAGAAACATTTGAACGTGCTTGGCATCAAGATATTTGAAATATAATGGTCTATGCAAAACATCATTAAATTAACCAAGAGTGAATGGAAGAATAAAACTTAATACCTATATTTTAGCTTCGGCAGATCTTATTAATTCATGATTTTTTTTAAACTGGGGGATGAATGGCATATATATAACAATGTCAGTTTGAAAGTTGAAGTAAGCCAAATCCAGATTCTTCTTTTTTCATACATCCTTCTCCAGCAATTGGCTATTTTTTAGCTTTTCTTCATGAGAAAGACCCTTAAGAACTGTGTTTTATTGTTACTTGTGGCAAAAAAAGCCTTATCCTGTATGAATGGTGAGGTGAATTAATTTCCCTGCTTTCTACTATCTCCTTAATGCCCTCCGATAACCACCACCCCCCCCTTTTTTTTCTTTTTTTTTTTTTTGCTGTTTAGGGCCGCACCTGCGGCATATGGAGATTCCCAGGAATGCCAGATCTGAGCCACGTTTGCCACCTATACCACAGCTCATGGCAACATTGGATTGTTAACCCACTGAGCAAGGCCAGGAATCGAACCCTCAACCTCATGGTTCCTAGTTGGATTCATTAACCTCTCTTCCACAACGGGAACTCCGACAACATTGTATCTTTAGCCCATTGTGCCACCAGGGAACACCTGGAATCAGATTCTAAATGAAGACTCCCACCCAACAGACCAAACAGCCTGAGAATGAAGTTGGTAGAGCAAAATGCGTAATTTTTTTCACATTAAAAATATAAAATATCTGTTAGCTGAAACTATAAAAAATAAAAACATAGGTAAACAATAAATTGGATATATAGAATACAGGCAGAGTGTTCATATTTGTATAAAGAGGTCTTCGAAAGAAAAAAAGCCCGAATCTCAACAGGAGGTTGGGAAGAGCACATGAATGAATAATTTACACAGAGAAAAGCAAGGCAAACAGTCCTTTTCCAGAGCCTCACTAATAGAGAAAGACAGAGTAGATTAATAAGATGCCAGGGTTTACTTCTCACACTGGTGATGATTTTAAACTCCCATAAGTGTGTTTATGTTATTCCCAGGCTCACAGTTCTTCCCTCCCCACAACGTTTTCACCTATGGTGACCATAACAGGAAAATCTACTCAATAGTTTGTAATAACTTATATGGGAAAACAGAATGGATATATTTATATGTATGACTGATTCATTTCTCTGTACACCTGAAACTAGTATAAGTCAACTATATGCCAATAAAATTAAATTTAAAAGACAAATTAAAAAAAAAAAGCCATGTGAAGAAGAGAGAGTGGAAAAAGGCTTCTCTTTCATTCCAAGTAGGAATGGAAAGTAGTAAAAAAACTTCATGCTGGGGAATTTGTAATACAAACCCAAAACTCTAAAATGATCCATTTCCTTTAACCTTGAAGTTTCATTTCTGAAAATGGAAACTAAGTAAATGAATTATAAATGTACACAAGTAGAGAACTGAAAGAATGTTTGTGGTAATCCATTTTTACACAGCTGTTGGCCCCCAGACCCCCTGGAATACTGACACCAACCACCAACTCAAGGTACAGCCTGACCTATGCCCCAGGGCATCACTGAGTAGCTGACACTGAAGCCTTGCCCTACACACGCAGTTTGCCTGCTTTCTGCTGCCTACCAGCATCATGACCAGTACACATGCTGTAACATAGCGGCTTCCCTTTCTTACTGAGCAAAAGGAAACAAAAACTCCAGTCCCACAATATGCCCTTCAAGAATAATAATGAGAAGGAATCTCATTCAGGTCACAGCTAAATTGCATGAGACTAAGGCACCTAGAGACTGCTGAGACTAAATTTTCCCTCACAAGCCTAGGCAAAACTGTAAGCCATCCAATCCTTCCTACTCACCTGACTGTTAGCCCTATGATGTGTTGCACATCCTCTACATTGACTCACCCTCCTGTATCTCTTTTTTCTTTCAGAGGCTTTCCTTGGGCCTTTGAAACACTCATCATATGACCAGAAAACTCCCCTATATCTCCAATCTCTCCACTTCATCTAAAACTGACTACACTTCTTCTCCTGCATTTTGCCCAATGGAATCTTTGTCCTTCTTCTTCTTTTTCTCCTTCTTCTCCTTCTCCTTCTTCTTCTTTTAATTTTAGGATCATACCTGCGGAATATGGAGGTTCCTAGGCTAGGGGTCAAATCAGAACCACAGCTGCCAGCCTATGCCACAGCGAAAGCAATGCCAGATCCAAGCCATATCTGCAATATACATCATATCTCAAGGCAACACCAGATCCTTAACCCACTGAGTGAAGCCGGGGATTGAACCTGCATCCTCATGGATACTAGTCAGATTTGTTTCCACTGAGCCAAAGATTTTTAGCCTTTTTTTTTTAAACTTTCCAATGGAATCTTAAGCATTCTGGATTGGAATGCTGTAGATGGGTCAGTGTCCTCTCTTTCTAGTCTAGTCTACTCACTCCTGCTACAGTGATTCTCAGTCCTTGTTACATGTCCCTCTCACCCTCCTCACTCTCCTCCTACAGTTCTGGAAAACTGTGCTCCTTGCATTGCAATCAGTTACATGGCTATATTCCTCTCTACGTCAGCTCTGGCTTCAGAATCAACATGAGCAATACCAATACTCTAGCTTCTCAGAGACCCACCTCCCCTCCCATGGCCTTGTTCCTTCAACATTGCCCACTGGAACTCACCATAACTTGACATGGCTCCAAATCTGCAATTCCAACCGTCTGGCTAATTCTGCTGACCATGTTCTTTGGACCTCTTGTCTGTAGACCACTCCACATTCTCCTGTCCGTCAGCCCCTCTTGGGTCACTTCTCTCCAAACCCAGCTTGGTTCCAATCCTTCTCGTACTGATAGTCAAAATATGCTGGCCTCTCTGGTTCCTTCCTCGTACATGCATAAAAAGTCTTTCATCGAGGATGAATTAAACTTTGACTTCTTCAAGTCAATTCTAGGCTGTGAAGTTGAGGCAGAGGAGACCCCACAAGGCATCATTTGACACTTCCATAAAATCAGGGTTCAGCCTCAAATGAGCCTCTCCACTGCTTGCAGTTCTACCTTGTTTCCCATCAGCTACCTCCCCGCAACAGCATTGACTAACTTTCCCACTCTTTTTAAAAACCTCATCTACCTCCCATTCATCAGATGACCTTGCAATTTAATTTGCAAAATATATAGAATTTTTAAAAAGGCAGCTATGACTTTTGTACTAAAAATGTCAGTTTACATGCTGTCCTGCCTACGTCTTCCCTCATCCTACCTCTTCTGCTCTTCAATGGAAGTTTCTCCCCTTCTCCACAAGGTCAGTCGCCTCCAGTGTGTGCACTGCATCATACCCACCCCACCTATCAGGAAGCATAGCTAACTAAGGGTTGTTTCTCCGTGCTCAAGAACCTCCTCTCATCAGCTCTGAGAAAAATTCAAGCCTCTCCCTTGTTTAGAAAGTGGAAAAACTCAATTCCTTCAAACACTGATCCTCTCCTTCTCTATCACCTTTTCTACTCCCACCTTCATGATACGGTAGAGACAACGCTCTGCTTTAAACCTGAGCTCTGGGACCAGACTGACATGGAATCAAATGCTGAATTTGCCATTCTGTATGTGACTGACCTGGAGTAATAACTTCTCTGAAACTTCTCTGAGCCTCGGTTTTCTCATCTCTAAAAAATATATGTCCCCATGGTACGCATTTTCACAGGAATGGAACAGGGGTTAACTAAAGCAGCACATGTAAATCACCAGGCTGCCTGCCTGAAGTCTGGCAAATGCTTTAAACATTATTTTGAATTGCTATTTGTAGCCAAGTTTCCAGAAATAGTTGAGTGCCCTTGCCCTCCCCAAGTCTTCTGCACCTCAGTGAACTACACCATGTATTCCACTCCAGCAGTCCACGGAACTCTTCTTTAGATTACCAGTAACCTTCAGTTCCCTCCAGTCAATGAGTGCTTTTCGATCTAATCTGTTTTCTCAGCAGCCTTGACAAAATTAATTTAAAAAATATATTTCCTTGCCTTGGTCCCTCATGATGCCTAACTCCTGCCGAGCCTTCTCAGTATCTCTTATCGGACATGGGGATACTATGTAAAATATGATTTTTATCTCCCTTCCATGTCAGTAACCTACAGCTTTGTATAATTATTACAGGCTTAAAATGAATAGGATATTGAGACTCTCTTTTTTACATGTAAGAAGTCCCCTGTGCTATCACTTGAAAAATAGATTTTAAAGATACTAGATTCTTGGAGTGTTCTTGTAGCTCAGTGGTTTAAGGATCCAGCTTTGTCGCTGCTGAGGCATGGTTCGATCCCTGACCCAGGAATTGCCACATAGGACGGGAGCAACAACAAAAATAGTAATAGATTCTGAAATTACTGATGAAAATTTCAAGACATACAAAAAGTTAAAAAAAGACCACCTCAAGACCTTAATACCTAACATAAATGTAATCATTTTAATATGTGTGTGTGTGTGTGTGTGTGTGTGTGTGTGAATTCATAAACAAAAAACAAATCAAGAAATTTCTTTAAGAAACAGTATCTGAACTACAGGTACCCAAATGACAGCAATCTAGGTTCTGGTGCATAAGGCACAGAGCCAGAATCCTAGGTAGAGCATCCGTTTAGGACATAGCTTCTTACTTGGTGAGGACCTGGACACATTTTGCAGTCAGGTGGGCACAACATGTTTTAGTTGTACAAAGCTGCCTAACAAATCATCCCAAAATGGAATGGCCCAACACACCACACGTTTATTTGCTCTAGATGCTGTGGTCGGTGATCTGGGCTGAGCTCCACTCAGCAGACCTCCTGCCGGTCTTACCAGGGGTCCATCATAGGGGAGCATCCTTCAGGAAACTCTCCTGGGGTTCTAAAGGAAGAAATGGCCTCACTCACGTGGCTGCTGTTGGTACCCGACATCAGCAGGGCCTGATTCTTCACGTCTTCTCTCATCCTGAAATTAGTCTTGGCTCCAACATGCAGAGCAGAGGGGGCCTCAAGAGAGTGAGGAAGAAGCTACAACATTTCATAAGACTAGGCTCAGAAGTCACATCATTTGGTATTTGTCTTTTCCTTTCTGCTTACTGCACTTAGTATAAGAGTCTCTAGATCCATCCGTGTTGCTGCAAATGGCATTAGTTTATCTTTTTTGTGGCTGAGTAATATTCCATTGTGTGTATGTACCACATCTTCTTAATCCATTCATCTGTTGATGGACATTTAGGTTGGGAAACGTGTGTGATTGTGTCACTTTGTTGTACAATAGAACTTGAAGAAACATTGTAAATCAACTATACTTTAATAATAATTATTAAAATAAGGCTTCAGAAAAATATCATATCTGGAAACTTCCATTGGTCAAAGCAAATCACAGGTCCAGACTAGACTCAAGGGGGTAAAAATCCATCCACCAGCCTTTTAATGGGAGAAGTAACAACGTCACATCACAAAGGAGCATTCTAACAAGGATGGGAGGGGTTGCTGGGCCATCCTTGCAAACAGTCTATCTCAATATCATTTCTTGGAGTAATGTTTTTAAAAGCACAAAATAAATTGCATGGAATTATAAGGGAAGTCAATTATAGAGTCATCCAATTATCCCACTATTAAAAAGAGCTAAATTTTTGATATGGTAACATGAGATCTTTATTTTCACCATTAGGGATACAACATCTAGAGTCTAATAACTACCATAATTTCGAATTAGTAATGAGCACTATGCTATTTTGAGATATCTGCAATAACTGTGATGAAGTTTTTTTCTTTAACTATGATATTTTCATTGGTGACAAATTCATCTTCCTGTGGTTTGTGTCCTACATTCATAATTGAAGGAAATGCAAACTTTCAGCCAGAGATTAGAGAAAATAAAGATGTGGGTTTTCTTCCACCTAAGACCATGACCCCCTGAAGTTCTGGGGACCCAGGAGACATAGCCTGCTTCAGGTACGTGAGTACGAGATTTGCCTCTGTGTGTGTGTGTGTGTGTGTGTGTGTGTGTGTGTGTGTGACACTCTGCATCCCAGCAGTAGAAAACATAATCCAAATGTGCACACAACTCTTTCATCTGCAGGATCGCCGCTAAATCCATTCATTCCTGCATCTGCCAAATACTCCTCGGATGTTCCTGAGGTGTCAGGCTCTATAGGTCTTCAATCTGGAGTGCTGGGAATAGAGTAAGGCACTGAACAGGAGAAGTCTCTGCTCCTGAACAGCACACATCCTAGTGAGTGTTATCTTATCATGAATAAATGAATCGCTCCAGCTGTTACATCTACCATTTAAAGAGCAATTACAGCGAAGCATTTTCTTTTGTACTGGAAACAGATGCTTCACCCATTACCTAGCACAAAGCCCTGTTGTACTTGGCAGACGTTAGAAAAATATCTTTAAAGGAGTGGAGACTTGTTCTTTACGCTCTAGCAGTAATAACATCAAAACTTCAGAAAGCGTTCTTGTAGTTCTTTCTCCCTCTCTAGTTATAACAATTCAAATTATTTTTCTCTAGGATACCTTGATCAATAATAAAAACAAACAAGATAAAGTAGATTAAGTGGTAAAAATTTATCTGGACAGAGGTGTTTTCATGAAATCCTTGTGATTAAACATAATGTAAGCACACTCTTTAATGATGTTTCTGTGTGAGATAATACCCAAGGACATTATTTAAATGGGTGCTATGAACACAATACTAGTCAAGAAGCCAGTTTAAAAATCTCCATCCAATATAAGACTGCACCTATTAAAACAGTAATTTTCTGTAAGGCAGTTTCTTTGTTTACCATAAAAGAGCACTGGCTTGATCTTTGATGAAAGATGAAATTGGGTTTTTATCCAAAGAGGCAATAAATGGTGGCATGCTCACTCTCAGCAGATTCCTGCACTTGACCTCGTTCCTACACACTATTCCTGGAAAGTAATAATCGGAAGGCTGTTTTTCTTTATTGCTAATCTTGCTTCTTTCTCATAAGAGAGTAAAGCACATATTCTTTTGTACGGTCTCACCCCAAATTCTGTAAGATTGTTAAAAGCTTGACAACTCTGCAAGGTAAATGGAGAGAACATAGAGATTAGAGTAGTCAATCTGCGTTACCTCTCAGTTAACCCCATGATTTAATTCAGGCTTGATTGTCCTCCTGATTGACACCGTTCCTTTTACTACAATCCATTTGCCTTCTTCTAGATTTATTACCTTTTCTATCTCTTCTTGATGTCATGGTCCACCACTCTACTTAAGCCCTTATTAACACAATATACTGAATTTTGCTGCTATCTTTCCACCGTTCACAAAATAGAGATTTCTCCATTTTGAGTCAGTCTTGCACCTGCCTTCCTTATGCTATGTCTTGGGTTATAAAATAATTATATATATATATATGTATGTGTGTGTGTGTGTGTGCATATATATATATATATATATATATATATATATATAAAACAATCTAGACTATGACCTTTATACATAAATAAGTCCCAGCTTTTGCTAAACCCTCAATGTCTCTTGGTAAGCCTTTCCTTTTTTCATTCTCCCCAGCACATATACTGAATACGCACCATGCGTATTTCCGTCTTATGCACCCCCCCCATTATTGCAAACTACTCACTTAACGTCATCAACAAACACATAATTCTCAGCCCCACAGCACAATCTTCAGTCGCATCTTTATTAGCCTATGTGCTGCTCTAAGACATTGCTGACCCTGTTCATCCAGAGATTGTATTCCACCTTAGCGCTGAAGTGCCCATTTACACCCCCCACTCTGGTCTTTCCATCTCATTCTCCTGCCTGAGCTCCTCTCCCACTGTCTACTTATTAAATGTAGTTTGAAGCCATTGGCTTGTCTTGTGTCTTCCCTTGAGCTGATGATCTCATTTAACTCTACTGCTCCTGTGCCCACCCGATTTTGACAGGTTCCAAATAAATTTCTCTCCATCACCTCTCTCTTGGGCTGCCTACTGCTTACCTCAGAGTAGGTATGATAAAGAAAGCTCACTATCATCATAGCCAAAAGAAGGCATTACTCTCCCCCTCCTTCCAATGTGTACGCCAGATGCTAAATTGTTCCCCCACCTCTATCCCTGCATTAGCCATAAGCAAGGTACGTCACGTCTCAAAATCTGGGTGTTTCCTTCAATGATCTGACTCGTCTTTCATTCCTAATCAGGCCTTCTCCTCTTTGTTTCTGGAATCCATCTCCTCTTCTCACCCATCCCTGCCACTGCTTTAGTTCAAACCCCATCACTGCCTGCTTACGTTAGATAGACACGAATGCTCCGGTCTGATGTGGAACTTCTGATCTCCCTTAGTGTTATTTTCTCCCATGATGTCCTACATTTCAGCCCTTCCAACGTAAAGGTTGAGTTCTCATATGCCTTTTCCCTCTGTGTGTTAACACACTATTCTGTCTGCCTAGAATCAGCTTCCCATTCTTTCCTACTACTTGGTCCTCTGGGAATTGCTTATTTATACTTCCAGGCTTATTTAAAACATCAACTCCTCAGTGAAAACTTCCTATCTTTCACTGGATAGAATTAGGCACTTATACTATAAAACGTAATTCTATTATGTGATTATTTTTAAGCTCTTATTGATTTTATACTATCACCTCCACTAAGCTATGGGCTAAATGTGAGAAGAAGCTATGTCTTATTAACCCTTTTTTTTTCCCGATGCCTAGCACAGTGCCTAAGCCAGATTAGATATCCTTGAATGAATGAATGAATGAATGAATGAATGGCGGGGGCAGTACCATGGTGAATATAAGCATATTTGTGTGTTCCAAAAAGGGCAACAGCACCAAAATGAGCCTTAACACACACACACACACCAAATGGAGATTATGTGGGATTTTACAGCAAATTTCCTATAGCACACAATCCTGCATATTGCTAGAGTCCTAAAGCTCTAGATAGAACCTGAGTGACCATGAAACCTTGAGTCATAAGATGATGAAAAGAACTAAATAAATGATTTCTGTCAAATTATTAGACACTGACATGGCCACAATCCTCAGCTGAGATCTATTCTATTAAATAAGAGAAAGTGTGGGGGTGGGGAGCATGCCCCCATTTCAAAGTTGGGGAAATCGAAGAATAAATCAATTACTAAGTAGAGGTAAGTTTATGAGCAATTTTGAGCTCAAAGTTTTAACACTAGCTTTTCCCCTCTCACTCAGAAAAGCATTTCACAATACAAGTGAGAAAAGTGTTATTATTAGAATAACCTTTTATTCAGTCCAATATACGAATACATTGACAAGCTTCAGACCTTTATTATTAGCAGCGCTTTGTGACTATATCCCTCCACTGATTAAAATGCACCTGTGTGTCTTGACGTTGGAAACCATTCCATTAGACTATCGATTGTCTCACCAAGCATCTTCCCTTTACTGGTTACCTTCAAATACATAAAGAATCAAAAGGAATCTCTGTGATTTAGTGTTCAGTTATAACTACATTTATCCCATTCACAGTATATATTTCTCAAATGTGTTTCTCAAGAAACAGTTTTTTGGAGTTCCCACTGTGGTGCAGTGGGTTATGGATCTGACTGCAGCAGCTTGGGTCACTGCAGAGGTATGGGTTCAATCCCTGCCTGGAGCAGTGGGTTAAAGGATTGCCCAGCTGCAGTGTTGGTCACAGCTGTGGCTCAGATTCAGTCCCTGGACTGGGAACTTTCCTATGCCTCAGGTAGAACCACAAAATTAAAAAAAAAAAAAAAAAAGGTCTTTTTAATGCAATGTGGTATCTTCGATTGAATCCTGAACAGGGAAAGACTGTAAGAGTGAAAAAAAAAGAACACTGTGGAAATCTGAATCAAGTATGTAGATGAGGTGGTACTAATATACCAATACTAATTTCTTAGTTTTGAGACATGTGCCATGGTTTTACAAGACATTAGGGACACGGGGCGAGGGGCATGTGGGAACTCTGTATCATCTTTGTAACCCTCTATAAATCAAACATCATTAGAAAATAAAAAGATTTAAAAAATATTACCTCGTTCTTACAGAGATACCTCCTTTGGAATTATTATGACTGTATAAATGCAAGTTAATTGTTTCCCATACTCATTACACATTTATCATCTGAAAACATGCACTGAGGACTAAACAAAGAGGGTATACTAGTGGATTCCCAGCAAAGACCAGCATCACGCCTTTTAATAAGTAAACAGGGCCTTATACCTGTTCTAATAGTACTGCCTGGCTATTGCAGGGAAAGGCGATGGAGTGCTGGGAGATAAAACTGATATTTGACTCCTTCTGCTAGATAATAATGCCTAACATCTATCTTACTTTTAAAATCAAGGCCAGCAACTAAGACACAGCCTGGAGAGATGAAAAAAAAAAATCAATATTATACATTATACCTTAGACACATACGATCCAGGCTAATATTAGTACTATGGCTATAGAATGGAGTTAGTAATATCAATTTAGAATTATTTTTCAAGACGGGAGTTTAAGATCATTTCCATGTGCCAAGGTTATGCTTTTGCTACATGAAAAAGTGAGTGTGTGTGTGTGTGCGGAGAGAGCAGGGTAATGAGTGGCAGATTACTCTAGACACTGAAATGAATGTAGGAGACCTGAAAAATGGTTCTGTTTCATTTCCACCTTCATATACCCGACAGGGTGCAAAGAGTGATGGTCAGAATCTGGAGGACACATGAGTAGCTTTAGGTAGTCTTACTTTCCTTTAAAAAGCATGCATTAAACACCTACTATGTGCTTAGAGAAGGAGACAAAAAAAAAAATCTAGCATCACAAGGTACAGAAACTTACAGAGCAGTAGACTGAAATAATGATCTAATTTTTCTTTCCTTTATATGATGCATAATTCTCACTGACATTGGTAGGATCTAAGAATGAATAGAGAATGAAAAATTGTATTTTATTTCCATTTATGCCCTATCCTTTACAGAATCTGCTAAGTTTGCATTCAGTTACATGATTCACAGCCTTTATGCGGGCACAGTGGCATCAGAAAATATTAGGAATGCTTGTGTCAGAGCCTTCGTCTTAAACTGATGTGATTCTTCTCAGCATGCTTGCATTTTAGATGGGAAATAATGCAATGATAATGTTTGGAGTGAGGCTTAGAATTTTGGAGCACTAAATGTGTTTTCTATATTCAAAGACAGAAATGAAACCCATTCCCAGTATCACTATTTGTAAACTTTCAGAAAAGTGACTCTAAGTTCTTATCTTGATGTTTGTATTTCAATCATGCTGCAAACCTAAAATTCTGAATATGAGTTAACTAACACCTGCTGAGCACTTACACATATAAGGCACTTTCACTAAGGGCTCATGTACTTCTTCTCACAACGATGTTATACCATAAAAACCGCTATTACCCCCTCATTCATTCAGTGGGAAACCATATGTTAGAGAGGAAAAGGAAAGAACTCAAAGTTAAACAGCTAGCAAGTAGTAATCTGTGGTTCAAACCCAGGCTGAGTCAAAGCCAGCCATAGTCACCCTTCTAAACAACGCTGCTTTCTTGTTTTAATTTAATTTAATTATAATCTAACTATAATCCTAGAATTGCTTTGTCTCTAAAATAACAAACAAAACCGTTCACACTACTTGAGTAGATCATTTTTCCCCTATGAAAACATTATGAGGATGCCTTTATCCTACTTCTTTGACCTTCATTAGTAAAGAAAGTTTCTATTTTCCAGCGTGTTTAAAAAAGGTAAATGTTTGGAGTTCCCATTATGGCTCACTGGTTAATGAATCTGACTGTAGCATCCATGAAGATGCAGGTTTGATCCCTGGCCTCACTCAGTGGGTTAAAGACTCTATTGCTGTGGCTGTGGTGTAGGCTGGCAGGTGTAGCTCCGATTCACCCCCATATGCTGTGGGTGTGGCCCTAAACCACCCCCCTAAAAAAGGTAAATGTTTAAATTATCAAAGGAGAAAGGGCCAGAAGAAAAGTTGTGTATTGCTTTTGGAAGAAGAAACACAGAGCTAGATGGTGCAAAAGGGACAGCAAGCAAAGGCGTGGAGAGATCATTTGCTGGTCTGCACAGAGGCTTGCAAACATTAGATATAGAGAGAGGGGAGGTAACCTGGTCTTTGGGGCAACATAGAGCAATAGGAATCCTGTGAGGCATGTGACACCAGGGCTGCACGAGGGGACAGGAAAAAGCCCTACCCTATGCACAGAGAGGAGTTATGGAAGAGAATGCATACCACTAACGCTAAACTCAGCCTTGAATGCACATCACCCATGTGTGAAAAAGCAAAAAGTGTTATATTTTGACTCTGGACATGAGTACCTTCCCCTGTAGCCCAAAGTGCTACACTTGCAAATTTGGGATTATTGAGAGGGCCTATGATGCCTGGTAGCTGGTGTGGGCCGCAGGGTGTTTGTGATGACATGCCAGGAGGTGGTGGCCGGGGAGTTTCCACCCCCTGCCTTTTACACAAAGAGAGGCTCAAACTGCCTCCCAAGGAGGAAGAGATTTTTTGAACAGAAATTAATCAAACACATTTTAGAAGAAATACAATGAAAGAAAAAAAAGCCATCTGGAGAAATGATTCCAGGAGGGCAGGCGTTTGCAAATATCACATCCACGGCTGCTCACTGTGGTCCAGCTAGTGACTTTAAATGAGAAAGGACAAGGATTCCCAGAATCTTACCTAAGATTAAGGAAGATTAAGGTTGGGGTGGCAAAACCCCTCTTCCTTTCCACCCTAGTCCTATAATAAATGTGCTTATTATTCAGTAATCAAAAATATAATGATTAGACCATTCAGGATCACTGGGAAGTGGTTGCAGAAAGTTGAAGTCTTTGCCACTTCGCCTCTAATTTTATCACTTAGCTCTTCCCTCTACAAATTAACTGAACAGTCACCAGACACCTGGGATTATCTATGTTCACGTCTCCAGACTGGCCACATCTATCATTTTGAAAGGTAATAATCCTTAGCCTGCTTAAAGAGAATGAGGGAAAACTGGTCTCTTCCCCTTTAAGGTAGGAGTGCTTTTCTGCAAATATCTTTAGTTGCATTATGTGCTATGTGGCATTTTAAATAAGTACCCTCACAAAGAGAGGAGAATATACCCTCCAAAGACAAGAATCAGCTGAGAATGATTCCTGGACAGCATGAACCCACTTTACATCCATTCTGTTATTTATAGCAGCCCTTGGTTGAACTCCCCAGGATGTTTCTCTTTCTGTGAAACTGGAAGTGAGAAGTTCTCCAGGGGCAGGCCTCCCAGGCACCTCGTTGCTGGCTGGGAGATTCGCACCCACAGCACCAACGGGTGTCAAATCCCCACCTGCGTCCACAACGTGGATACCTCATCGGCTCCTCTACCCAGACCGATGTGAACAAGTGGAATCTGGTACACACGTGTCAGCTTTTCCTCTAGAAAAGGAAGGAGAGCTTTTGGGAATGATTGTGTGCAGGTGTATGTGTGTGTGTCTGTGGCTATGTGTGTGTGTGAGCTGATGAAATGAAATTCTGATTCGTTTTCATCTGTATCCAAATGATCTTGTCCTCCCTATAATATTATCTTGAGATGGATACCTGTCACCTCTTCATTTTATTTATTTATTTGTTTTTCTTTTTATGGACGCACCCATGGCAAATGGAAATTCCTTGGCTAGGAGTCGATTCAGAGCTACATCTCCAACCTATGCCACAGCCACAGCAATGCTGGATCCTTAACCCACTGAGTAAAGCCAGGGATCAAACCTGAATCCTCATGGATACTATGTAGCATTCTTTACCCACTGGGCCACAATGGGAACTCCTTTCACTTCTTTAGATATGGTGCTTTGCTATTCTTTTTGCTCTTGTGATTTTTCACTCATTAATTGAAGCACCTGCTGCATTTGGATTCCGTTCCCAAGGAAGTGATGAGTAGGGGTGGACAATGCACATACAAAAGAGTTCACGTCCCGAGCCTGCCCCACTTACTGTAAGGTACGCACTTACTGAGTACCTACTATGTGTCAGGCACTGAAATACAAGGTTGCACCAGTTCACCCACCTGGCATTTATGTTGTAATGTGAATATCAGATAACACCTATGTCACTGCAACCCTAGGTCTGAGGTGGAGTCAAGGACCCTGAAGAAAAGGAACTGTGAGGAACCACATAGACCTCTGAGAAAAGAGCGTGCTATGTAAATGCTAAGAGCAGGGTCGGGAGTGGATGTGTCCTGTTGAAGAGTTAGAGGTATATATGGATGAGTAAACAGAGCAGGAAGGATGCACACAATTTGTTTTTGTTTGTTTGCCTTTTTGTCTTTTTAGGGCCCCGTTGGTGGCAAATGGAGGTTCCCAGGCTAGGGGTCGAATTGGAGCTGTAGCTGCCAGCCTACCCCACAGCCACAGCAATATCAGATCCAGGCTGCCTCTGCGACCTACACCACAGGTCATGGCGATGCCAGATCCTTAACCCCCTGAGCGAGGCCAGGGATCGAACCTGTGTCCTCGTGGATGCTAGGCAGATTCATTTCCACGGAGCCATGACAGGAACTCCAGGATGAACACAATTACGTCACCTTGCTGAGTGACCTCCTTTGAGCTTGGGCTTTCAAACTAAGTCAGTCACTGTACTTCCCCGAGAATATAGTCTTGTGCTTCTGTGATTTATAATAAGAGATATACATATTTAGTCTTCATCTCCCTTGATGGCACAGAGCTCCTAAAACCCTTGGGATTTCCTAAGTGATTAGAATGATAAAGATCTTTTTTGTGATTCATAATAAGACCCTTTCAACCAGACCTGAGTTTATGTTAATGAAATGACTTTTGGAAAGTCCCTAAATAACTTTAGAATGGGGAGTGGTTGCCAGGGGAACCCATCATTTTTTTAAATTAAAAAATATATTTCTATACAATTTTTAAGGTTCCTTTCCACTTACAGTTATTACAGAATATTAGCCATGTTCCCCGTGTTGAACGATATATCCTTGAGCCCATCTTACACCCAAGAGTTTGTACCTCCTACTCCCCCACCTCCAGACTGCCAACCCCCATCTTCCTCTGCAATGGAGAGATTTTAATTCATTCTTCCCTCCATATGAATGCTGATTTCTCAAATTGGCAAATGATCCTATCTTTGCTGGAAGTGTTCTTGTAAAAGTTCAAAATATTATAGTACACTGATATCAGTGTTTAAAAAGCAACAACAACAAAAAATCACTATCTTTAGGCCAGCATTTGTAAATTACCCTAGCTCTCCCTGAAGTATTCAAAGGAGAACAAGACTGTTTCCTCTCCTTTGGCTTTGTTTTCATCCCTGCTGTGCCTGGGAGTGTAAAGTAGAACCATAAAGAAGGAAGAGAGGAAGAGAAAACAAACCAGATGATCAATCAGACAACTGAAAGTTTTTTGTTTTTTGTCTTTTTTTTCTTTAACCCAGAAACCCAGGTGCTAATTATTCTGCCAGCCTTCCTACAGGTTGCACAGGGATAAATAAGAAAGCAAAGCCTGATACTGTGAGTTATAAAAAAAACTATCTATGTGAAAATTTCTTCATGACTTCTTTCTCAGCTGTACATTGAACATTTATTAAGGTCTCTAATACAGCACCGCTCTTTACACATCTTTTTTGAGTTCATCCAACTTTCTCATTTCTGTTTCATCCGTTCCGCTCTTCTCAGAGCCACTTGTTGCAAGAACTATCTGTTACTTCCCCAGAAACCAGAAAATCATGTTCTCCTGCAAATGTTTAATAAGGACTCCACCAATGCTCAAACTTTAGCCAGACTGCTGTAGCCTTCTGGGTTTGAGACACTGTCACGCTAATTTCTCTACAGAAAACAGGTTTAAAGCTAAGAAATGCTGAGGTCTAATTTTGATCTGGCTTTTGCTACAGAGGTGGCAGCCCCAGGTAATTTATTTCACTCCTATGGCCCTATTTTGGAACTGCAATTATGGTCACCTCTTTCATACTTAAAAATATTAAATAAATTGATTCAGGGGTAGATCAGCTGAAGTCAGGAAAAATGTAGACGGTAATACCTTATTTTATTTATTTATTTTAACATTTATTTATTTATTTATTTATTTAGTCTTTTTAGGGCAGCACCCACAGCATATGGAAGTTACTAGGCTAGGGGTTGAATTGGGGCTATAGCCACAGCCACAGCAAAAGCGGGATCTGAGCCATGTCTGCGACCTGCACCACAGCTCAGGGCAACACTGGATCCTTAACCCACTGAACGACGCCAGAGATCAAACCCGCATCTTCATGGATACTTGTTGGGTTCCTTACCACTTAGCCATAATGGGAACTCT
This sequence comes from Catagonus wagneri, assembly GCA_004024745.2. Classification (NCBI taxonomy): domain Eukaryota; kingdom Metazoa; phylum Chordata; class Mammalia; order Artiodactyla; family Tayassuidae; genus Catagonus; species Catagonus wagneri. The sequence continues at coordinate 16,589,278 of PVHT021183631.1, forward strand.
CAACAATACCTTATTTTTAAATTGCTATCCTGCTTGGCCAGCCAGGACCAGCAGACTGCTTTTAGAGACAGGGGCAGCTGAGTTCTAAAATGTAGTTCAAACACCCCAAGTCACTTGCTTCCTTACCCAGGAGAGGTAGTCTTAACTCCTGCGCCCTGCTGTGCTTGTTGAAGCTGATCACTGTTCATTTTGACACGGCTGACAAAATATTTCCAGAGTCAGAGAAGTGTTGGTATTCCTGTGTTGAGTTTGAGAAACTGAAACTGACAACACTTATGCCTCGAATCCAGCCTAAACCCTGTTTTGGACTTGAACCCTCGGTTTTAAATTAGAATCACTCACCCGATGTCTAGATTTACTAAGGTTCAGATTCTTTGTGCCTCAGTACAGAAGGAATTCAGTGAGAGACAAATTGATAGGCAAGAAGTTATTAGGCAGGATTTATTAAGATAAAACACTTGTGAGAGAAGCAAGCGGGCAGGCAAGGAGGTGATGCCCAAGGATTAGGAATAATTTTATAGTCCAAGAGCAGTACGGAGTGGGAAAAGACCACCTCTCCCTCTTTCTTTGAAGGTTTGCATCATTAGCTCCCCCTCTATACCTGGTAAGGGAGTATTTAACCCTATGAGGTCAAACCAGCACTGTCACAGTGTTTCTTCAAATCAGCAAAAGGACAGTAACACATGCTAAAATACACAGAATCATCTCAGGTATTTCAGAATGTCATCTTTCCCTTAAACTCCTGCCCTTGGCCCTAAGAGTCATTGTCTTGCTGAACTTGAATGCAGGCTTCATTTTATCTTTCACTTAATGACCTGAAGTACATTTCCTGAAGCAAGCCTGCTTTGTTCTGAGGGTTTTCTTGAGTGATTATTCACTTAACAGTAGTCTCCCAAGTTTCCCTAGATTTCCCTCTCTGCCTATGACCCCCTACTAGGATCTCTACAACTCCTGTGTAACTATCCTACGTCATCCCTATCCAAACTATAAAGGCTAGTGTGTTTGTATCACACTTCAAAGCTCTTGAATTTTTCATAGTGAATTACTGACTTGTCTTATTTTATTTCTTTTCCTTTCTTTTTTTATTTCTTTTTTTTTATGGCCACATCTGTGGCATATGAAAGTTCCCAGGCTAGGGGTCAAATTGGAGCTGCAGCTGAGGCTTATGCCACACAGCCATGGCAACACGGGATCCAAGTCACATCTACAACCTATGCCACAGTTTGCAGCAAGCTGGAGCCTTAACCCACTAAGAGAGGCCAGGGATTGAACCTGCATCTTCATAGAGACTATGTAGGGTCCTTAACCCACAGAGCCACAATGGGAACTCCTTGTATTTCTTTTCAAAGCTTCTTGTTGCTGTCATATCTCTAGTTCCAAGGAAAGTGTATGAAATATAGTAGATGTTCCAAAAAACTGTGTTCATTTATACATCACGTAATTATTGAATACTTATTACTTAACAATATTCTCCTGGGCCCCAGGATACATTAGCAAATCAAAACAAACAAAAAAACAATCAAAATCCCTGCCCTTCTGGGCCACTTATTCTTGTTAGTAAGAGTGTGGGTGGAAATAATCAAAATCTGCATTTGCTTACCTGACAACAAGACTCAATTGGTTCCTCCTGTGTGACCTTAAGCAAGTTACTTTATCATCTCTTGACCCATTGCTTCATCTATGAAACTGGAATGATAATTCTTACCTCACTGGATGTGATAAGGGTAAAGGAAATTAACATAGTACTTAGAATACTGCCTGGCATAGAGTGAGTCAATATCTATTATTCATTTTATTTTAAATTCATTATACGGCTAATGTCTTCATGCTGCTGATAAGGTCAGTGTGTATACACAGTGTCAAATAATATAAATTTTACTTGGAAACCAATACAGACCACAAAGTAAACCTGAAACAGATATATAGTGCCCCTGGTTTCATAAAGCTTATATTCTAATGGTTAAAAATTGGCAATAAACAGATATGTAACAGGGAAAATTTTATGAAGAAAAATAAATTAGGTTAAGTGACAGAGAAGAATGTTATTCCAGAATGAATGGTCAAGAAGACCTCTTCAATAAGACTTTATTTATTTTCTAATTTTTTATTTAGGCTGCCCCCTCGGCATACAGAAGTTCCTGGGCCATGAATCAAACCTGTGCCGTAGCAGTGACCATACCAGTCCTTAACCCACTAAGCCACCAGGGAACTCCTAATAAGAAGGTATTTAAAAAGACATCTGAAAGGAATGAGGGAGCAAGTAGTATATGCATTTAGAAAAAGACCAGTCCAGGAAAAAGGAGTAGTAAATTCAAAAACTTCGCTGGGGTAAAATAACTGTGATTATTGGATAACAGTAAGAAGTCTTTTTTTTTCTTAAAGAAAAAGTCCATTTTCCTTAATAAGGGCAATTTTAGTGTGAACAAAATTTCTAAAAGTCATTTGTACACGAATATTTGTTTATGCCTTGCCAGTGACTGTATTATAAGTGCATTTTACTTATTGCTAAAACGTAATTATCCAAAAGGTAAAATTCTATGCAGATGTAAAATAAGCCATGAAGCTTCATCAAATATTTTAGTCAACTCTTTTGTTAATGAAGGAAACAAGGAGGTACAAAGATCAATTCAAAGAATATTTGTGGATCTAAGAGTTTAGAGTCAATTTAGGAAGGGAAATTTAGGGTAAGAAAAAATTATGTAAAAAAACTGGTTATCATCCTATAGGGTGGAAAGCCATAACTTCGGGATTAACTTTACCAGACAATTTTTTCTTTTCATCTTTGCTAGATAAAAATCTGTGTGTTAACATTAACTTCACTAAATCGAGATTTTAATGAGTAGTAACAAGACTTTGGATTAGCCTGTTTTTCTTTATAACATTGAAAGGATGTGTCACTAATTTGTTGCCTTATTTCCAAGTTTCAGATACTTTTTAACACAATTTAATTTTCAGAGAAATTTTTGTAAAAGAAAAATGAGATATATGTGTGGTTGCTCAGTAGATGTTAGTTTCTTCCACCCTTAAAAGTTCAGGATGTCAAGATCCTTATTCACTGAAACTTAAATTAGCAGAGTTCTCTCTCTTTCTTCCCATAACCCCTTGGTTCCAATAATCTCTTTTGTTTAAATAAGTTGAATGGATTTCTTTCTTTTGCTACAAGCAGGATCCTCACTGGTAGTAAACCAGAGCTCAGGGAAGCAGCTATTTTGAGTTCATTGTGTCAAGTGAAAAACAAAAACAAAAAGCACCATATGAGTGTTGTGAGTTAAGTTTTATTTGGGGCAAAGTGGGGACTACAGCCTGGGAGAAACCACTCCAAAGAGATAAGGGATAGGTCAGTATATATGTGATTATGGTGAAGGGGGAGGTACATGTGACCAGGCACACATTTTATAGAAAGTTGCTGCTAGTCTCCTCAAGGTCACTGCTAGTCATGAAGAGCAGATGTCACCATGAAGGATTTTAGTGCTTTTCTAGGTACGAGGAGATGAAAGAATTGGGCTCATAAAATCTCATGAAAATATCTATCTGAAGACCTGTTCTTCAGGTTTTCCCAGAGTACAGAGGGCCTCACTCCTGATTTCCACCCTGAGCTCCTTTCAAAGGATGAGGGTCAGCAGCTGCAGCAGCCCATGATTTAATCCTTGTAGAGGCAGATGGCAAGTGCCAATCTCCAGTTGGCAATTGCATTCCAGTATTTTACCCTATTCAATGGATTGCTCTTATTAGAAACAAATCACTTTTTATTTCAAAGACATTACCTATTCAATGGATTGCTCTTATTAGAAACAAATCACTTTTTATTTCAAAGACATTACTTTGACCACTAGTTCGGGATGCACAGGTCTAATTCAGTCTGCATAGACATAATTGCACCTTGGCCATCTAGATTCTCTCTCAATAATTCTGTGCTCCTCATTATCAATTGTCAATGTCCTGGTCCCTCCCAACTGTATAGGGGAGGCGAAAAGAGGGCCTTGGTACTTAAACTTTTGTGTATGTCTTAATTTTTGAATTGCAAGAGCATTTCCCTGTCCTTAAGGTAGCATCCACATTTCTCTTGCTTCCCAGACTTTAATCCACACACAGGAATGAGAAGCCTTTCCCAAATTCTCCAGAGACTGAAGTCTTCAGTGCCTTTTTTCATCTTCATGAGAATACTTCCTTTTTCCCTGTCTCCCTTATTTTATAAAATGCTCTACCTCATAGCTCACTGTCTGGACATCAAAGAGATGGGGATCATAAGGAAGCAATTACCGTTTCATGACAAGGGTGGGGGGAAGCTCTACACTGTTAAAAATGAGGGTAAACACTAACAATTATTCAAAATGAATCGCAATGCAAGTTTATTCATCTTTACCTTCCACAGGACCTGGAAGCTTCTACTAGGGAAATAAAGGATACTAATTAGCTTCAACTGCACAATAAATTCTAGCACCAAATTAACTCAAACTCTTCTCTTTAGACATAGCTACTCTGTGCAGTGAGGCCTAGATATGGGCCCTGTGGCAAAAGCACAGCTCCTGAGGCACATTATAAGCTAGTCCTTATTCCTTTGACCAAGCTGCTCTGTGAAGTCATTTGCAATCCATTTTCTTTTAATTGGAAACAAATTAGTACTGTCTGGAGAGAACAATGCACACATTGAACTACCATCTTTTGGTGGAGCACACCACAAACAGTATCTGCATTTTTTTTAACACTTCCTTTTTAGCTACAACTTTTGAGCCTCCTATTATTTTATGTGGCCTCTAGGGTTCCACTCTAAGCAAGCCATTAATGCTAATGTGAAAATCTTGCAATGTTTGGAATAAATTAAGCACATGTTGTACCCTAATTATTTTACAGGTATTACCGCTTTGCTGGGTAGATTGTGAGCAGGAAGCTAACTGAAAACTTTTTTAATCATCTGGTAGACATTAAGCTGAAAGGTTCTCTGGCTACACCCGTTGCTTAAACTCTGATTAGTAAACAGACTGCACAGAGCTAACTGTTCTGACTTCTCTTTGATATGAGTGAATAAATAAAAGGCCACCACTGCTGTGTATATTTCCATTTATGAAGCTTATAACCACAGGGTTATGCTATCATTAAACGTCTGTGCTGTGGAAGTGACTCTGCTGAGGATAAATGTCAATTAGTGCTCATGGGACAAAAGATGAGTCAACTACCTACTGTCTTCAAGAACATGATGATTACTTTATTGCTTCTCTAACTCAAAGGTTATTTTTAAAAGGAAGTTGGGGTTAGGAAAGAGATCAAAGCCTACATTTCCTTAAAGCTGAACTTTTCAAGGAATGGCTCTTGGACCCCTGGCAGCAGAATTACCAAAAGTCCTTATTAGATATTCAGAATCCCATATCTAATCCTACCCTTGTCTTCTGAATGAGAATTATTGAGTGTCAGATCTCAAAGTCTACATTCTTAAGCACGCCTGGGAGACTCTGATACTTGCTAAACTGAAAAAAGAGAGGGAGAGAGGGAGAGAAAGATGTCTTTTTCTCACCCCATTCTCCCTAAACACACTCCTCTGAGTCTTACTTCATCTCGGACTCGCCCTTGGGACAAGGAGGTGACATGCTGCTATAGTCAAGTTTAAGGCATATGTTAAAGGAGAGTCTCAATAGAAAGGAAGCTAAGCCAGTGATGTCTATTAAACTGGAATTATCAAAGCCACGTTGGTGAATCATTTAGAAAAAGTTAAAAGGTTGATCTCACTTATTGGAGAATAGTTGAATTGTCCTTACCCAGTAGTTCAAGTGAATTAATACCTTTTAGGGGAATAGGATACAGTGGTAGGAATGCTTGTGTGATTCTCAGAAATGCTAACTGACAACTCACTTTGGCAGAGAGATCAAAATTTTGAAAGTGCTATTTGAGTCAGCCTGTGTGATGGCTCAGCTTATAGGCAAGGTTTGGGGAGCTGTCTAGGTTGCCCAGAGCAGAAGAGTGCCAAGACCCTCGGGTAATATGGCCCAAACCAGCCATTGGCTTCCATCTCCAAAAGCTAATACTAGAGCTAATTATTCCTAACTCTACAATCTGAATATTCTAGAAACCTTTATTTCTTTTTATTTTGGCCCCAGTTGAAATTTTGTGTCACAGCATTATAATAGGCACAGTATTTGCTCAGTAAAACACACTTTGTTAGATTTCCCAAAAGACTCATGTTTTGAGAGATGCCATTTGAACAGTGATGTTTTTGTTTTATTTGAAAGTCAAGACTGTAAAAGAAATGTTCTTCAACTACCACAGTAAAATGAAATCATTTCACAAGCATCACCTAGGATACATTTCTTAAAGATGGCACACAGTTTGCATTATCTTGAATTACATTTGCTTCATAAGTAAGACATTGCATGAGAAGCTTTATTTTAAATGCACTATTTTTTATTTTCTGTCATGTTTTCAGATAGCCTATTGGTTATTTATTCTAGAATATAAGCTCAAATGTGGTAGCATTAATGACATAGGTTCAAATTTAGGTTTTAAATACTTAGAAATTTGGAGTTCCCTAGTGGCTCATTAAGAATCTAGCACTGTCACTGCTGTGGCTCGCTCTGGTTATTGCTATGGCATGGGTTTGATCCCCGGCCCAGGAACTTGAACGTCTCAGGTGTGGTGAGATAAATAAACACATATATCAAAATGTAATGTTACACTGTAAGTGTAAGGATATATATAAAATGGCAAAACTCTGACTCATGAGGTTGACAAAAGACCTATTTCAATCAGCATAAAATCTAATAAAGCAAAAGAACACTGAACCGATTTCTTTTAGAAGATGAGGCAAGAAATTTTGCTCAAGTTATCTTTAACTGCTTTTGGAGAACAATTACTAAAAGAAAAGCTTTTATGAATGATAAGAATGCTTTCATTTCTGCTTTCAGCAAAGGGGTGTGGACTCTTGCTTGGTGAACTTGACTTTGGAACTCCTCCTTGGAGATAATTAGAAAGTCTTTACTCCTTACCAATAACTTTCATATAAGCAATGACAATGATTTCTAAATAACAGCATTAGTCATTGCAGAGACTAGAGAGAGGTATCCTGAAATCTCTTATCCTGACCTGAACCTAAATCCTTGAATTAATGAATGCAACAAAGTTAAGAGAAAGATTTGAATGCGTACTATTGTGTTATGGCTATGAATTGAGCTCAACAACAGACTACAGTCAAGATTCAAAATTTCCACCTCTTTCTGAGAACATTAAAAGTAAGTTATTCGGATGATGAGATTTTATATACATTTATGTAAATAAGATGGTCCTAAATAAGATGGTTCTGTCATTTCTTTTTTGACAGAAATCCACACTGAAGTAAAACATTCTGTCTGGGAAGCAGATCCTTGTCGTTAACAGGTTTTGAAATTATGAAGCAGAAGGACCACATAAAAAAAGCGAGAATTGTTGGGAGTGCCATTTTTTCCTTATTGCCACTGAACTGGCTTTGCCGTGCAAAGAGACCATAGTGGTCTTAACAATGACTTTCAAAAGAAATTACATGCTAAGTTTTTATGACTCTGCATGGCATTACAGTTTTAAAGGTGGAAACTTCTCTTCATTGTTCTCAATTCAAAAAAAAAAAAAAAAGAGAGAGAGAGAGAGGGAGCAACGAATCCTTAGGAAGTAAAGCATCTAAACTATTGCCCTAAAATTTATTTGTATTCTTCCTGGGTCATGATCTCTCTTTATTTGAGGGAGCTCAGGGCACCAAGTTACCCGACCCCTGCCTCATCAGCCTCTGGGGTAGGAGCTAACTCTCCCAATGTCGAAGTCAGGTGCCAGTGTTTTCAAACACTGCCTGTTTTTTTCCCCATGGGTCTGAGAAGTGCTGTCTTGTTGAGTCATATGGCTCCAGAAGGCAAGTAGGACTCACAAAACATCCCTCCGTTTTCTTTAATAGTGAGAAAGTCTGCTTTCCCCAACTAAATCAGTTCTAGTTCACGGGCAGAAGCTCTAACACCCAGGCTTGCATGGCCACACACACACACACACACACACACACACACACACAAACTCACAAACGTCTTTCTTTTTGACCCTTGCTTTCTTGACTCTCAGTTTATTGTTGCTGTCAAAAGGAGATAAGCATGTGGTTGTCAAGATTACTTCCTGAAAAAGATACTTTTTCAGACTCATTAAATAAATCATGACTTTGAAAAAAAATATAAGGCAGAGTAAAGAGTATTTTTGTGTCTCCCTTCCTCCAGAAAGTGGTTTGCATTAGTAGAGCAGTCAATAAGATGGCTTTGGTCAAGGCTGTGTGCAATTTTTAAAAACTGTATCTATGTGATTTATATGATAAAGTCACTTTTGTATTACACTTCCTCCTGGAGTTCAGACTCCTCATTATCATTAAATCACAGTACAACCTTCTAACAAGTCTGAAATTTAATTAGAAACACAACTACTTCCTTATGCAATCTGAGATCCTACTCTTTTCTCTTATATTTGATAGTGATATTTGATAGTGCCTCTATTAGAAGTTAACCTATTTCAGTTATTTCCAAGCATTTCACGTGTTGATGCATAGGTCTGAATCCATCAAACACAGCCAAGAGAAAAATTAGGAATTTACTATATCCCAAAAAACAATTTTATGAATCTATTTTTAACATTCTACTAGCTGGAGAGAAGAATGGGATATTAATTTATTATAAAAAGATTAATTCATTATAAAACTTATTTATTACTAAGATTTCTTAATTGATCTTAAGAATATTAATCTTTTTTCATTTTAAAAAATGTCATTAAAGCGCAGTTGATTTACAAGGTGTTAATTTCTGCTGCATAACAAAATGATTCAGTTATACACACATTCATTCTTTTTCAGATTCTTTTCCAAAATAAGACTATTAAAATTAAGTAGATAAAAAAACAAAATGTTTAAGGGTTGAGCTATGAGATTTTTTTTTTTCCTCTAAAAGCAATAGAATTGGGAGTTCCCACTGTGGCTCAGCCGTTAACAAACCCTACTAGTATCCATGAGGACGAAGGTTCGATCCCTGGCCTTGTTCAGTGGGTTAAGGATCCCGCATTGGCTGTGGCTATGGTGTAGGCTGGCAGCTGTAGCCCCGCTTCAGCCCCTAGCCCGAGAACCTCCATATGCCATGGGTGCAGCCCTAAAAAGACAAAATAAATAAATAAAGCAATAGAATTTTGCAGATTTTACAAATTTCTTGGGATTCATGGTGTGTGGGATTAAACTGAATCTGAGATGCTAGTACTTGAATGCATGCAATGGTGGAGGACAGAAAATAGAATATAAGCCAAGGCCTAAATAAATGAAGCGTTTATGAGAGGCTGCATGACAAGCACATGTTGGAGTCTGCCTGCAAAGGAGGGTTGTATGAAAGAGATTGAGGAACCAGTTTGAGTGGTCGCTATTGGTCTAGATTCTAATGACTTTATAAATTAGGCAAAGTACCTCAGATTATGCCCCTCTGAGAGTCGGGTCCTGCAGGAAGGAGGTGCCATGGCAGAGGAGTGCAGAGAATGGACTGAGGGCAAAGCCTCTGAAAGATAAAGGGGCAGAGAGAGCAGGTATAGGCAGGATGTCTAGGCCACTGCAGATCTGACACACAGGAAAAAAGAGGAGGAAGGAAGGAGGGTTGGTTCTCCTTTAAGGGTAATCCGAGTGTCACACCCCCATGGCTGCCAGCAAGTGTAATCCCTGTCCTGGGGTGTTAAGTCTCTGCAGGCTGGCCCTGGCTGACTTTCCCAGATTCTGAAATACTAATGTCACCCTTCACAGGTGGATTTTAAAATGTTCTTTTCTTATGGTTCTGGATAGGGTCTTTTGTGCAGACCTGCCAGGTGCCAACAAAAAAATTCTAAAAAAAAAGTAGTGACTCAAAAATACAAAAATTATAAAATTGGCTTGGCATTAACAAATATCTCATTAATTGTCTACTCTACATGCATTTGTATTGCCTGTAATAAGTGCTGAATTTAGTATCTCTGAATACATCATTATATGTTCCTATATATATGTGATATAGATCATAGGTTAGAATGTTCTCATTCTTTAGTTTTTCAGAAAATGGGCAATGATTAATGAGAATCATTGATCAGAATCAACTTTAAGCCGTTACTTTTAGACAATTAATTTCAAAGTCAAATTTGACAGCAAAAACTTATGTTTAGTGTGGAATTGGGGTGCATTTTAATGTGCTCTATATATTGAGGAGTGGGTCTTACAATAGGCCTGGGGATAGAATATACTGCAGAGACTCCATTTTGCCAAGACTCTTCAGGGACAGGTGTGGTGTGTAGCATTATTTCCACGCATTTACATTCTCTTTAACTAGAGTGACAACTCCTTTTTTTCTTTTATATGTTGGAACTGGTGATATGTACATACATAAGAGGCATCAGGCACTATCTTAATGACTGAGGATATAGCAGTAAACACTACAACAGTTAAAAAGAAAAAAAAAAGGACAGAAAAAGAAAGAAATGCCTTCAAGTGGCTTTCCTTATGGGAGGGCTACTGGCTACAAATAAAGTAGTATAATACATAGTACATTAGACAGTAATAAATGTGAGAGAAAAAAAAATGAGAAGGAGGGAAAGGGGCTATGCTATTTTAACCGGGAAGATCAGAGTCAGGGAAGGACTCACTGAAGGATATAGAGGAGTGAGATGAGACCATATTGTGAAAAAGATCATGAGCTGAGTTTTGAGCAGCTTATACTGAGATTCCTTTGCAAATGAAGATACGTGTAAGATCATTTAATTTATTTGCTTGGGGTTCAGGGCAATGTATATACTAAAGATATAAACTTGGTATTGAAAACTTGATATATATATGGTATTGAAAGCCATTCATCCTTTCAACAAATATATATTGAACACAAACCATGTGCTGAGAAACTTCTCTCAAGTAGGCACTCAGGATATGTGGCAGTGAACCAAACAAAAGTCCCTTCCATATTGAACTGATTGTTAATTAGGGGTGGGAGAGGACAATCAAATATGTAAATATACTAGACGGTGTATGGTTTCTAACTGGCTAAGCCATAGTGTCCATTACTCTGAATGTTTCTGTGAGGGTATGTTTTGATGAAGTTAATATTTAAATAAGTGGGCTTTTTATTTACTTACTCTGTTGTCATACCTGGGGTATATGAATGTTCCTGGCCCAGGGATTGACCCAGTGCCACAGCCGCAATCCAAGCTGCTACAGAGGCAACACTCGATCCTTAAGCCCCCGTGCCATAAGAGAACTCTAAATCAAAGGATTTTGAGTAAAGGAGATTGCCCTCCATAATGTGGGTGGGCCTCATCTAATCAGTTAAAGACTTAAACAGATTAAAAGACCAACCTCTTAGAGCAGGAAGGAATTCAGCAGATGGCCTTTGAACTTGAACTACAGTATCAGTTCCTCCTTGGATCTCCAGACTGGAAGCCCACCCTGAGGATTCTGAGCTTGCCAACTTCCATAATTGCATGAGTTAATCCCTTAACGTAAATCTCTCTCTTATTGGTTCTGTTTCTGTGGAGATCCCTGACTAATACAAATAGTGATAAGGAAGAAAAATTAAAACTGGGAGGAGGTACAGCCAATGTATAAGTTGTATATATGTGCTAAGGTCAGAAAGGATCTCACTGTAAAAATGACATTTGTAAAAACCTGAAAGATTCAAGCCGCGTCTGCAACATCACAGCTCACTGCAACGCCAGATCCTTAACCCACTGAATGAGGCCAGGGATCGAACCTGCATCCTCCTGGATACTAGTCAGATTCTTTTTGTTTGTTTGAACTTAGAATACTCTTTAGAAAAGTGCTGCTATCTAGTCCCTGGCCAGATATTAAGAAAGAATTCAAATAAATAAGCTCTTACTGTGCACCAGAATCAAGTTGAATCCTAGGAGACAGAGTTTTGGGTGGAGCAGAAAAGAATAGCTTTATTGCTTTGCCAGGCAAAAGGGGCCACAGCAGGCACATGCCCTCAAAAAATGTATGTCCCAACTGGAGAAAGTTTGTGAAGATTCTTGTAGTCAAGGGCTAAGGGGCAGAGTAGCTGACAGGAGATGTGCAGGGTCTGCATTCCTTCAGTTTAGAGATCATCTGGCCTTGGATGGTCCCCGGATGGGCTTCTGGTTTAAGATTATCAAACTGTGACTTTCTTTCTGGATTAAGGAATGTTTCATTAAATCGTTAACATCGTCCATTTGTTGAGGGTTTTAATCCTGTAGATGAGCTCAAAGATATATTAATGTGTATCCCTAGAGGAGGACCCTGCCCCCAGACTGCACCGCGGTTTCTTGACTGCTCCCCCCTTGTCTCTGCATCCCCTCCCTTCCCTGATTAACAACTGTTTGGGCCTGCCCTTAGGAACTCAGGGAAAGTTATGGAGGCTGAATGAGGTCTATTTCCTATAAACCAAAAATGGCAGACACAGAAAGGCTTTTGCGCCCAGGAGCCCCACAGGGTCTTACTAGGTTTCCTTACTAATACCCGTAAAAGTGGTTCTGTACCTTTTTAGAGTAGTTTATTTTGTTTATTTTTGTCTGTCTCACTATCATTCTCTCAAATCAAGGTCCTTCCTGACTATTAGGAGAATAGTGCCACCACCTTCCCCCATTGCCCAAGGTGCCCACATCCTATTCCATGGAAGCTGTGGATGTGTTATGGTACGTGGCAAAAGGGGAATTAAATTGATAGCACTAAGGTTGCTAATCAGCTCACCTCATAATAGGGAGATGATTCTGTATTATCTGTCTGGGTGCAATGCAGTGAAGCTGACTCTTGAAAGTAGAAGAGGGAAGAAGAAAATTAGAGAAGTGAATTGTGAGGACTTGATATTGCTGGCTTTGAAGATAGAGCAAGGGGGTCATGAGCCAAAAAAGAAAGCAGAGCCCCTAGAAATGTCAAAAGGCCAGGAGAACCATTCTCCCCTGAGCCTCCAGAGAGGAACACAGCTCTGAGGACACTTGGCTTTAGCCTCGCAAGACTGTTTAGGACTGGTGACCTTCAGAACTTCAGGATAAATTGGTACTGTTTAAAGCCACCATGTTTGCAGTGATTTGTTACAGCGGCAACAGGAAATTAACACCTTGTCTTCCTACTGCTGCTCATTACATCTCTAGAATACAAAGAGTAAGAGAGATCAACAAGGAGAGAATGCATTTGTCTCTTGTTTTTCCTCTCATATCTGAGTTTCCTGGGCATACCTTTTTCTTACCTACCACAGGGAGTTCCAAAATCTCCAGGCTGGTATCCACAACTCTCAAGATTCTTACCCAAAATGCTTTTTCCATTAGTGTTCCTGAGGTTTTATCTGTCTAAAATTTCTCCTCCTTTTTTCTCCTCCCCTCACACATTGCTCTTTAAAAGTATATATTAAAAGCCATATTTTATGTTAAGCTCTTCTAAATTTCTCCATTCTCACCCTCACTTCTAATATAAATATATCCACTCACATAGCATATTCACACTCGTATAATAATCACTCACTAAATAAGTGTTGGATGAATGAATGCCAAACTCCCTTGAAAATGTTTTAGAGTTGTTTTTCAAAATCTTTCTAATTAGATGTTAGCAATTTCAAGGCTTTTTGATGTAAGCCTTGCAGGACAATCATAATGATTACTCATGGGCTTTTCTAGTTTGTATTTGATCTAGAGATCTGATAATACAAGGTGCTTCTCAGCATCATCTGTTCTGAAGATTCAGTACCTTAAAGACTTGGATATTATTCATTTTAAGAGACTCACAGATAAAAATTAACATGGCAAAAATAAAGCCAGTATACTGATATGCTTGAAATAAAATTCTGGATTAAATTCCATAGCCATTAGAGTGACAGTGGTGGAGATGAGAGTGGTTGAGAAAATGAATTAAATAATTAAAGTAAGCAAAATGTTGGAAGTAATCTCTGTGGAGGGCCATTTTGTCATGGTAGCAACTAAAATGACTTTCTTTCCCTCCCTGTTAGTAAAACTATACCTCCCAGGATGCTTAATAGAAATTCAATTATCATGACTGAGTTTGAATTTGTAGACATTTCCTTTTGGTGCTGCTAATAAACTGAGATGTTAATTTGTGTACTTCAATATATTTAGCTTAAGTGTGAGATGATGTAGAATTTCCTGGATTTGGACATCTGAGAGGAGGCATAATTTAGAGTAAATCGAATTGCAGGACAGTTTAAAAGACTGGCTAGGTTTACTGCTCAGGGAGCTGAGATTATGCTGCTAATGACAGATGCCATGCTGTGTATTCTTCACACCCCTTTGCTTGGGGCACTGGCCCACCTACCTTGTCATACTACTGGGAAGAGGCAGTAGTTATACATCATTTACATAATTAGTTGATAATTAGGGAAGCCATAGGACAAATACATTGTTTCATTCCAGGGGCAGATAGCAGAGCCTTCAGATACAAATGGCAACTGAGAAGTGGTTAATCTCCTTCCTCATCAGCGCTTATCTATCTTCTGGAACCCCCCCCCAACCCTTATCACGCCATCTTTCTGTATTTGGATGCAATATCCCAGCAGTGCTGATGAGTAAGTGAACATTAGAGCTAAGCCTTTTCTTGGCCAAACAGTTCCCTGAGAAATGTAGCCAATTTACTCTTCAGGTCATTATCATAACTTCATCATCATCATCATCATCATCACCATTGCCATCACTGTGATTTACAGAGCACTTTGCTACATGCCAGGAACTTTTCTTAAAGTTAGCTGAAGTCTGAATAATTTATACTGACAAGAATCAATATTATCAAAAAGTAGATACTGAGCTGTAAAGAGGACCATCTGGTAAATAGTAGGTAAAGAGGTAGGTAACAGGCTCAAGGACATGCCTACCTAGGTTAGATCATAACTTTATCTCTTATTACCAGTTTAAATTGGGAAATCACTTAACTTCTCAGTGACTCAAGTTTCTCAACTGTACAACAGGAGAAATGGGGCCTGCACAACAGGTTTAATGTACCATTAAAAGAAGAATTAAAGGAGTTCCTTTGTGGTACAATGGGTTAAGGATCCAGTGTTGTTTCTGCAGTGGCTCAGGTCACTGCTGTGGCACAAGTTCAATGCCTGGCCCAGGAACTTCCATGTGCTGAGGGCATAGCAAAGAAGAAGAAGGCGAAAAAGAAGAAGAATTAAATATTTAACTGTTTTAGTAAGTTCTAGATGATTTTATTTTATTTGTTTTTAGGGCCACACCCATGGCATACAGAAGTTCCCAGGCTAGGGGTGGAATAGGAGCTGCCGCTGCTGCCCTATACCACAGCAACAGTAATACAGGATCCAAGCTGCACCTGTGACCTACACCAAATTCACAGCAATGCCAATCCTTAACCCACTAAGTGAGGTCAGGGATAGAATTTGCATCCTTATGGATCCTAGTTGGGTTTGTTACCCTGAGCCACAACAGGAACTCCCCTATATGACTTTCTTAGTGTTACGGGCAAGGACAAAGTCTTAATCATTTTTGTGTCTCTAAAGCATAACAGATTCTTTGCATTATAAGAGATACTCATCACTTTTAAATGGAAGGAAGAAATAACATGTAAATGCTAAATAGACATTAGTGATTAGCCTGGCTGACTGAATAATAACCCTCCAATGATATCCACATCCTAATCCCTGGAAACTGTGACTTTGTCACCTTGCCTGGCAAAAGAGGCTTTATAGATAAGGGTAGGTTAAGAAACTTGTGAAGAGATCTTCTCAGATTATTCAGGTGGATTCAGCATGATCACAAGGGCCTTTATCAGAGGGAGGCAAGAAGAGCACAAAGAAGAGAGACGTGAGGACAGAATCGGAGGTAAGAATAATGAACTTTGGAAATGAACAAAGGTCTCCATGAACCAAGGAATGTGGGCAACCTCCAGATGCTGGAAAAGGTAAGCAAATGGATTCTCCCCAGAGCCTCCAGAAGGAGTACAGTTTTGCCAACATGTTGATTTTAGAATTTCTGACTTCTAGAATAGTACAATAATAAATTTGTGTGGTTTTAAGCCATGAAGTTTATGCTAACTTGTTATAACGACAATAAGGAAATTAGTACAATTAGTATAATTAGATTTCAGGTGTCATGTGAAGGCAAGGATTGAAGGATCAATCATCTCTTTGTGGATAATGTCAGCCCTCTCGTGTCTCCTCTGGCCCAGCTCACTGCAAGTAGAACCACTCATGAAAATCTTTTTATTTGAACACTGTTTTTTGGTTTTTTTTTTTTGTTGTTTTTTTGGCTGGGAGCTGATATGTATTGTTGCATCTTGCCTTTTTGATAGCTGTTTATATTCACATGATCTTAATTCTTTAACAATTTATGATGGTATTTGAATATGAATTCTTACATTTCTCAAAGAGAGTGTTCATTTTGAGAACAACGTGCTAAGGTAAAGGTAGGTGTGGATAGTCGGGCAGTTCTCTAGATATTAGGCTGTGAGGAGAAACCCCAGTGAAGGAGACTGGCGTGAATGCAAAAAAGGAATTTACAGAAAAACTTTACTCAGCTGCTAACAGGGTCTGTTTATAAGCAGGTTACAATAAACAGGTATTTGATCACTGTTCTATCATCTACCAATATGATTTGGAAATTGGCACGTGCTTGGTTGGCACCATGACAAACTGAATTGAAAGTGTTACCTAAAAATCATCCTTCAGGAAAGTTTTGTTTTTACTCTTTTGTTTTTGTTTTTGTTTTTTGCTGTGGGGACAAATCTCACATCTACATGAGGCTTTAGAATGAATCACTGAAGAATGCTATGTTGCTTGTTTCAGCACGGACCTAACAAACATCTGATTGAGCATCTCTCATTGTTCATGGATATGGTTCCCAGGACCAAGGACAGTAGGATAAAGGTCATCTGTGTTCCCTGAGAGCTCAATTCCTTTGCATGCTCTGCCCCGCTCCACACACTATGACAACAACCAAGACTTCAAACAATCCCAGGACTTTCCCACTGCTTGAGTCTTCAGTCTTCTCTAGCTTGTCCACACCAACAGAAGCAACTGCTTCACACACTTATATTGTCAATCCGCGGAGAACAGCATCCATCCCAAATGGCAAGTCCTGCAGTTTTGCTGCACCTAGAAAATTGAAAGTCCAAAAGAGAGAACTAAACTTGACAATATAATTATTATTCTTGTTTAAAGTCAGGGAAACTGAGACTTAAAGCGATTAAGTTCATTGTTTGAAAAGTCAGAGCTCCTGAGTGTTAAGTCAGGATTCCAGCGCCCACTGGTCTGATTCCTGATCTCAGACAAATAGCCCAATCTCCATAATTTACTTCTCTGGTGTCACTTAATGGAGAAGGAACTAGACCTAGATGATGATAGCAATGGTGGAAGAAGGGGGAGGAGGTTTGAAGGACAACCCATGGAACTCTCTGGATGGCTAGAACAGCACAGCCTTCCACTGACCTGTCTTTGTATTCTAGTTACACTATAGCCTTTCTGTTAAATCTTACATATCTTTACCTCTTTTTTTTTTTTTAAAGTGACAAGAAATTCAGACTTTATCTTTGGTGCTCATGAAAGATGAAAATCCAACTGCGTGGACCACAGTGGAAGAAGGACTAGATCATTTACAAGACTGGGTCTCAGCTGCCTATATTTGAGTGGACTTTAAAAAAAGCAAAAACAAAAACAGACTTTCAAGAGAAAACCTATCAAACATGCTCAGACCAAGGCTGTGTTAGAGTGGTCTACTTACTAAAGGAATAAAAAAGCTTGAAATCCCAAAACACAAGCTGAGTCAAATGCTGCAGTTGGGGAACAGTGAATTTGTTATGGAAGATAAAACAACTAGCTTCAGGCTCAGAGCTGGATTTGAATGCAACTTTGTTCCTCTGTAGCTTTGTGACTTGAAACGAATTATTTATCTTATCTTTGCCTCAGTTTCCTCATCTGCAAGATGAGGATCACAATGCATACCCTTCAGTTTTACTGTGAGGAATAAAAGGAAAGCACAGGTGTAAGGCACTTTAAAACAGAGACCAGCACAGAGTAAGAACTAAGGAAATGGCAGCTAATGTTGCCATCTGCAAACGTGGATACAGGTTTCTGTAAAGGGCTGTAGCCACACTCGGTCTTCAGGGCCTAGTCCTTTGCCTCCAGCTTCCTTGCCTGATCTCCCTTTGGTGCTTGGAACTGTGTGGGAAGCTCAACCTACACTACCTTTTCTACAATTTCGCAAAAGTCTGAAAGACCTCAGAGGGAGTGTCAATTTTACACATTTTGAAACTCTAGATTCACTTAAAAATAACTGAAAACCAGGAGAAGTCCCATAAATGTGTAAGCTGCAAACCCCAGGCCGTCTGTCTACAGTGGAATGAACAGGAGCTGATCGATGCCACCTTAATTGTGTTGCCGGGGTCCCTGGGCTCTGGGAACACAGCTCACAAATGGAAAGCTGAAAATGTTACATCTCATCTTTTCCCCCCAATATCTCACCTTACTTCTTTGAAAAGATTACATCTAATTTTAAGACATAAATAACTTGGACAGGAACTAAAATGCATTTTACAGTGCAGTAGTGAAAAAAAATAATGAACTTAGCTTGGTCCCAATACACCTAAGGCTTCCAGCATGCATTATGTCAAACTCATAAAATATCATATTTATGGCACACTACAACAGTCGTCTCCCAGGATCAGAATTAGGGGTACTACCCGTATTTCAGAGGGGCATAGTTCAATATGAAGGCAAAGACATAAAAACTCAATGGCATTCATTTAATAAATCACATATATATATATATATATATATGTGTGTGTGTGTGTGTGTGTGAGTCTGTGTGTGTATGTGTGTTTGTGTATGTATATATATAAATGCAAGAGATTTTATGTAAACAAGAGATTTTACTTTCTTAGGAGACAATTACTTCTAATATCTTCATGAATCATAATGAATTTTTTTTTTTTTTTGCTTTTTAAGACCACATCCCTGGTATATGAAGTATATATGTATGTTCCCAGGCTAGGGGTGGAATCGGAGCTGTAACCGCCAACCTGTGCCAGAGCCACAGCAATGCGGGCTCCAAGCCGCATCTGTGACCTATACCAAAGCTCACGGCAATGCCAGATCTTTAACCCACTGAGTGAGGACAGGGATTGAACCTGCGTCCTCATGGATGCCAGTCAGTTTCTCTCTGCTGAGCCACAATGGGAAATCCCATAATTAATTATTGATGCCTTATTTACATGTTTGGAGAAATAAGAGGTTCTCTTCTTTTCTAATATAAAAGTCTTATCAATAATAATTTATAATATTCAATTGAAGAAATATCAATAGACTATTTTTTTACTTTATAAACTTAGTTATAGTAAGTCAATCTCTTTCTTTTAAAAATGTTTTATCACCTATTTGTCAGTATAAATGTATATATACATATACATTTCCAAGAGCTAAAGAAAACAATGTAGTGAGAAGACAATAATTAAGCAAAAGTGAGGAAAGGAAGACCCTGTGTCTGACAGGCAGCTTAGTGTATCTCTACATTTCTTGATATGACTGTTTAATTCAGTTTAAAATGTTTTTCAAAAGAGTTCTTGTATGATATGAAAAACACTGCTACTCTGTCCAAAACCTTTATTTCAGTAAAGATTGGTGCTACTCTCTTTTAAGATAAATAATGAAGTAGATGAAGACTAACATTTAAAGTAATGAGTCCTCATCTATCTCAAGAAACAAATGCTGTGAAGAGTTCAGAAGACTGTCAAAATTAGGCCAAATTTGGCTAGTTAGGGTAAATTACTAAGCTAGATATAGTAACTAGATACAAATTAAAATTTCATGAGACTACTCTAATTATTCTTATACTGATGGCTCTACCACTAAATGGGTAAAAAAACAGACAATAACTCAACCCAGTAAACATTTATTGACCATTTGCTATGTACCAGGTTCAAAGAATACACTGAGAATCAATAAATAGAGCACAATCAAGAAATAAAAAGAGATCTGGATGATCAATATTAAAAATAGGATAATATTTGGTCTGAGGTATTCTGGATACCCCAAATTTTAACTTTCATAGAAATGTATAGTAAGATTGCTTTTCTTGCAGTCTTCTAATTTAGTAGCTAAGAGAAGGCATATTGTTTTTTTTTTTTTTTTAAATCAGCCAACAAGGCAAAAAGTATTTTTCAAATGAGTGTCTACTAATAAGAGCTGAAAATGTACCTGGTTAGGAGCAAGGAATGTAATAAAAATTTGGCCCAGCACAAAAATAATAATAAGATTCAGGATTCTGAAAATGCCATATATATATATATATATATATATATATATATATATATATATATATAATATTTCATTTAAACTAGGTGGGAATGTGATTTTAAAATGTTATATGATTCGGCTTAAGCAAGTAGCCATATCCAGTGGGAAAATTCCTTTCTTTCATATAATCACATTTTTTTTCCCAAGTGGATTATAGCTAATTTTTAGAGTAGTTTCTAAAACCCCCTTCTCAGAGTTATCAAAGCAGATGAATTATGTTTCCTTGATGTCTGCTGTTAACAGATTGTCCAGCGATAGGACTGCAATATCATTTTTCACCAGACATGAAAAACATTCTTGAAAACCGGATTAAAAATCCAGATAAAATAATAATACTAATACTATCTTCTGCATCACATTACTTTCCATGCTGCTACATTTGTTATCTAGTTCCAGTGACAGCAACCACAGATGAAATGCACTTGAAATGAATAACATGTGTAGCATGTTTATCCCATGCAAAGTGGACCAGAAGCACTGGAATTTATTGCTATGACTTTAATAGAGAATTCTTTACATAATGTTACATGAAGTGGCAGAGCTAGAATATACAGTAATTGGAAGAAGGATACATGGAAAAATAAACTCTCCTGATGTTATATATTAGATTCCCGCAGTGGCTTGGGGGCATGTCTGATGATCTTAATTCATTTAATGTGCTGGTAAGATCCTTCTTTCAGGCTTACATCTTCTCAATGTACATAAGGCTCCACTACTGGCTCAGACATTAAAAAGAAGCCTTGTAAAATGTTTCTTACAAAAATAAATAACTTGAGTATCCAGATATGTAAGAGCTTAATTCTCAAGATCTGGCATGTTTAAGATTCACATTCTTTGGGTTTTCAATCTGAAGCAGAGAGGAAAACATTCTTTTAAAGTTCAGATTTCTAAATATATAACCAAGGAGTAGTGCATAACTGCTGATCACGTCCTTTAGAATTACTGCAAGTTAACAAAGTTACTCGAAAAAACAGCATTCAAATTATGGCATACTTCAGAAATAATGCCTGTCGCGTTCCAGATGACCACAATAAAGTGAATAACACAATAAAGCAAGTTACACAAAGTTTTGGTTTCCTGGTGCATGCAAAATTATATTTATAATATACTGTAGCCTATTAAGTGTGCAATAGCATTGTGTCTAAAAAAACAAAGTACTAACTTAATTAAAAATACTTTGCTGAAATTCCCATTGTGGCTCAGTGGGTTAAAAACTCCACTAGTATCCATGAGGATGTGGGTTTCATCCCTAGCCACACTCAGTGGGTTAAGGATCCCGCATTGCCTGAAGCTGTGTTGCAGGACTGGATATGGCATTGCTGTGGCTGTGGTGTAGGTAGGCAGCTGCAGCTCTGTTTTGACACCTAGCCTGGGAACTTCCATATGCCACAGGTTCGGCTCTAAAAAAAAAAAAAAAGGAATTAAAAAAATACTTTGTTGCTAAAAAATGCCAACCATCATTTGAACCTTCAGTGAGTTGTAGTCTTTGTGCTGGTGGAAGGTCTTTCCTTGACCCTGACGGCTGTTGATTGATCAGGGTGGTGTCTGTTGAAGGATTGTAAAGTAAGACAACAGGGAAGTTTGCCACATAAATTGATTCTTCCTTTCAGGAATAATTTTCCAGTAGCATGCAATGCTCTTGGCTGGCATTTTACCCACAGTAGAATGTCTTTCAAAATCGGAGTTAATCCTTTCAAGCCCTGCTGCTGGTTTATCAACTAAATTTATGTAATATTCTAAATCCTTCTTGTCAGTTTAACAATCTTCACAGCATCTTCATCAGGAGCAGATTCAAACTTGAAATCACTTTTGTTTCTCATCTATAAGAAGTACCTCCTTGTCTATTTAAGTTTTGTCATGAGCTTGCAGGAATTCAGTCACTTCTGCAGGCCCCACTTCTAATTCTATTTGTCTTGCTCCTTCTACAACATCTGCAGTTACTTGCTACAATGAAGTCCTGAACCCCTCAAAGTCACCTACGAAGGTTGTGGTCAACTTCTTCCAAACTTCTGTTAATCTTCTGATGTTGACCTTTCCCATGAATGACATCCAAATGGCGAATCCTTCCCAGGAGATATCTAATTTAGTTTGCCCAGATCCATCAGAGGAATCACTATTATGGCAGTTATAGCATTACAAAATATATTTCTTAAAAAATAGGACTTTGAAAGTCAAAATGACTCCTTGATCCAAGGGCTACAGAATGGATATGGATGTCAGCTGACATGAAAACAACATTCATCTCATTGTACATCTCCATCAGAACTCTTGGGTGACCAAGTGCATTGTCAATGAGCGGTAATATTTTGAGAGGAATCTTTTTTTTTTTGAGCAGTAGGGCTCAACAATGGGCTTAAAATATTCAGTCATCCATGTTGTAAACAGATGTGCTTTCATCCAGAGCTTCCATTTATAGGCACAGAGTAGATTTAGCGTAATTCTTAAGGACCCTAAGATGTTCAGAATGGTGAAAGAACATCAACATCAAATCACCAGGTGCATTAGCCCCTAATAAGAGTGTTGGCCTGTCCTTTGAAGCTTTGAAGTCAGGCATTGCCTTCTCTTCTCCAGCTGTTATGGCTGTAGATGGCATCTTCTTCTACATAAGGCTGTTTTGTCTACATTTTGAAAATCCATTTTTTTGGTGTAGCTACCGTCATTGTTTATCTTAGCTAGATCTTCTGGATAACTCGCTTCAGCTTCTACATCAACACTTGCTGCTTCACCTTGCACTGTTAGGTTGTGGAGATGGCTTCTTTCACTCTCATGAGCCATTCTTTGTTACCTTCAAGCCCTTGTTCTGAAGCTTCCTCCCCTCTCTCAGTCTTCATAGAAGTGGAAAGTTAGCATCTTTCTCTGGATTAGGCTTTAGTTTAAGGGAATGCTGCGACTGGCTTGATCTTCAATCCAGGCCACTAATACTTTCTCCAGATCAGCAAACAAGGCTTTTTCACTCTCTTATCATTAATGTGCTCATTGGAACAGTACTTTTATTTCCTTCAAGAACTTTTCCTTTGCATTCACAACCTGGCTAATTATTTGGTGCAAGAGGCCTAGCAGTTGACACCCTGTCCTCACTGAGCTTAATCATTTCTAGCCTTTGATTTAAAGTAAAAAACATGAGACTCTTCACTCTTCACTAATTAGTCTTATTTCAATATTGTTTGTGTCATGAAAAAAGGAGGCTCAGGGAGAGGGAGAGAGATTGGAGGAATGGCCAATTTGTGAAGGAGTCAGAACAAATACAATATTTATCAATTAAGTTTATGGTCTTATATGAGTGTGGATTGTGGTGCCCCCCTAAAATTACAGCAGTAACATTAAAGTTCTCTGATCACAGACCACCATAGCAAATATAATAATAATGAAAAAGTTTGAAATACTGCAGTAATCACCAAATGCTGTTGGAAAAACTGGTGCATACACAGGGTTGCCACAAACTACGCACAGCGTTGCCACAAAGTTTCAATTTATTAAAAAAAAAAAGACATTATCTGCAAGGTGCAATAAAAAGAAGCACAATAAAATGAAGTCTTCCTGTAAACATAATTTCTAGATATTTGAAACAATTTTGATCTGAGACAGGCCCATAGCCTCAGGGTAAATGTTTTCTACTGCTTTCTCCAATTCCAGGTTGGAAATAGTGTTTCCATGGCTTCAGAAAAAGCATCAGAAAAGACAAGAATGCCATTTCAAGACTGAATTTTGTCCTAAGTATCACTGTTTGTTCCCTTGCAACTTTTCATTTTCCTGAGTGGACCAAACTAATGCTGCTAATAAACCAGTCTAGATGATACTCTGAATTGAAAAGAAATAAAATACATATTCCTTTCTCAGAGTTTAAACTTTTGTTTCTACATTTGGGGCCTATAGAGCCAGTGTTTTACCCTGGATAAATAAGCCATTTGAGAAGTTTCTTTTAGGGTGGCGGAGAAAAGGAAAGGCCTTTATTTGATATTTGTACCGCCACTGGCTCTGGACAAAACTAAGAAGCAGGCACAATCTGCTGTCCATCAGTCATAAAGTGTCCTTTATATGTTTGTTTGTTTGTTTTTTATGGCTGCACCTGTGGCATATGGAAGTTCCCAAGTCCAATGAGAGCTTCAGCTGCAGGCCTACACCACAGCCACAACAAGGCCAGATCAGAGCCACATCCACGACTTATGTGCAACTTGCAGCAATGCCAGGTCTTTGTTCAAGGCCAGGCATCAAACCTGAATACTCACAGACACTATGTCAGGAACAACAGGAACTCCTGGTCATCTCTTCTTGCTGTGTCCCTCAAAGTGGATCACCCTTTCTTACCTGTATGCTCTCTCTTCCCTCCTTCCCAAACCTGTTGTCAGGTAATATAAACTTGAAGTCATTTGCAGGCATAGAACTTATTTTACGCCATGTAGGCTGTAATCAACTTGTTAAAACTAACCATATTAATGGACTGCATTAGAAACTAATTACGTAATATTTAACCCCATCTGGATAAACAGGGGGTATGTCTTAATGTATTTCTGGGCTAGGAATTTAAAAAAAGAGAGAGAGAACAAATTTTGAATGATAAAAAGTTAATGTAACTCCCAGAACGTGTGAGAGGATTGTCCAGATAATTATGAAGAAGACCACTATATTTTCAGATCAACAGATTTTAAATACCAGTGACTGACTCCATCAAAATGTGGATTCAATCTGGCAGTTTCTCTTTTGGATAAAAGTGGCCAGCTTCATATGTTTGTAAAGGTCATTCTGTGTGTTTTTATATCTGTCATACATATGTAGAGCATGTTCTCAGGTTTACACTTGCCCTTTAACTCCCAGTTCAGGAAATCTGCTGCCAGGAAAGACTTGTAAAATGTTTATGACATTTAAATCATGTACAAGATTTCTTACTCAGGAAGAGTATGCTATAAAATTTGCATATGGTGTGCAATATTTAGACTCAAGTTCTTATATATGGCCTTCCACAACCTTGGTTGTATAGCTGCTTCAGCCTCTAACCGTTTGATTATATTTTCAACATTTCTTTTTGTTATTAACATCACATTGGTTGGGTTACTTTTGCTCTCTGTTATTGACTAAGTAAATTATCAATTAAATGATCATCTCATCTTGTTCAAGCCAGTCTTGGCATAATTGTGTAGAGGATTTTTTTTTTTTTTTTAACCATGCAATATGAAAATTTTTCACTTGCCTTGCTTGGAGCTGCAAACTTAGTTTCCAGAAGAAACTACATGAAATGTCAAGTGAACAAGGTCCCACTGAGTGCATGTATGTCACCCATCATACATGTAATTCATGGAGATCAAGTTTTGATTCCTGGTTGTTACCAGCATTCATGAGGCACATTTGTATTTATCTGTAAGCAAACACCAATTTACATGATATCAACAAACATAGGTGAATACACCTTTCCTCTTAAAGGTGTTTTATAAAAGCTTTTAGGTTTTAATAAGTATATTCATTTTCTTTGAAACATGTCAGTGAAATACATATATGATTTTCAGAAACAGAGAACCCTGGGAAGGAATTTCAACAAATATTGAAATGAAAAACAGTTAACATCAAAGGGATGTGGTATAGAGCAGGTGATAAATGGGAATTGGCTCTGCTTCTCTGAGAAAATTCTCCAAAAGTGTCCCCTTTCGATGGCGGTTATGACTATGATAAAGGGAAAAAAAGGTCAGAGGTAGCAGAGTGAAAGGTAAGAGTCAAGGGTCTGAGTCAGAGCCACCAAGAGGAGTGGTTTCTTGTGTGCTTGCCAGACCACCAGCCAGTGGCTTCCTCTCCCACTGCATGTGACTGGGTCTGGCTGAGCTCACTGCTCCTGATGGTAGGCTCTGGATGGTGATATAGGGCAGTGCCTCAGGTCTTCGTTGTTACAAAATCGAGGATTTAAAAAAAAAATCATCTCATCTGGAATAGTGTTGAAATTATTTTTTTGCCTTTCTTGACTCCATCTGATTATTTTTAAGTAGATGTCAAATAATTTTTTGATTATTTGTAACAATATCAAATGTTCTGATAGGCATTGGGATAATGATAGACTTATTAGGAAGATTTAAAATAAAGGTAATATGAGCCTAGGAGAGTTCACACTCAATACACAACATCAATTCAAATATGCAACGCCAGAGAAATCCTAAGGAAGTACACAATGGATTTCCAAAGAAGTGTATGAAATAGTATTATGCATTGAGGAGCAGATTCCTGAGACATAAAGCCAACTGGACTCATAAAAGAGGATCAAAATTAAATTGAGGTTTGCTCCATTTTACAACAGGTAGAAATGCTGGGGTAGCTCAGGCTTTAGAGGCAGTCTGCCAGTGTCCAACTTTTTATAAGCCCTTTCTGTGCCTTAGTTGTTTCCTCTGAATCCTGGGAAATATAATATTGGCCACCTTATAGAAGTTTGTAAGTTAATGAGTTAAATCTCATAGTGCTTGTTACCTAATAAGTACTCAGAAACACTGGCTGTAATCCTTACTTTAGGAAAACTTAGAAAGAAAGAATGCTTTAGGTATTGAAGCAGAAACAAAGTTCAAGATGTTTTAGAAAGCAGTAATGTCTTCACTGGGGTGGAGATGATGACAATAAGGTATAAAGCAGTCACTTTCAACCAGAGGTGGAGGGAATCAGGTCCACATGACAGAGTCTGTCAAATTCTCACATCTATTTTTTCCCCCCTCACCCAATACTTATTTGAATACAACCCACCAGACATCTGCTTAAGAAAAAACACTTTGCTGTTATTGATGGGAGGGTGGGTATATTTACGTGTTCCTCGTATGCACCAAAGATTGGTCTGGCATTGCACACTAGCACTGGCACAAAGGAACGATTAAGGAATGAGATCCCACTGTATAGCACAGGGAATTCTATCAAATCTCCTGAACAGAACATGATGGAAGATAGTATAAGAAAAAGAATGCATGTACATGCATGACTGGGTCACTGTGCTATACAGCAGAAATTACCACAACACTGTAAATCAATGATCTTCTAATAATAAATTAAATAAATAAATAAATAAATAATAAATGAATAAAAGTTAACTCTAAAGTTCCACTGTGGCTCAGCACTAATGAACCCAACTACTATCCATGAGGATTCGGGTTTGATCACTGGCTTTGCTCAGTGGCTTAAGAATCAGGAGTTGCCATGGGCTGTGGTATCTGTCACAGACATGGCTCAGATCCTGTGTTGCTGTGGCCGTGGTGTAGTATGGCAGCTATAGCTCTGATTCGACCCCTAGCCAAGGAACTTCCATATGCTGCAGGTTCTGCCCTTAAAAAAAGCAAAACAAACAAACAAAAGGATAAATAAATAAAGTTACCTGGAATCCCCCTTTACCTCCCCCCAAAAATTGCATTCACAACAGAAAACAGATTTCATTTGAGAGATGTAATTATCTAATCAGTGAAAGGATACATGGTTCAATTTTACAGTTTATTCCAAGCCAGCACAGGTTCTGGCATATAAAAACACTAGAAAAAATGAGTTCCTCCCTAGATTGATCAACCCCTTCATTTGAATTCTAAGCACTCTTAAAGATCAAGTTGAGTAGGTTGCCCTGAATTCACTAAAGTAGCTGAGGATTAATGAGGGCTTGATCTGTAAGCTCTCAAGTGAGCATGAGGAGTTCTACTTGCATTTAGGTTTCTAAGGTTCTGTGAATTCAGCAGGGATGATATTTGCGGAGATGTAGAAATGGGTGACCTTCTTTACACATTGCCCTTCGCAAGAATAAATGGCAAGATGCATACTTCCACTAGAAAAGCCATGGTTCCACCAGAGTCTCTGCGTGTGTATGAGTTAGAACCTTCACATACTGGCAAAGAAAGCAACATAGGGTGACAGTCACATTGGAGGGGGAACCTTGTGAGAGTGGATGTTCATAGAGGTCTCCTTCAGGTCATAAGATTTGCTCTCAGAGACTAGTCTGTTCAAAATTATCCTGCATATATGTTCTCCTGCAATGTAAGTCTTTATACCAGGGTTTGTCAATCTTGGCACTCATTGTTTGGAGCCAGATAATTGCCTGTTCTGAGGACTGCTCTGTGCATCACAGAATGTTTGGTAGTATCCCTGGACTCTACTCACTAGATTTCAAGAGTACTCACTCCCTTATGACAACAAAAGATGTCTCTGAGCATCTCCAAATGCCTCCTGGGAGATAATACTCCCTCTTGGACAATCCCTTTTCTAAGTTGATGGACTGTAAGCATCCATATTTCAATGTCTTAGTGACAATGGCTGAACCAAAACCAGTTGCTTTAGTAAGATATGTAGAAGCTTACAATGCAAGGACCATGAGTTGTGGGCATCGAATGTGTTCAAGATGGCAACAAGTAGGACAAGTGTCTAGGGACAGGTTAGGATTAGACCAAACAACTGGACTCACTAGGAAAGGCATGGAGGTGAACAGGGTTAGTGTGTTTTGACTCAAGGAAGTTAGAACCTAAACTCTTGGAATGCTGGGGGAATTGTATTCTTGGTTGGATGTAGTCAACTAAATGGTTGGTTCAGGAAACTAGATGTATGAAAAGCACTAATCTGGGGTTCCCGTCGTGTCTCAGCAGAGCAAACTGAGCCGAATGAACCTAACTAGTATCCGTGAGGATGCAGTTTCAATCCCTGTTGCCACTCAGTGGGTTAATGATCCAACATTACTGTGAGCTTTGGTGTAGGCTGCAGACGAGACTCACATCGGATGTGGCTGTGGCATAAACTGGCAGCTGTAGCTCCAATTTGATCCCTTGCTTGGGAACTTCCATATGGGCCAGGTGTGAACCTAAAATGCAAAAAAAAAAAAAAAAAAAAAAAAAAAGAAGCACCAATCTGCAGCAGTCATTCAAAACTTCACGTTAAGTCTTCGCCTGACACGCTCTGCTTTGTGCAACTCCATGTACTTAACAACCCTCAGTACAGTTGGTATGTGCCAGTGGGCTGTGAAATATGACCTAAGTCAATCAGACTTCCTCTGTATAGAGTCCAGACTGGAAGGAAAAACTGAACTTGACAACTAAAATCCAATAGCGTGGAACAGACAGGGATCTGAAACCATTGAATGACAAAGCTGCCAAGTGAAAATTCTATGGTCTGATCCACAAGGCCATGTCTTTGCTGGCTTTCTCAACCAGATTGTCTAGCTTCTCCAGCATACATCTGCTTCTAGCCTTACAAAAACTCTTGTTGCTTGTGCCAAGTTGAGTGTGACTCTATTCTTTCCAGACAAATGTGCCTATTTTAAACACTAGAATTTTACCAGCTCCATGGAAAATCTGAGTAAGGTATTGGAAAACAAAGTTCACAAACATCAAACTTTTTTTAACATGCTTTCACTGATGTCAGTATGAATGTGAAGTTCTTACTCACTGTTATAGTACTTTCATTACTTTACAAACTGCCAGTGTTGATGCTAAAAAAGACAATTATGACTTCTGTCTGTCAAAGGCACTTATGCAGTGGTGACTGTAAAGTATATGCATAGCATTAATATTTGTACATGTGCTGCCTTGGTAAATTGAGTTTGAAATAAATGCTAAATTATGTGATTACACTGAAGTGAAATGTTATTGTAAAGAATTGCTTTTATTTCACCTGAAATAGTCTTCCAGCCTGACTTAACAAATTAAATTAGTCATGGCAATGTGAGGTGGAAACTGAAGTTTATAAGACTGTCGATATCGAAGCTAGTGACTCATGGTGTATCTGTGACCACATTGCTTGTTATATAGCAAATGACCTGCTATCTCTTTCATTCTGGTTTCCCTGAACTTGCTTCAGCAGCTGGAAGTTAAAAATTTCCTCTTCCACACCGAGGACATGGCCCCCATCCCCAAAAAATGCTCTTCCATGAGCATGTGAACAGTGATATACTCTTCTGGTGGAGATTTAGAATTGTTCTCTTAAGGCCCTTAAAAGGCTGAGTTTAAGGAGGGTGTTTGCACATCCCACATGGGTTCTGTTTTCTCAAGAAAAATATGCAGCAATTTCAGAATCGTCCAAATTGTTGTTCAGCACCTAGAGATGACTCACCAGTCAGGGCAATACAGGTAGTCCTTCAGACAAACAGATGTGGTCAGACTATCACTAGTGTTTTATACTTGAAAAAAATAATCAAAATACTACCATAGAAACAAATCATAAAATGTCACAAGCTAAAAATCAAATACAATTAAATATGAAATCCAAAGGGGAGCTCAATGTGTTCATAGGCTTAAAGATTACACACTGTCCATGTTGCCTCGCTTAAGAAAATGAATCTATTAGGCCAGATCAGCATAGTTGTATGACCTGAAAATGGGATTATGATGAAATGTACTTTCACAGGGCTAGGTAATGCCTTTTACAATGAGAACTATGCAAACTGTTCAACAAATTAAGAATCTTTAGAAGAGTTGAGACAATATCCTCCTATAATCCTTCTATGATTTGTCCATTTAAAATGATGATAAATGCAATTTAAAAAGAAGACCAATATGACATTAATGTTATATAATGTTTTATATTTTAATAAAACAGACAAATATTACTTTGGTAAATAAATAAAGATAAAAAAAGGAATCCCACCCACCATTTTTGGTAAGTTCTTTCTTGATATTTCTATATAAATTGCAATAAGTGGAAATAAAATGTTTTCAAATACTAAATATATATAATATGGGACAGAAATTCCCAAAATTGAATGGTACACATTCCAAAGGACATGGCAGCTAATCACAGACTTTCAGTAATTAAGCAGCATATGGAAACTCCCAGGATAGGATAGAATATGAGCTGTAGCTGCCGGCCTAGGCCACAACCACAGCAAAGTGGGATCTGAGCCATATCTGCAACTTACACCACGGCTCACTGCAACTCAAGATCCTTAACCGACTGAGTGAGGCCAGTGATTGAACCCGAGTCCTCAGGGATACTGGTCAGTTTTGTTACCGCTGAGCCACAATGGAAATCTGGATCATGTTCTTTTAACATTCCTAATTTCAATTTTGCATACATTAATATATGTACTATCTATTCAAACACTAATGTTGGTATTGCAGTTAACAGTGTGTGTGTGTGTGTGTGTGTGTGTGTGTGTGTGTGTGTGTGTGTGTGTGTATTAAGGTTGTATTCCTGAAGAAAGAAAGGTAATTAAAAATATTAAGAACCACTGATGGAGTTCCTATTACAGATCAGCCGATTAAGAACCCGATGTTGTCTCTATGAGGAGGACAGTTCAACCCCTGGCTTGCTCAGTGGGTTAAGGATCCGTCTTTGCCTCAAGCTCTAGAGTATGTTGCAGATGTGGCTTGGGTCTGGTGCTGTCATGGCTGTGGCGTAGGCCTCAGCTGCAGCTCCAATTTGACCCCTAGCCTGAGAACTCCCATAGGCTATGGGTGAGGCCATAAAAAGGAAGAAAGAAAAGAAAGACTGAAATTGTTTTCCCTTTGCTAGTTGGTATTCAATAGCTTTTATTTTTATGTAACTGCATAGCCATTTACTTTAGGAGAAATTTGACGTTTTAAGGCGAACACTGCCTTTGCAGAGTGACGTTTCTTTGTTTTAAAATCTTCAAATGCCTGAACTGAACTTGCTCTCCATCCCTCACCTTTTGAAGCCTGCAGGTCCTCTCAGTCCTGTTCATGGCTTCAGATAGCAATGTACTTTTCATTCAGATAATGTCATATTATCTTCCAAATGAGAATCCTTTAGATTCTATTATAGAAAACAAGATATTTTCCTCCATTTTGGTTAACATTTACATGCTGCAAGTTATGAATGTTTTTTTATTTTCTTCTGCACTTCATTTAATTTTACGAGAAAGCTGTCAACTCCTCTGATAAATCTTTGCTTCATTACCATCTTTCCTCTTAAAAGCCAAAATACTCAAGTGGTCTGTAGTACAAGAACCTTCAAGAATGAATACTTGTAGACAGCTAAGGTTTACATAGTCAGGCTAACCATTCATATTTAGAAACTTTTATTTTTTGTGTTGTTGACAAAATCCCCTTTCACTTAGGTATTATGGCTGTCTTATACCCACAGTTTTAGTTTTCTAGTGAGAGTGACTTGCC
Organism: Catagonus wagneri; assembly: GCA_004024745.2. Classification (NCBI taxonomy): domain Eukaryota; kingdom Metazoa; phylum Chordata; class Mammalia; order Artiodactyla; family Tayassuidae; genus Catagonus; species Catagonus wagneri. The sequence continues at coordinate 16,621,583 of PVHT021183631.1, forward strand.
CCTAATAGTCATAGCTGCTTGTTGGGGTTTTTGTTTTTCTCATTAGAAATCTAATAAATGCTGAACTGGTCCAGCAAGGCAGGCTCTTTGGAATCACAAAGAGAAACATACAGGAATGACACACATTGATGGGTCTTTCCTAGGAGGATATATATCAGTCTTCTTTCCCGTCAGTTCATCCCATCAGAATGTATGAAATCTGATTAACGATCTATCTCAGCAGCTGGACAATGGCAGACCCTACAGAGCATAGCTCCCAACTTAATGGGCCACAGCAGCTTTGGTGCTTTTAAATCAAGCAGAGCTGAATAATCCTCCTTCTCTCATTATTAACCATGACAATTTATTTGCAGAGGAGCAGACTGGCTTGGGTGTTCATGGCATGATTTGATCTGTCTAGAGCACTGCTATGGACTGAACGATGTTTTCCCCAAATCCATATGCTCAAGTCCTAATTGCCAGGGCCTCAGAATACATCTGTGTTTGGAGACAGAGTCTTTTAAGAGATAATTGCTGTTAAACAATATGACTATTATAAGAAGAGGATGCAGACTTGCATAGAGGAAAGACTAGGTGAAGACAAAGAGAGCAGGCAGCCATCTGTAAGCCAAAGACACTGAGATTTCTTTGAGAAATCAGTCCTGCTGACACCTTGATCTTAGATTTTGAGTGTCCCGAACCAAGAGAAAATGCATTTCTGTTTCTTAAGTCATCTAGTTTGTGATATTTTGTAAGCACCTTTATTGAACAGAGAGTTTGAATCACCAGCAACTTCAGGTAGTAGAAATCATTTTGGTGCAAGAGGAATATGAAAATTAACAATAAGCCTTTTCCCAGAAAGAACTATGAACAGTTTAATGAATTTCCTTCTGGTCGTTTAACATTATATATTAGTATTTTTGTTATTAAATATCCTTAGTAAAAACATTATTAAGGCTGTAAATAATCCATTAATAAATGTATTTAAACAAACTCCTAGCATTATATATTCAGGCCAAACTTTTATATGCTTGCTTTGCTACTATTATAACTTTAGCTCCAAAAAAAAAAAGTTTATTATATAAGTTCTTACCTGAGTCCTTCATGTATTTAGAAGAGTGCAAAGCAGATATTCACTGAGAAAAATAAAATGAAGTAATATTATATAGGTAAACAGTTTTACTGTTGCTTTCTAAAAAATCTGTACCAATTTTTGCTCAGAGCAGCAGTTAAAATAATACCTGCTGCATTCACAGAAATATTAAATGGTATACATTTTCTTAAAATACAATTGAGTGAAAAATTAATATTTTATTTTATTTATACTAAGATTAAATTATTTTAAATTTTTTGCTTTTTTTTTTTTGGTTGCACCCATGGCATACAGCAGTTCCAGGGCCAGGGTTCAAATCTGCACAACAGCAGCAAACCATGCAATGGCAATGACAATGCTGAATCCTTAACCCATTGGTCCGCTAGGGAACTCCAATAATTTTAATTTTTAAATTATTAAAATGTTTTCCTCTGTGGATGACCCTTTTCTCTCTTCTGACAATTTACCAATTATACTCGTATTTCCCCATATATAAATATTCCTGTAATTTGGAAATGATTCTAGTTTTGTCTTCTTTCCGATAAATCTTCCTATTTCTAATTGTATTTTAGTGACTTTAGAACTTTTAAAATAATATTGAAAAATAGTGGGGATGCCATTCGCTCTTGTTTTATTCATTTCTATCTTGTTAATGTCCTTATAACAGTGTTTTATAATTTTCTGTTGATAAATCAGAAACAGTGGAAGTTAGAAAGTCAATAGATAACAATATAAATTTAACAGTTCATAACTAGCTTTTATGAATTTTTTGAGATAACTGTGGATTCAAATTCAGTGGTAAAAAATAATACAAAAAGATCTCTCGTAGCTTTGAAGTTTCTATTGTATTTCAGCGGGGATAAGAACCCAACTAGTATCCGTGAGGATGCAAGTCTGATCCCTGGCCTCACTCAGTGGGTTAAAGGATTTGACATTGCCACAAGTTTTGGTGTAGGTCAAGGATGCAGCTCGGATCTGGCATTGCGTGGCTGTGGCTTAGACTCTGATTCAAATCCTAGCCCGGGAAATTCCATATGCCACAGGTGCAACCATAAAAAGACAAAAAAAAAAAAAAGATCTCTCCTACACTTCACAACATTTCTTCCAATGGTAACATCTCATGTAACTATAGTACAATATCACAATCACAATATACACACAAAAATTATGTACATATATATAAGTTGGGGGGGGGGCTGCACCTGCAGCATGCAGCATGTGGAAGTTCTCAGGCCAGGGCTCAAACCCACATCACAGCAGGGACCTGAACCACAGCAGTGACACCATATCCAGATCCTTAAGCCACTGCACCACAAAGGAACTCCTTTTGTGTTTTATTGAACTAAAAGTGCCGTATTTCCATAAATTTTTAATCTCCAGAGAAGAAATATGATCGGAGTTGTCCAAGGTCTAGAATTCAAATAATCTAAGCAGCAGTTATAGAAGACTCATTTGTTTTACTAAAATAAGGGAGTTAAATAGAAGGCAGGATTTCATATTTAAAAGAGGGGCTTGTGAATCTGGACAAATGCTAGAAAGTAAATTTAGGAAGAGAGGGGAAAACTATGGGGAATTTTGATGAGAGAGTTCTTTGCTTGCAGACAATATGGACAGTCTCCTATTGACTTAAGAAAACAGGATGGATTTGAAAGATATTGGGAGCCACAAAACCTGAAATGAAGGCTGGAGACCTTGTCTAAACAAGAAACTGCATGCTAGGAAATCTGGGGGCCAGCAGCAGAAAACTGCAGGAGCTGTCTGATTAGCATACCAGTACTAGAGTGACTCTCAAACCCCCAATTATTTGTCCTATTATTTAATCCTTGTTTCACTCTTCACAAGATTTAGAGTCCTGGGACAGAGGATTCTATGGTCACGTTGCATGCTCATTCCCTGGGCTGGGAGAGGAAGCATCTGGTGAAGCTGGGCTGCTGTAGCCCCTGAAATTGGAGGGAAGAGCATTTAACCCAAGGTTGCACCAAGACTGCAGACAATGGAAAGAAAGATTATTCTCTGTTAGGAAAAGGTAATAAGCATCAGGTGATCAGAGAAACCACAAACACCCACCTCAGAATGAAGAAATGTCCTACATTTAGGAGTGTCTCAAAGTAGAAGGATCTGCCAAAATTGTACTCAATGTGTTATTCAGGCTTCTGTCAAAGGCATTTAGTTTAACTGAACACAAAGCATGTTGTGTATAACACAAGCATATATAGACATGTATTTGTGATAAGTTTGAGGGTACATTATGGCTTCTTGGGATAGGAGAAGACTCAATGACTAAATGACCTCTGGGACTGGTTCCAAATTAAGCTTTTATGAGTAGTAGAGGGCAGCAATTAAGCATCCAATTTGCATAATACTCATTCCATTTTCTCTTGATAACATATTGGAACATAATTTGTCATTGGAGGCTGAGAATATGTTTTCTAAATCATGCTTTTTTGAGGAGTTCAAAGACACTGCATAAAAGAGAAAGTAAAGAACTAGAATAATTACTTTGGAAACCACTTAAAGGATTTCTTTGTGCTTGTGAGTATCTAACCCTATGATTCCAAACACTGGCTGTACTACCACGTTGGTATCTCTGACACTCAATTTATAAAAATAAAATACTCTCAACTTATAAAAATAAAAAATTCTCAATTTATAAAATACTCTCAATTCATAAAAATAAAAAAAAAATCCTTATATAGCTACTGATCAGAATACCTAAGGGGAAGGTGTTACAGCTTTAAGGAAATGATTTAAAATATCCATATGATCTTTATTTTCTGTTTCCTAAATTGGGGGAAATCAATGTTTCTATAAAGCAGGTTTTTAGAACATGTACTGTTTTCCACGTATTTTCAACTGCATCTGAATGTCAAACTTAAGGAAGAAGAAACCTCATCATTTTCCTTTTAGTGAACTGGATGCTTGTGGATTTTGAGATGTCTTTTTTGCATAAATAAAGCAAGGAGAAAATTATATCTAGAGTGTATTACATTATGCATAAACTTTCAATGAGCATTATTTAGTCAGAGCAATTATATTAATAGAGATCCATCGTAAATGAATATGTCTATGTTCTTTCAATCCAGATATAAAGTCCAAAAGATGATCTATTCTTTGTTTCTGATTTAATGAGGCTACTGGTTGGATTTTTTTTTTTAAATTAGAGCCAATAACTTCACATTGAGTAATGCATCACAAACACTTTGTAACTAACTCTAAAAGAATAGCCCTAGGGCACCCATAGTGGATACTCTTTAATACTACAGATGGTAAAACAGCCTGTGGGAATATGTCTGGTGGGCATTCTGTGAAAGCTGTTTCTGTCGACATGCTAGACAACTGTAGCATAGTAGATTTCTGTGCAAATTCCTCACATTTTATATCTCATTTTTGCTCTTGCTGATAATTTTGTAGATTGAGTCAGCAACATGTATCTTTCTAGTTCAAAAGCAATGATCAAGGAAAACCTGCATTTATGATGAAATTTCATTAGGACTCAAAAGGTTATATTAAGCAGTAATTTACTTAACAGAATCCAGCCAGTTTCTAGTTAATCAAGTGAGAGATTTTTCAGAAAATATTAGTTCTGCATATATAAATATATTATACTTTAATTAATTCCTGTATAAAGTTCCTAAAACTGCTGACAAATGGTAATTTGACAAATGGTAGGGTTTAATAAATCGATTTGATTTTTAGAAAGCATGATAGCAATACTCCTTGTCTAAAATCTAGATACTTCCCTTTCATGGCTATTCACTTTATTAATTATTATTTATTCAAAATAAAATCATCACCATGAGATGGGCTAATATGTATAGGCTCGAAATGTTTTAACTGGTCAAAGCTCAAGAATTAGAATTCTCTGCTTTGAAACACCACAATTCTCTGGCTTCAATCACGATATATAATTAAAGGGACTGTGAGGGATTCATGTTAGACTCCAAGCTGCAGTCAGGAGACACCCTGGATTCAAAATAGATGACTCTATTACCAACTTGCATCTCCTGGAGATTTAGAAGAAAGACACAGGAGAATAAGCACTCTATCTTATTCATCTCTTGAGTCCAGAAGTCCTAGCAAAACGTTTGGCACCGACCCTTGCTCTTAAGTACAATGGATCCTAGAATTGAAATGACTCTCATTAAAGACATGCATTTCAACTCCAAGGTATTCCCTTGTGAAAGAACCAATTCAGAGTAGCATACAAAACCTGAAGGTATTTCCTCATGGCTATTATGCGCTTATAAATGGAAAATAGTTTAAAAAGAGGGAATATGGCCAGACTTAAAAGTGCTTCTGATCCTGCCCAAATAAACAGCCAGAAGGACCACACATGCTTTTCTTCCTTTACTGCAGGACTCAACTTTTGTGTCTGAAATCAAGTTAATCAGGTACTGTAAAATTGCATTGAGTCCATGAATGTTTATCCTAAAATAATAATTAGAAAATTTTCTTACCTTTTAGCCAAATGGAAAGCCCAATAAAAATCTTAGATCATTTGGAATTCCCTTGTGCCACAGTGGGTTAAGGATCTGGCATTGTCACTGCAGCGGCACTCAGGTCATTGCTGCGGTGCAGGTTTGATCCCGGGCCTGGGAAATTCCACATGCCATGGGCACTGCCAAAAAGAAAGAACAGAAAAATATTAGATCATGTAAGCCTGTTTAAATTCTAGTCATTTTTAATTCTCTTGTTTTGAATTAAAGTTTTTTTCTTAACTGCAAATAATTTACAGCCTTTATAGAGACCAATAGTATAATTATGGTAGTTCTTACTAATTAAAATAAATAATATTAACAGAATACCTGTTTTTTCATGTTTGGCACTAGAATTGAGACCCTGGATAAGTCATTGTTACAGATCTACTGATACAGTTGTTCTCCTTATCATGGACTTTTTATGAGGCCTCAAATAACACCATAGGCACCAAATTTTTGATGTAAAGCATTATTATTATCATTGTCTTTAATTGTAGTGTTGTACAAGGTAATTGTTTTCCTTGAGTCAAAATTCAGAAAATTGACTGAGATTTCTTTGGCTTCTAGAACATCTGTCACGCATTGCTTCAGGGGACCAACGTATTCACCTAAATTTTCTACCCTGTGAGCAATTCAGGAAAAACAGTCAATCTCCACATAATCTCTTTTCAACAATAAAGCAATTATTGCTTCTTCAGGAGAAGCTTAAATGCAGAGAAGGGACTTAAACGTGATGAAAGTAAATGGAGTATTTTAACCTGCAGTTTTTTCTTGCCTGACTTGGAGGAAATTGAGGGCAAATGGACATTCCTATTTATCTGAACAGTTAGAACTGCAGTGGTTTTCAACCCTGCCTGAACATTCACATCTCCTGTGGAGCTTTCAACGTACAAGCATGTGTGAGGTCCATCTCAGATCTTAGGAGACACATCTCTGATGACCAGCCAGGGCCAAGAAGGATAGAATCCTACTGAAGCGATCTTAGCACAGAAGTAGGATGATGATGGCTCCCAGGATATTCATTCTTATTTCCCATACAGTTCAGATTCCCAAGCAACATTTAATACAGGAAGTTAATAATTATCACCTTAGAAAAACTATTTGCTTCAAAAGAAAACAATTTTTTTTCTTTTATTTTTTTTTTAGGGCTGCACCCGCAGCATATGGAAGTTCCCAGGCTAGGGATCCAGTTGGAGCTACAACTGCCTGCCTACACCACAGCCACAGCAACGCCAGATCTGAGCTGCGTCTGTGACCTACACTGTGGCTCACAGCAATACCAGATCCTTAACCCACTAGGTGAAGCCAGGGATCGAACCCGAGTTTTCATGGTTGTTAGTTGGGTTCATTAACCACTGAGGCTGAGCCACAACAGGAACTCCCAAAAGAAGACAGTTTTTTAGTCTTGACATTTTAATAGGGTCTAATAGAGTGGGATTAGGATTAGTTTTATTAAATAATTGTTCAGAGGATTTAAAGTGAGCCAAAGTATGAAACATCAGGAAGAAAGACTCAAATAGGACTCAGTGCAAAGGAAAACATCCTAATCCTAATACATTTCAGTTAGAAAGGACTATGTTAGGAAGTGACCTGTTCTCCATCACTGAAGGTGTTCAGATTTGTTCTTGGATGGACATGGTGAAAAACACTAGGTTTAGAACATGGGTATGTTTTTATCCTCGAGATCCTTGTTAGCCATTAGACTTTGATACTGATGTTTTTCAAATTTGTTAATTTTTTTCTTAACTTATCCATCATGCTTAAAAAATCCCATGTGGCCATACTTTGAGAGGGGTTGTTCAGGGGTTGAATATTCTTTTCCTTTTATCCTTTTATGGCTGCACCCATGGCATATGGAGGTTCCCAGGCTAGGGGTTTAATTGGAGCTGTAGCCAACAGCCTACACCAGAGCCACAGCAACGCGTGATCCAAGCTGCATCTGCGACCTACACCACAGCTTACGGTAACACTGGATCCTCAACCCACTGAGAGAAGCCAGGGATGGAACCCACAACCTCATGGTTCCTAGTCAGATTCATTAACCACTGAGCAATGATGGGAAGTTCCAGGGGTTGAATATTCCTAATGTTCATTAAGGAATTAAAATCATAGATTGGAGTCCTTGAATCCTTGAATACCTCTTGGATTCTCTTCAATAAAGCAGAATTACATGGGACTGATTCTACGATAAGGTACATGAGATGAGTGATTCATTTGCCTCAGGGGCAAGTTTAAGGAGTATCAAAAACTCAGTAATCAAATAAATAATATTTTAATGCGATATTTTAGCAAAATGTTGTAATACGGAAAACCCATGATGAAGAAAATACCTACATTTCCAATAAAAAACAGGATCCATTTTACTGATTTTTCCTTTTACTCATAGAATGGCTCAGAACAGCGATGTTGCTTGCATTGATAGGTGAGTTTTTGTCTCCCCTTAAATTTGGCACCCAAAGCAAGTGTTCTTTTAACTCAATTAGTGCTGGATCCAGATGAAGAAGAGGTAAACAAAGAGGCAAGCATTCGACTTCTGTATATATACATTTATATTTATCTATATCTATATAGCTATCTATCTAGCTAACTATATAAATTTATGTATAAATATATATAAAATCATGCACATGTCCTCACGTGTGTTCAAGAGATTCAAGTTAGTAACATTTTCTTCCAGATTCCAGCGGTTTTCCTCGCGATCAAGAATGAGCTGAGCTTGCACAACACATAAAATATGACTTTGACTTTTAATAATTTTATCTTTAAAGACGACTCCATTATAGTCACTCGGCTGGCTGTAAATTATGACCTGTCCGCGGCAGGACAGAAGGACGTACGTGATTGCTAAACACTTTAGTGATCAGGGGCATTCTGGCAATGCACTGAAAGGCAGTCATGCAGCTGTGGAGTGAAGTCCCTTTGCGTCAATTTTAAAGTGAATGTTCTTGCATAGTGAAAGGATCTCAAAGTCTTATAACTTACTATTTGCTAAATTTCACTTTGAAAAGCAAGTTTCAGCAAAAAATGAAATTTCTGTCGGGTAGCTAACAGTGGAGAATAAACCATCTTACCCATGTTCTGCAGTCACATGATGGGGCCACGCTTATACTTCTTTTTCCCCTTCTGACAATTGATGGTTTATATTCTTAATTTAATTTCAGGATTAGGAGGATGGTTTAGTAGGTAGAATTTCATAAAAACCAGAATTTCAAGACACTGAACTAGAAAAGGTGCTTTTAACCCACATCTAGTAGAAGAAAGGCACATTTCAGGCAGTGTTTAAAACAATGGCAACTTGTATTTAATCTTCTTTCTGCACTGTTTTATTTATTTCTTCTCATCAGGTGCACATTCCTTTCCTCTCGTCTTAGATCTGGAGATGGACTGCACACTGTTTTTGTTTGTTGGTTTGTTTTGCTTTTTAGGACTGCACCTGTGGCATACAGAATTTTCCAGGCTAAGGTAGAATTGGAGCCGCAGCTGCCAGCCTATGCCGCAGCCTCAGCAACATGGAATCCTTAACCCACTGATGGGGGCCAGGGATTGAACCCACGTCCTATGGATACTAGCATGATGGGAAATCTTAACCACACATTCTTTACCTTTTCCTTTACCTGTGTCTTTATCTCTGTCTTTACCTGTGTCTTTTTCTCTTCCTTTACCTGTGTCTAGGCTAAAGTGGAGTCAGGAACCAGGAGATCTCCTGTCTTTAAGATCCTTTATTCCCACATCTGCAGAGGTATACATGACATCCAGGAGCCACTGAAAGCTACAACTTCTATTTAGTCCATGTAACACACCCTTTCCTAGGTTTTCAGGTTTGGCTGACAGTAAGGAAGAGGCATCTGCTCCTTCATCAGTGTCTTGTATGAACCAGATAGCGTGCAGCACTGAGGTTGCCAGTATGAATGAAACAGACTTGTCTGCATGTGACTCTTTGAGCTTCTCCTGTGCTTAAGGGTGGGGAGGCCTTGGATTTACACATGTGTAACAGGAGAGGGAAAAGATATCCTCACAGTTTCCTTTCACCTGTCTCACAGAGTTGTGGGTAGACTCCAATGTAAATCAAACAGGAAACATGCATTTTCAATGGCTTAGTGAAAAAAGAACATCACAAATTAAATTTTGAAAGTGACTGTAGTTATAAACAAATGAGATAAAGATATGAATAGTCAAGGGGTTCTCTGCTTTTCAATTACTAACAATGAAACTAAGGAGTCATATGACATTAAGCAAATTGCTTTACTTTTATGTGTCCCATTTATTTATCCATCAAATAGGTGGCAGTCAAGGAATTTGGATTAAGTTTTCTCTGTGATTTTTTTCCAGGTCTAGAATACTAAGTTTCAGAATGTCATCTCATTTTAGCCTTTTGATTGCATATATTGAAACACTTTTGAAATAATTCATTAACATTTAATTCACAGTAGGCACTCAAATGTTTGTAGAATGAATGATCATTTTGGAAAAACCTGATTTCCCCATCAATAATGTATTTTGTTTTGACCATTATGACTATGTCAAAGTATGTCACTGAATTACTCCCTACTCTAGAATTGGGTGCCATTTATACACATTCTTTTGGCCCATAAATTGTGTTTGTGTTCAAGAGAGAAAACGTTGATATCCACTTTAATTTTGGCTTAACATTTGAATACGTGTCTATAAATAGCTGGTTGGAAATTCTAGAAATAAGTTTACCTTATTTAACAAATCTATTCTTTGATCTTTTGTTTTTCTTTTTATTTGACTGCCAGGAGAATTTGCCAAGCTTTTCTTTGATCATCAGTCAATTAGCCTATCTTTTAAAGAACATTCTTCTAAACTTTCATAGTACCATTTTCTTTTTAAAATCTTTGTATTTCTGAACCTCTTGCCAGTAACTTGGTAGGACACAAACATTCCTTTTTTTAAGAAATCAGCTTCTTTTTTGTAAGTAATAGGGCTTGGGTATTTTCCAAAACCATCAAACAGAAATCTTGGATGATTATTGATTCTCCTTTCAGGGTGCTACCATTGTACTCCATTACAGCTGTTGCCCTTAATCTCTTTCATTTACTCTCTTAAACATCACTATCACAACATTTTTAAAGCTGGCTTTCTTAAAATGGCTATTCCTTTCCTTCCATGATACACACTGGTGCTTCTTACAACCCAACTGCTTCACCCTGGACCAAGAGTAATTTCCTCTTACCTGGACTGCTACACTAATAAACTAGGTTTCTACCTTTGTTTTCCATTAGTATATTCTAAGCTCAGCAGCCAGAGTGATCCCAGTAAGTTCCAGTAACGCTCAAGGTTTTAATGAGTGCTTGGTGCTTACTCTTAGAGCTTACTATTCGGAGTTCCGTCATGGCTCAGCGGAAACGAATCCGACTAGGAACCATGAGACTGTGGGTTCGATCCCTGGCCTCATTCACTGGGTTAAGGATCTGGCATTGCTGTGAGCTGTGGTGTAGGTCTCAGACTCGGCTCAGATTCCGCGTTGCTGTGGCTCTGGTGTAGGCCGGCAGCTACAGCTCCTCTTAGACCCCTAGCCTGGGTACCTCCACATGCCGCAGGTGCGGCCCTAAAATGACAAAAAAAGACCCCCAAAAAACCCAAAAGAACAAAAAAACACTCTTCTATGTGTTAACTCTATAAATTGAGCCCCTAGTTCTGTACTCTTATTTAATGTGCTCTAATCCAACTGCCTGTTTTATTGTTCTTCACAACCGCTCTACATGGACATACCTCTGAGCCTTTCTGCTTGCTGATCCCTCTGCCGAAAATGCTTTTCCTTCTCTCTCTCTCTCTCTCTCTCTCTATCGCTCACTTCAGGTCTTGACTGCTCAGTACGATCTTCCTTGAATCTCTATTTTCTCTCTTCCCTCCACATGGACAGCTTGTTTTGTTTTGTTTTAATGTGTAGGAGCCACAGCTGCTGCATATGGAGCTACAGTTGCCAGCCTACACCATAGCCATTGTAATGCCATATTCAAAACATGTCTGTAACCTACACCACAGCTCACGGCAATGCCAGATCCTTAACCCACTGAGTGGAGCCAGGGGTTGAACCTGCAACCTCATGGATACTAGTTGGTTTCATTACTGTTGAGCCACAATAAGAACTCCCACACTGACATTTTTTTTATCCCTCCTGGCTTAATTCTGTATCTTTAGCTTTTACCCATATCTAATTTATTAACTAGATACCTATTTTACTGAGGCACCTGCCTTAATGTCTATCCCCTGCACATTAGAATATAAGCTCCATTTGGAGAGATATTTTTGATAGGTTTACAGCTATATCACAGTTCCTTCGAGTGCTAGCACACTGTAGGTGCTCAATTAATGTTTGTGGAATGAAATAATCTAAAAATATGTAGAATTTTGAAAAATTACATGAAATAATAATACCTCAAATTTTTTCCTCTGTAATTTGTTGCATTTCAACTATCCTAGAGGCAAAAAATACACCATTTTATTTCTTGTACCTGATACTTTGCCTTCTAACACTGGTTCTCGGTAAATATAAATGACACCCAGCCCTCAGATATTCCATATTCTTGCCACCCTCATTGTTGTGCATTAGCAGCTTTTTTTCCACCATCTACACATTTAGTAATAGTAGTTGGCAGTGTTAACATAAGAAGTTAGGAGAAACAATAACACCTCTTATTTAATCTCTCTATTACTCAGGAGTTTGTTTGTTTGTTTTAGGGCTACGCCCTTGTCATATGGAAGTTCTGAGGCCAGGGACTGAATCTGAGCTGCAGTTGCTACTTAAGTCACAGCTTCAGTACTGTCAGATCTTTAACCACTGCACTGGGCCAGGGACCAAACCCACACCTCCCGGTGGCCCAAGCTACTGCAGTCAGATTCTTAACCTACTGTGCCACAGTGGGGACATCTCCATTACTTAATTTTCTCATCTGAAAAATAGGCAGAAAAATAGTACCTATCCCACAGGTTTATTGTGAGAATTAAATGCATTAATTATAGAAAGGCTTTAGAACAGTGTGTAGCATGTATTATGGGTTAAATAACTATTAGATGTTATACTATTATAATTATTATCATAAACAACAAACTATCACGTGATTGCTGCCAATCAGTTTTAAAAGAGTGACTAACTTATCCACATAAAGAATGTTTGATAGGTTATTACATTTGGTCCTTATTTTTTTTTTAATAGCTAAGAGCAGAGAAATGAAATGATATGAAACATGGACTTTGTGTCACTTAGCTTCTAAGACGATCCGCGATGGTTCTTCTTTCCCATATTCATACCCTCTGAGTCTCCCTTGCTTCTATGGAATGTGATTGACCTTATAATCAATAAGATCCTGCAAAAATTAGAGAGTATGACTTCCCAGGTGAAGTCAGGAAAGATATTGTAGCTTCTGCCTTGATTCCACAGGCCACTTTGTGTAGAGTAGGCCAGCTGCCATGGCGTGAGACATTCAAGTACTCTTCTGGAAAACTTCACATGGTGAGTAACTAAGGCCTCCTACCAAGAGCCAGCACTGACATGACAGTCACAAGTATTAGCTTTCTTGGATTCAGGTCCTCCAACCCAGATTAAATCTCCAAATGACCAACATTCCCTAGTCAATATCTTGACTGCAATTTCATAAGATGCCCTGGGCAAAAATGACCCAATTATGCCTCTCTTGAATTCTTGACCTGTAAATAGTGTTTACTGTCATGTTAAGTAGTTACACTTGGCATATTTTGTTATACAACAAAATTTTATTGTTATACAACATGAGATCATGAATGCAGTCCTCATAAATAAATTTATACAATTGAGAAAAAGATGGAAATCATTTAACTAACCAAAAGTATAAAATTCTTAGCATTAATCAAAACTAATTGTCCTTAAACTATATATGTGTTATGTTATAAAGTAAAGAAACAATATTTCAGCTCATATACGAAATGCTAGAAATGTATTATTAGTTACAGAATTGAAAATGTGACATATAATTTAGATTTTGGTCATTTTTCCCCTAACATTTTGGAAATAGAAATTCTGTGTATTTCTCAGGATACTTTTCTTAGAAACAATAAAATATGTCTTACTAGTTTAAGCAAAAAATAATGTTATTAAAAAGTTCCTAGGGTAGTTTATGGACGTATAGGAATATTTGTATGATTAGTCTTCTAAAGGGCATTAAGCCTTTAGAACAGTGCGTAGCATGTATTATGTATTACCTGTTGAAGTTAATACACTTGGAGAGGAACCCAGCAAATGGTGAAGAGGGCATTTAGGACCCTAATACTCGTTAACTAGTGGTGGTTTGGACTAAAATTCAACTAACATTGTGAAAGTTTAGGAATAGGCGATTACACCTAGGGCATATGGAAGTTCCCTGGCTAGGGGTCAAATTGAAGCTGAAACTGCCAGCCTATGCCACAGCCACAACAACGCCAGATCTGAGCTGCCTCTGTGATCTACAATGTCTCTTGCAGCAAAACCGGACCCACTGAGTGAGACCAGGGATCAAACCCACATCCCCATGGATACTAGTCAGGTTTTAACCCATTGAGCCACAAAGGGAACTCCTATATCCCCAGTTCCTGGCCTAGAGCTCCTAATACCCTTGGAATTTCCTGAACAACAGGAGTACCTTTTTTTGTTCATAAAGAGCCCCTTTGGACTATAAAGGACTTATACGAATGAGATGACCTTTAGTGGGTCTCAAGGTTGTGGGCTGGTTGCCAGAGAAACCAACCACTTGATTAGAGTGTTAGAACTTTCAGCCCTACCCCCTGACCTTGGGGAGGGGAGAGATGCTGGAGACTGAGTTCACTCACCAATGGCCAATGGTTTAATCAGGCATGCTGACACAATAAAATTTTCATTAAAACACTTAAACAAAGGCATTTAGGAAAATTACAGGTTGGTGAACACATTAATAGCCTGGGAGGGTGGAGTACCAGAAGGAGGCACAGAATCTCTGTATAAACCTCACTCCCTCATATGCACACACCTGACACTACACATTTCTTCCATTTGGAATTCAGAGCTGCATTCATTAAAATAAAACTGTAATTGTAAGAATATAGTTTTCCTGAATTCTGTGAGTCATTCCAGTAAATTATTAAGCCTAAAGGCAAGGCAAGGCTGTAAGACTTCTGCATTTATGGTCATCCAGGCTGAAGTGCAGGTAGCCTGGGGATTCCATTTGTGGCTGACATCTGAAGTGGAGGTAGTCTTGTGAGACTGAACCCTTAATCTGTGGCATCTGGTCTATATCCATGTAGTCAATGTCAGAATTGAATTGAATTGTAGGACTCCTACTTGGCATTGGAGAATTGTTGGAAAACAACATACAATATTGTATAATGATGGCCAACCAAGAATTTGGTCAAACTGATTAAAAAGATAATTTATCAGTGTCACTTGTTTCAAAAGTTCTTCCTCCTACCAGATATTCCAGATAGTTAGAACTGGATTCAGAAGACACGGATGAGAAATAAGAAAGTCCTTGAAATAATAGAGATAGACCACGATTTTCTTTTCTTTTTTCCCTTCTCAAGGACAGGTATCTGAGAGAAGGAGTGGAGTGTGGAGTTAAATGAGTTTGGACAAGGCAGAACTAGGTCATACAGTTCCTTACAAATGCCAAATATCTTGAAATGAATTCTAAGGTTCTTGGAAAATGTCTAGGTGATTTTTAAGAAGAGGAGAGATAAGATCAAATCCATGTTTTACCAAGATCTTTAGTCTTCAGAGAACAAGTTGGAGGGGGAGCCAGTGAACAGTGAGGAATTCAGTGGTCCAAGTGAATTGACTAGACTAAAATTCATGGAACAATGCGAGAGGTTGGGAATAGTCAATGGGAAATGGAATAAAATGCTTAAAGCAACATGTCATTGAAGTTAATAAACCCAAGGATACTGGATACCCAAGGTCATTTGACATGGTTGGAGACAGATCAATAGCTTTGCTGTAGCTAGCAGTTGCTGTCCAAAAAATAGGTTTAAATCTTCTTTTCAATAGAGTGGTTCCTAATTAACCACTGACCTTATGTACCAAGTTTGAAATGCAATTCCAAGTTTGAAGTGGTTGAGGATGGATGAAATTCAGGATATGGAAGAATCCCTATGAACTATTCCAGGCCCTGGAGACTACATATTGCCAGACCCTTGCATGCAGTGGAGCTAGCCATTAATTTAACTAGCAATTTATTATGGGTTAAGAAACCAACTAATCAAATTTGTAGAAAGGTATGTAAAATAAAATACGGCACTTTTGGGGATGAATTTGGTGATAGATGCATTGGTTGCATCTTTTATTATTGTCGTTATTGTTTATTGATCTTCCTATCAGGATGTTATCATTCTACTCCATTACAGCTGTTTGCCCTAATCTCTTTCGTTTACTCCCTTAAACATCACCTTCATGATATTTTTAAAATTGGCTCTCTTAAAACGGGTTTTCCATTCCTCTGTGATATACTCTGCTACTTCTTAGCATCCCATTGCTACACCCTGGACCAAGCATAATCTCCTCTTACCTGGACGACTACACTAATAAACCTATTACTCCAACCCCCAGCCCACACCTCTGGCAACCACCAGTCTGTTCTCCATATCTATGAGCTTGTTTTTGTTTGTTTGCTTATTTTATATTCCACATATAAGTGATATCATATGGTATTTGTCTTTCTATGACTGATTTATTTCACTTAGCATAATGCCCACAAAGTCTATCCATGTTGTCACAAATGCCAAGACTTTAGTCTTTTTTCTGTCTGAACAGCATCTCATTCTCTCTGTCTCTCTCTCACTGTATATATATAAATTTCCTTATCCAGTAGATCACAATTTCCTTATCCAGTAGATAAGGAATTGGATTACAACTGGATTTAGTTCATGTGTGTGTGTGTGTGTGTGTGTGTGTGTATATATATATATATATATATATATATATATATATATATATATATATGTATTAAACGTTGTGCTGTTGTTTGGTAACTATTAGTTTCATTTCTTCCTTCCCCTCCAGGGATTTCTAACAGGAAGTCAACCTGACAAGGCTCACCAATAATGAACTGAGTACCTCATTGGATATTGTCATAATTACTTGTCAATTATAACTTTGTTAAACCTATTATTCTTCTAAGATTCAGCAAATTATGAAAAGAAAGCAGAAATTTTATATTTTTGCAAATGGGTACACTATCTTGTTTGATGGAAGACAAATCTCTAGAAGAGTACCTGACATATAAGTGGTTGATAAATATCTTTTTTTGTGTGTGTGTCTTTTGTCCTTTCGTAGGGCCGCACTCACGGCATATGGAGGTTCCCAGGCTAGGGGTACAATTGGAGCTGTAGCTGCCAGCCTACACCAGAGCCACAGCAACGCAACATACGAGCCGCGACTGCAACCTACACCACAGCCCACAGCCCAGAGCAACGCCAGATCCTCAACCTATTGAGCAAGGCCAGGGATTGAACCTGCAACCTCATGTTCTTAGTTGGATTCATTTCCGCTGTGCCATGACGGGAACTCCAATAAATATCTGTTTAAAATGAAAGATTTTGTGTTTTTGTGAATTTAGGAGAAAAAAATATTACCCTAACTATGCTTAAGTAATTTTCAATTTAATGAGAGAGAAACAAATTAGATACATGAAAAGGTATGACAGTATAGACTAATTAAACAGCAAAGATTAATTAAAAGAAAAAAGTTATAGCAGTTCATTATCAAAAAAGTTTGCACAGAAGATCTGATGTTTTGACCAGAACACTTAGGTTAAAAGTAGGAGAAAGGTCCTTCCAAACAAAAAGAAGATGCACGAGAGGCAGGGGATATGAATGCATGAAGTACATTTAGGACACCGTGAATAGCTAAGCCTGGCTCAAGTAAAAAATCTTGGGAATGAAAACCTGAACCTGGATGGATGGTTTAGGAACAGATGGCATGGAGTGCTGAGTTCACATTAGATTTAGTGGGATTGAGTCAGAAGGCTGTCACATGGTGAATGTTGTATTCAAGAAAGAGTAACCCTCCATCCTAAAGTAATTTGGGAGAAGTTTCATCCAGGAGGAAGAAAGAAAACAAAATCTGGAGGCATTCATTGGTGGCTCAGCGGGTTAAGGATTCCAGCTTTGTCACAGCTGTGGCTCAGGTCACTGCTCTGGTGCAGGTTCAAACCCTGGCACCAGAACGTCTGCATTCTATGGGCACAGCCAAGGGAAAAAAAAGAGAAAGAAAATTGGAGATCTGGGGGAAATGATAAGTCAGCTCCTAAGGTAAATCTCAACTACTGTCATGAAATTAGGTCAGCAGAATGTGACTTCTGAGACAAAGGGGGTGAGAGTGTGTTTCCCCGCTCACTTGAACTGAATTTTATTATAACTTTGACAATAGGTTTCATATTTCATAATCATACCTTATATTTTCATGATAAAGATGTTTCTTTTAGTATGTGTACAGTGTTCTGACTTGGACCAAAATCAAAAAAAAGCTGAAGAAAGGAAAAAGACTGAGGAATTATACCCTTAATTATGCCCTCATACAGAGTAGACATGTTTCTAATTTTTAATTTATCGCTCAGATTAAAGTGTTTATTTTCATTGCACTGAGGTATAAAATCAAGAGAAAAATAATAAGTAAGCCAAACTATCCCACATGATTATTTTAAAACCAAGGTCTCCTACTGTGAATCAAGGGTGCTCTATGCAGCAATGTCTTTCATAAGATTCCGGGAATTTTATTTGCAATTGCAGACTTCCAAAAATGACAAATACCAGATCTGATATGGTGGAAATCATCCTCTGTTTATAGAAGGTTAAACTCTTAGGTTAAGAATTGCAATCCTAATGTTCTGGAACTCTGTGCAAAAAAGAGAAAAACATGGAAAAGTAGACTTTTCCTGTAGGCAAGGTGAGTTTAATTAAGAACCAGGGGTCTATGAGGGAATCCTAGGTTTGTAAGTATTAGGCTGAAATAAAACAAAACTTGAATTGAAACTGATATGGATGAAAATATCTGTTACGTCATCTTTCCTCCATGCTTATCACTTTTTCAACACACCCTTTTATACACCAAGATATAAGATGAACTTTCAAAACATGCAGGGTGGAAACTGAAAACAAAATCTTAGAAAGATATTTTTTAAGCTGTATTTGTACATTGAAGTACAGATCAATTCTGAACACCTAAACTTCTGTGACTGATGGATATATTTTATAGAGAGGGGTATAGACAACAGCAGTAATCAAAAGACATAGAAAGAAAGCTATACCTGCCCCTCTCAACACTAATGACATAGAAATGTGATTTTTCTCACCTTTGAAAGGTATATTATTTATCTTTAAAATATTACAGCTGGGTGATGAGATATTTGTAGACCCAAACAGAGCTATAGTATCTTTCTGAGGTAAAACATTTTAAAATTACAGAAAACAATGCTTTTTGGGGTACATCTATTATACGGCATTTCTAAACCATGAGGCTAAAAGTAAATGCATTAAATGGAATGCTTACTTTATACATGAGGAAAATGAGAATGAGGGACATCAAATTATCAATGGAGGACACACAAGTAGTAAGTCATAACCAATCAGACTCCAAAATTCATATTCAGTTTAATTCATTAGTTGTATATTTTGATATTCTCATTCCATGACATATCATGCCCACTCCGTGTAAGATAAGAACTGTGTATGTCTGGACTTGAAAACAAAAACAAAGCCCGCAGTCCCAGACTCACTCAGTACTAATTATATCAGAATTTCTGGGGTTGGGAACCCAGGTATTTTGTTGGTTTTAAAAGCTCCTCAGATATTGGTTACGTGAAGTTTAATTTCTTTGTTCTCCATTCTTTTTGTGGAACACCTCATTGTACTACTAAAGCATCAGGTGTCATTATCCCTATTTTGCAGATAAGGAAAATCAAAGTTAAATCATTTGTTGAAAGTCACATAGCAAGTAAGTGAGTCAGAATTTAAACTCAGTTTGCCCAGCTCCAAAGCCAATGCTTATTTTATAGCCACTAAATTATATCCCTTCAAAGGAAATTGGTGTTTCTGAATATTAATAATTCCCTTAAGTTGTTTAAGTAACAAACATAAATATTGTGAGTTCTTCTGAATTTCATAAGTCTTGGTGCAAAAGATCTATATACCAAGAATTATTGCAATTAACCTATTTATCAAGTTGAGTTATTGTACACGGCATTATTTTGTTCCTGAATATATTACTTTCAAAATCTATTCTATAATTATTCCAGCTTTAATGGAAAATCCTAAAGGGCCAAAATAAAACTTGTTCCCACTACAACAACCAGAAAATGATATTCTATTTTTTAATAAGCCATTGATTGTTTACCAATGAAAAGTAATCACATTAATTTTATCTTGTAAGGTACAAATTCTAGGTGTTTAATTGCTTATGACAGATACTAGGGAAGTATTGGAAGGTTAACTTCATGTCTGGGTCAAATAAAGCCTTTTTTCAGTCAGGCAATATAAATTTCAGTAGTCCTGTTAGAGCCATTAAGAGAAAGGATATGAATCAAGGTTATGATGTTAAGTATTGCTTTCCATCATCCTCAAAAATGCAAACTGATTCTCTTTGCCAAGTGAAAAAAGGCTACGGTCCAGGAAAATGCAATGCTACACCTTTGCCCACATGCTTCCTCCAATTTGCGGTGAGAAACCACTCTGCTCCTTACCAGAAATTCAGCAGTGCCCTTCCGGTTGTGGTTGGTGAGGACATGCTGTTGAGGAAGTATAGGCTGAATGAAACGAGCATAACCAGGGAAGAAATTTGTGCGTAAGTTAAAAGATTGGGGATGATATTTTCAATATTTCCTGGCATTTCAACCATCCCTACGCCTGAAATCCTGGATGTTTGCAGGCTCTGGCCACATCTCCTTTCAGAATAACAACACAGAGCTCCAGCAGTGCAGATTTCTACTGACTGTCTGCAAGGACCTGTGATATAAAAGTTATCTGTGATCCATGGCTGGAGGGCTGTTTGATTTTCTTATTTACATTAATAACAGCAATAATAATTACAATGGGTTTGGCACTGTTCTCAGTCTTTAGATGTATTAATTCTAGAGCCAATAGGATGGATATAAGCTCCCTGATGACAAAACTCTTGTCCGTTTTCATCTTTGTTCCCCTTGTATCCTCTTGGCAGGTACTGAATGGCTATGGGACAATTATATCACGCTGAATCTTTACAACACCATGTCATGTAGGTGTTCATTCATTTTATTGAGTCACTTTAGATGATTCTGTACCCAGTGGGCACACACTGGGTAAGAGTGAGGTTTGGAATTTGAACTCAGAACTCAGGCTGCCTGATTCCATGCTCTTAGTAACCAAGATTTATTTCCTGCTAAATAGTGGATCTAAATCCGTCAGCAAAATTTGCAGTATTAGTGTGAATTGCATTCTTTTCATTCTGAAAGATCAGTTCTGCACAAATCTAATCACAATTACTTGATTGTCTGGGAATTAAGTCAACGGTGGACTGGCTAAGACACTGGAATCTGTAGCTCTTCATTGGCCATCTGCAGCAGAGAGGATCAAGATTTGAAGGACTTCTCAAGTGCCAGGCAGTTAATAAAGCTGGGGCAACCCCAGCCTCTTAAACAACAATACGCAACTGCTTAGTTCCTTTGCCATTACAGAAATAACTTTTTTGTCTCCCATTTACCTATCTGTATCCTAAAGGCAAACATACATTGTAACCAAATAAAGTCTCAAATTCTAATAACTTGGCCCCAAAGACTGGAAAATGTTTTATGGTACTTTGATCAACACACTGCACTTAGTCATGTATGCATTTGAGAATTAATTACCTGCTGGTTGCCAGATATAATTCTAAGCACCAAAATTCCAAAAATTAATAAATACGACCCTAGCTTTTGAAAGAGTCACCATTTAAGAAGTATAGAAACCCATGACACATCATTAAAAGGGAAATGCCAGGGCAGATTATGTCTAAAGCACAAAGGGAACACAAAAGAAAAAAGATAAATAGAGAAATTCAGAATGCACTCTAAAATAATGACCTTGAATGAGGCTTCTAGCTCTTTCATTAACCTCCAAAATGGTATTACAAGCAGGGAGATTGATTATCTGCTTGCTAATAAGGGGACCAGTGGAAAAGAAAATGTGTGTTTTAGGAAAACTGTTTTTCCATATGTAGCTAAAGAAAATGCTGTTCTGGCCCACCATATATTTATAGCAAATTAATTTCTAATAATTAAACATTTGAAAAGAGTAATATTGCTCATGAATATGATTTAACCTTTTTATAGAAAATTTAAATAATGGGTCAAACCATGCTTTAGAAAGTTTAAGTTATATTCTTTCATTTCTAAGTAGCTAAAATTTATGTCAGACTCTAAATTTGTAAAGCTGTGTTTGACCATCATTGTCCCAAGTTTACTTACACATGTTAATCAAATGAGGCTTGCAAAATTATTAGGAAAACTGGTTTGGATAGAGCAGCCCTAGAAATTAGGTTGTACTACTCAGGTCTTTTGGCACTTGGAAAAGTAAACCAAGCAACAAAATAAATTGGAATATAAAATAATTCATATTGCTAACTACAGACAGTGTCATGTCTGAACCTCAGGAGAGGCTATTTTGGGGTAAGAGGCAGTGGGAAGACGGAAAGAGAGTCCTGTAGGAGACACTATAACATCTAAATGGAAACTGGAAAGTCCCAAGGGACAAGTGGAATAAATGAAATTTGTAGTTTAATGGTTTGGACAAAAGCAATGGATCAAAAACTAGTGATTTCAAAGGTGCTTCAGGTTGCATCTTTACAAGTTTTAACAAAGGTCAGTTGAGTGGGAAATCTTGTCAAAGTAGTTATTTGAATATGTGAAAAAAAAAAAAAAATCAGGCCTGTGTTCCCAGTCGTGATAGCATTGTGTAGACACACCAGAATCTCTCTTTGACAAGCAAAGTCACTTATCTGCATTTTCTGTGCTTTGCCCAGAAAGCTCTAGGGAAAACTACATTGATCTCTTCAACACTCAACCTTCTTACGCTTTCTTTCCCAGAAAGTTCTATTTTTTTCCCTCTTTGTCATTCTGAACCAATTAAAAAAAAGAAATAAAATGGTGAAAATGTCAGCCAAATAAAATGCAAATCTGGGGCATCTGTAACACAGGGAAAAGTGACTTTTTTGTTGCAAAGTATTTTCTAGTTTTGCTTTAGGCGATGATGAGACAGAAAAGAAAAAAAGACATCGAGAGAGGGGCTTGTAACTTCTTTTTGCTATTAAAGGATAGCTAATACCTTCTCACTAAATATGTATGTAGAGTTGTGCTTTAAATATCAGTAAACCAAAACAAGAAAAAAAAAATTAGTAAACTGAGCTAATTAAATATCTCTTTAAATACTGAAGAAAAATTACCTTAAAAGACATTAAAAGGCCTGAGGGAGTTCTTGCTGTGGCCCATGGAAACAAATCCGAGTATCCATGAGGATGCAGGTTTGATCCCTGGCCTCCCTCAGTGGGTTAAAGGATCTGGTGTTGCCATTAAACTGTGGTGTAGGCAGCAGCTGCAGCTCCAATTCAGCCCCTAGACTGGGAACTTCCATGTGCCTTGGGTGAGGCCCCAAAAAGCAAAATAATAATAATAATAATAATAACTTGAGTATGAGGACACACAAAACAGGCAGATAGATATGGCATCTTTTAGCCTCAGTTTGCAATATTTTAGATGATTTCCTCTCTCTCTTGTACAGAAGTTTCTAATCTACCTACTGCTTTAACATGGTTCAGTGGTCAGAAAACTGGTGGCCTATAGGATTGCTGATTATTTTTGTGTTTAGAGGAACATAGCCAGCCTCATTCATTTAAATATTTTTTTTTCTACTTTCTTTCTTCCCTACCTGTAGCATATAGAAGTTCCCAGGCAAGGGGTTAAATCAGAGCTACAGCTGCCAGCCTATGCCACAGCCACAGCAACACCAGATTCAAGGTGGATCTGAGACCTACACCACAGCACATGACAAGGCCATATCCTCAGTCCACTGAACAGGGCCAGGGATTGAACCCACATCCTCATGGATTCCAGTGCGGTTTGTTACCACTGAGCCACAAAGGGAACTTCTCATTTGCAGATCTTCTATTACTGATTTCACATTCTAATTGTGGAGCTGTCATAGGGTCCCATGAGTACACAAAGCATAAAACCTGACAGAAAGTTTTAGATGTAGTTTTGTAGGAAGAAACTATCCTCAACATTTTGAACTCCAACACCTTCGATTCCATATGACTAACGGGGTTATTGACAAGTTACCCTAAAAGCTCCTTCACCAGCTTAATGGGCTTCTTCAACTCACAGAAAATATTATCTATCATTTCTAACATCTGAACCCCAAGCATTTTCTTTACTGTTGCTATGCTTTTGTTTCCACTCTGGTTAATTCATCCCTTCCCCTAATACAGCTTAACAAGATTGGCTTTCACAGACGTCACCTCTTCCATGAAGCCTGCTTTGATTCTCCTGGGCAGAATTAATTACTGCTTTCTGAGCACTACCAAAGCATGGTTGCAACACTCACATTAGCCTTATCACATTGCAGTGTGACCCTGCTATGAATGTGGTGCATGGAGTCTAGTGTCTCAAGTTTTGTATTTCTCATCTCTCCCATGATGTGAAGCAAATCTAGCATTTAGTAGACACTCAATAAATTATTGCTGAAGTCACCTGAAAAGTTGTCTGATACAATCCATAAAGGTCTCAACTGAAAGGCGCCTCTGATTTTTCAGAATTTATTTGCAACCTTATTAATTCAATAGAAAGTAGGACCTTGAGTGTATGGGATGAACAAAGAACAGGTATATTATAAGAGAAACTGGAGGAAGTTCCCATTGTTGTGCAGCAGAAATGAATCTGACTAGTATCCATGAGGATGCACGTTTGATCCCTGGCCTCGCTCAGTAAGTTGGGGATTCGGCATTGCCGTGAGCTGTGGTATAGGTAGCAGACATGGCTTGTATCCAGCGTTACTATGGCTGTGGTGTAGGATGGCAGGTGTAGTTGTGATTTGACCTCTAAGCTGAACCTGGGACTTTCCATATGCCACACGTATGGCTCTAAAAAGCAAAACAAAAAAAAAAAAAAAAAAAAAAAAAAAAAAAAAAAAAAGGGAGAGAGAGAGAGAGAAAATGAAGTTGAAAAATATCTGAAGCATGGAGTGCCTCCAAAAGTTCAAAGCCTTGAAAATGAGAGATGATGCTGGCTGACATTCCAACATTCCAAACCTTGAGAACTCCATGTTCACTGTAGCTCCAGCTCCCTGTGCCCACATCCACTCTCTCCCACCCCAATATTCCTTCTGGAGTTATTGCCTTCTTTCCTATTTACCCACATTCTGAATGCCACTCCAGCATTACCAGAACTGCTGTTCTCTTTTCCCTCCAGTCTTATCTTTGTTATTTTCCCCTTCAAACCCAAGCCTAATGGGAAACTCTTTATACAGACTTGGTTCTACTTTTCTTTTAATTCTCAGTTTTAGACTGTTCTTACTTTTCTGTTATATTCTCTTTCATTGTCGGTATAATTTCTCAGGAATGACTGAGTGATTAGCATGAACTAAATTGGGGTTTCCACTCCCAGGAAAGAAAAGTAAAAAAAAAAAAATTAAAATTCAGTTAATTCCTTGAAACTCTTCCATATTCTAGTTAGGTGTATCAGTCAGTGTTTTCTAGAGTAATAAATAGAATGAATAGGATTCATCAGGTTATTCTTGCTTTTATTTTTTCAGGCCTTTTGTTTTCTGAAAAGTGACTGTCATCTAAACTCAGCTGTCAGGCAATGATGATCTGCTTAATGCTGGTCTCTGGAGCCTGACAGCCTGAACTCCTTCGTGCCTCTTTCGGGGCCACTGTGCCTGCAGTCCACTCCCAGAAGAGACTGTCAATTATGTGGTTTTTCCATTAACTAGCACTTGGGGCCTGAAATGTTCAGCAGGTTTTCTAAGTGTTTCTTAAGGAGATACATACCCTCTAGTCTCCTCTGACTAAAATTTCACTATCATGGATGGCTCATTATATAATGTAGGAGTAAAAGCAGGTACTTTTTAAAATATATATATTTTAAAATACAGGTATTAAGTCACTCTTTGGCAATGAAAATCATATGCTAATCCTGCCAAAATCTTCTAGACATTCAATCATCTATGCATGGATGTTTACATTTTGCCTTTCTTTCCCATTTCTGGAATATATATATGTATATATACATTTTTTTTTTTTTTCTTTTAGAAACCATCACCTTCATCCATGTACTAAGAGATGGTTTCACCTTTTTCCTTCCCCTTATTTCATCTCCTGTGGGGTAGTGATAGTAGATGACCCAGATATGGCCAATAAGAATACACAGAGATTTAGACAGGGTTTGATGGACCCCTGCTGGGTCAACCAGAGTCATCACCTGCTAGAACTATTGCTATGCAGGCTCATTTCCTTGCTCACTGAGATAGTGAATAGTAAGGACCATGTGAACATGGAATGGCCAATAGCTGCCCCTTCTACCATCTTTGGAAAAAAAAAAACCTGTGTAAGAATGAAGCTGACCAAACTTGTTTTCCAAGGAAATTAGAGCACAGAAAGGGAGGGAGAGAGATACACAGAGAGAAGAGATACCACTGATATCAAGCTCACCTTTGGATGCCAGAGCTCCTGGATCTGGCAGCATTCCTAGGGTTCTCACTTACATGAAATGTGAACAGCGTGTTTGTCACTTGCATCTAAGTCTCCACTAATTCTCCCGTTAATCCTGGATGTCTTTTTAAAAAGAGCCTTTTAAGTAGGACCTGGCATGGTTTGCATACAGTTTGCTAGCAAAGAATGGATGGAGATGATAAAAGGAAATGATCATTATGCAATGAAACACCTTGTTAGTGGCCCAGCTAGTTATTCAAAGTGGCTCTGTTTTGATTAATGGAAACTTTCAATACAATTTGATGTGACATCTTGTCATATGAAATATTTTCAAGTTAATTTGTGTGTGAAATTCTACCAAATGCTCTATCTAAAATGTCATGACTTTTTCTAATATGACTGCTAAATCTGATTATTGGATAAATAATTAGGCATATATGATATGCTTTGTTTTTATAATCACTGTTTATTTTTCATGTTTTTACTGTGTCCATATGCTCACGTATTTTGGGTTCTTAAAATAGAAATAAAGAAGTATTAAAGTAAGAATTTCTAGAAACTCATTTTAATGTGTGTGAATATATCTGTTTAATTAACATTGACTAGAGTGGTTTGTTTTTGTCTCTACTAGCCCTTGAATTGGTTATGATTGTCAAAAATAAGATGAATCCTAAGATTTTCTGAATTATGATTTCTATTTAATATAATGTATCAATAACATTACTCAGAATTCAACACTTTAGCAATTCAATCCTATTCATTTTTAATAACCAAAATATGTTTCTAAAAATGTACCTAAAAATTCTCATTGCAACATTTATGAAGATTAGAAATAGCCCTTAACTAATAAAGAGTGTTTTAGTGTTAGTATTGGTCATAATTACACAATATAACATTTGCAGTAGTATAAGGTGATTTTAAAGTAATTTAATAGGAAGAGTGGTCAGTATACTATTAATTTAAAAAAATTGAATTTAATATTATATATTTAGTATAATACTAATTACAAAAAACACATTTTAAAAAAGCAATTAGAAAAGAATGAATAGGGTAGTGAAATTATGGACAATTTTTACATAGTTTTTTATACTTTTTGTGCTCTTTACATCATTGACTATGAATATGCGTGTTTAATAATCAGCACATCTTAAAAAACAGCATCCACAGCTGATAATGGTATGATAGTATAAAGAACAGCATAACATCTTTGGTTACATCATGTCAGTTTACCATTTTAGAATAATTACATGCTTTGAACAAGCTCATAATATTTTGATTAATAAAATGAAATAAGTAATCCTGAATATGGACAATCTAGACACTAAAGGTGTATTTTCATAATGTTATTTACTATTATTAAAAAAAAGTGCTGGAGTTCCCGTCATGGCTCAGTGGCTAACAAATCTGATTAGCATCCATGAGGACGCAGGTTCTATCCCTGGCCTTGCTCAGTGGGTTAAGGATCCGGCACTGCCGTGAGCTGTGGTGTAGGTCACAGACTCAGCTCAGATCTGGCATTGCTGTGGCTGGGATGTAGGCCAGCATCTACAGCTCCGATTGGACCCCTAACCTAGGAAACTCCACATGCCACTGGTACAGCCTAAAAAAAAAAAAAATTACATACCTTTTGCAATTACACCTATGTGATTAATCTTCAAAAGGTACAAAAAGAAAAAAAAAACTCACAAGCTATTTCCCCTGATTTATTAGGTAACTGGTTTTTAGATATATGGAAAGAATCCAGAGTTCTTAAATTTCTTTTAGGTAAGATAGTTTCTCAAACTATTTGTCTTTTTATAAGGGAAGGACAGAATACTAAAAAAAAAAAAAAAAATGCATGCATCACATGATAAACATATAGATAAAGAAATTTCAAAATTCAGTTTTTAAAAAAGGGGCCTTTTTTTCATATTGTCTAGATACCTGTTATGTATTGAAGACCCAATATGACAGTGTTTAGAGATGAGGCCTTTGGGAGATGAGTGGGGTTAGGTTAGGTCATGAGGACAGGGTCCTCATTATGGGATTAGTGGCTTTACAGGAAGAGGAGAGATCTCTCTGGCCACATGCCCTGAGGAAAGTGAGAAAGCAGCCATTTTCAAGCCGGAATGAGAGCTCCCACCAGAACCTAAGTGGTTGACACTTGGTCTTGGACTTCCCAGGCTACAGAGCTGAGAAATACATCTCTGCTATTTAAGTCAGCCAGTCTATGGCATTTTGGTATGGCAGCCTTAGCTGACGAACCCAACATCTAATGGCTCTCCTGCTATGTCTTAAAGGTGAGAAAATATCTTTATATCAAACCTCTGTCTTGTTAGCAGGAATAAATGAGTAAACACATTTTGAGGAAAAGCAGGGAATGGTAAAGGTATAACTTTTTTAGGGACAAGATGCTAGAATATTATTCATCACTTCTCTTTTAGTTGCAAATGATAAATCAGTATAAACCAAATAAAAAAATTTATTTTCTCACATAAATGAAAAGTACAAGTTATAGCTACAGATGCAGCTGGAACCAGGGGCTTGATCAATGTAATATGGAGTCAGTCTTACTTTTTCTATCACGTGACTCTCCTCTCTGTCAGCTTCATTTCAGGAGGCTCTTTCCTCCCGGTGACATGATGGCAGTTTGCTGCTGAGCACGAATCCTATTTTATGAGCGATCCCAGAGGAACAATGCCTTCTTTTTTTTCCAATAATTTTTTTCAGCGGGCTTAGAGTTCATGTCCATTGACTTTGGAAAACCTGAAAAGCTTTAAATTAAACCAATAAACAGTGTGACATTAATGAGTAGTTACTGCTACAGGCAGCTAGGGCTCAGTCCTTCTGGCGACTTCTGATCCTGTAGGCCTACTGTTTAATCTGCTACCTGGCAAATGTGTATGGGTTTAATGGATGAAGGAGTGAAGCACTGAGTGAATGAATGTGTGGCTAAATCATCAAATTCATCAAACTGTGACTGAAACTGTGAATGATTCAATGCGTGCCCAGATTATGAATAGGAATTTATGTATGGGCTTAATTTTTATACACATCTACTTTGGTCGAAATAAGCTTGTCTTTTTTTACACCCTGGGTGCACAGAATATATTGCAGTGTCCCTGATACCCATGATGTTTCCAGGATGGATGAGGGAGGGAGCTGGTAAAGGCTGATGGTGTACTCTCTACTAATGAGCTTCTCTGTAGGCACAGTAACTGCCCTGGCATTTGATTCCCCCAGGAGACGGGATTCTCTTGACTCACCACGTACTGAAACCACTTCAAAGAGATCCTATTCCCTTTCTTTTTTTCCTTTTTTGCCTACACCTGTGACATATGGAAGTTCCCAGACCAAGGATTGAACCAACGGCATAATAGCGACCTGAGCTACTCTAGTGACAGTGCCAGGTCCTTAACCCACTGCACCACATGGGAGCTCCAAAGGTATCCTATCCTAATGGCAAGAGACACCAGAGCACGTGAAACCTGTGTATTCTGCTCTTTGGGGTACGGTACTAGAGGTAATGGACATGTGAAGAAAATAAAATAAAATTCCTTAGTTAAATCAGAGCCCAAGAGATTACCAGTCGTTGATTCCAGGAGAAGTTATTTGCTGTGGGTCACCTCATAAAATAGGGACCAAGATGCGGTGATAGCTTTGGTCCTTTAGTTCTCAATTCAGAGATCTAAGTGAAGATTACTAGTTAAAGGGAAATACAGTCTGTAACTACGTGTTTTGGTGGTTTTTCAACAGCCCTCATTGTACATCTAAGTATGCCTTTCAAAAAGTCCTGTATATACAACAAATCTCGAGATAATCATATTTACTTGATCTGGGGTGAGGCATTGAAATTAAAAAAAAAAAAAGAAGAGCTTAATGGCTAGCCAGTGCTAATATTCACTAAGAAATTTGGTGACAAGGATAAAAAAAAAGCCCTTTTCAAAGGTTTACTCCAAAGAATCAGATAATCAATCACATTTTCCTATGTCCTGCTTGTGTGTTCAAACAAGGAAGACAATTTCTAAATTTAATGTATTTTCCAACAGAGATCGAACAGGAGGCACCCCAAAAAGGATGATAATTAAGAATAACACACTTTTCACAGGGGCTGATAATGAAATGATGGAGATTTCTAAACTCCAAATTCATTTGATTGCACTTTGTTATGACATTGACATTTAGCCAACATATTCCACCTATACAGTGAAACAGTCCCTAGCTGTTTTTTGGATCCTCAGAGTTTGTTGATCCTGTCATGATGTTTATATTATTTGTGCTCCAGTTGAATGTGCAATGATTGACTATTAATTCAAATGGTATCTTGCTACCTATTAACAATATGGAAGGTTTAATTTAACTTCGGCTTTGCTCGGTGTCTGGAGACGTGCATGTGAGAAGGTGTACAATTCTAATCTCTTTTCATAAGCCTCAGTTGAATTAGCATCTCACATCAGTGTATCATTT
The DNA here is from genome assembly GCA_004024745.2 of Catagonus wagneri. Lineage (NCBI taxonomy): Eukaryota > Metazoa > Chordata > Mammalia > Artiodactyla > Tayassuidae > Catagonus > Catagonus wagneri. The sequence continues at coordinate 16,652,229 of PVHT021183631.1, forward strand.
TTTCACAGTTTATCCTTTTGCAATCAGTTTGCTGTTTCACCTTGTTAGTTCTGACAGAGGCGAAGTAAAAATGCCAAAAGCTGTTGAATAAATGTTGCACCGAGTCATGTATATTTCAGCTGCACACAACAAAATGCAGTTGGGTTTTTGCAGGTAGTGTGGCTGCTCATTTCAAAGGCCTTAGTCAAACCGATGTTGCCTTTTATCTGCAAGGCTTTCTTGTAAAGTAAATGCTCATTTAAAAAAAAATAAGGTGGGGGACCCACTTTCATTTAATCATGCTAAACAAGCTCTTTAGACAATTTACCCAGAAATTTCTCTAATTAAACCTTGCCCTCCAGGTAATGTGTGACCAGATCTACCAGCGGGTATAAATTAGGAACATTATGCAATTAGCACTAAGACCACAAATAGAAGTAACAGCTGGGTGGCTGTGAGGGAAGCAAATAAACAGCTCCTAGGTGGCTCCTTAATATTAAGGAGAAGGTCTTCTGTAAGAAAATGTACAGCAGTGACTGGTTCCTTCGTTCAACTTAAGGGATGTTTTTCGTTTGTTTGTTTCCCCCGAGTTAATTTCAAAGATCAAATTTTAGTATATTTGAAAATCTGTTAACAGAGGAGAATGTTTAGCTTCAGTTCAGAAATGAATCTTGGTTTCCATTCATTTGAAACCTATGGAATACTGTTCAAACTGATTTCACCCTGCATCAGATTAAACAGGATATTTCCATTTTAACAGGATATTCCCTTGGAAGAATCAAAAGGAAAAGTCAATGGCTTGTTTTGTTAGGAGCCAAGAGCAACCACTGAGTTATATGGTCCTCTATTTGAATCCAAGTCTGAAAATAAACCCAAATAAAAATGTATGAGGAATTTTTTGTTGAAATGTTTGTCTTATAGGATTTTCCTACATGGTTGAGTTGTATCTATTCTTCCACCTTCCCACCACCTGTCTTTCTTGGTGTACTTTATCAGCCTAGCTCTCTAACCTCAGTTCAAATAGCACTGCTATGAGCAGCTTTTTAACCACTTTCTGGATTAGAGGATGATCCTTTCTGATTTCATACCTCCCTTCTCACCATTAATGTCACAGTAGTTATTCACGCTTTTTGTCTAGAAGAGACAAGTCAGTTTTCAAGAAGACTCTTTGAGGATACATGATATAGGAGGATCTGTATGTGAATGGTCTTCTGACAGTACCATGGTGTTGTGCTGAGCATTTCAGATTTGTGGCAGAATACAGAAATGGAATCAGTGTACTTTTTCATGTTACTAACATGGAATGTTCTTTCCAGGTAATAAAATGAGAAGCAACATGTAAGGAGTCTAATGAAACATACTAAGTCTGAAAGCCACTAAGAGGTCATTAAAAAAATAATGCTCAATTTTAATCTTTCTGCAGAGCACACCGTAGTTCGTGGGCTGCTATTTATCAGATACTCCTTTTCAGTAACGTTTCAACTTCAAACAGCATTTAGAGCTCAACAGGGGACAGACATCTGAGCTGTGTTTAATTACAACCAATTTGATAAGCCTCATTTCATCATGGCATCTCCCTCTTTCCCATGTGCTCAAGGAACTCCTTTTTATATGAGCAGAAGTTCCAGCAAATTAGCCTAGGTGAGATCAGCCCTTAAGGGGCATTAAGATCTAAGCAGTCAAGCACGGTTAGTAAGTCAAAACACTCCTTAGAACCTCCATCAGGGGAGCTTCATTCATGACAGCAACACTCACTTTGGGGATTCCTAGCCTAGGCCTCTTTCTAATGCCATTTACTGCTTCTATTTAGTCAGCAAGACAATGGCATTAGGCCAGTGTTTCTCTACAGCAACCTTGCTAACTTTTCTAGCAAGAGGATCCTTTGTTGTGGGGCTGTCCTGTTCACGGTAGGATATTTGGCAGCATCCCTGGTCTTTACACAGTAGACGCCAATAGCACCTACCTGTTGTGAGAACTGCAATATCTACAGCCATTGCCAATGTCCCTTGGGAGGCAAAATCACACACACACACACACACACACACACACACACACACACACACACACACACACACCACCGGTGAGAACCACTGCAATAGGCAGACCCACATAACTTGCTTTGGACGAGAATATTTTAAACCCTAAATATCTCTGAGCCGCAGCACTTGAGCTGCAAACCTCAGCAACCCTGGGGTTGGTGCCTAGCATGGTTCACATCCTTTACTGGAGGATCTGTGTTCATTGGAAAGACCTGCTGGAAAGACCTGCTGGTCCGTTAAAAATTCTGAAAGAAATTTAGTACAATGAGACCCAAAGTCTCATCCTAATGGGTTTTATTAAGTTGCAAGAGAGATTTCTTAACAAGGCCAAGCCTTGGTCTTTGACAAAACTAGTCAGCTTTCATCCCATTTGTAAAACTCCCCTCCCCAAATCCATGAGGGAGGGCTACACTGAAAACTGAAGTGAATGTGACTTCGAAGGGTAGAGATTTGAAAATAGCATACTTATTGCAATTTTTAAATGTGTTATTTATAACATTCTTTTAATATCATTTTGATTTAAACTTTGAGTGAATTTAAGAGAGTACATGTGATTGACATCGGGGCAGCTCTGAAGCACCAGTAGAAGAGAAGGATGGTGAGCTCAGATCTGACCCATATGTCAGCAGGATTGTGGGTTACTAATGCCCTCATGCCCCTCTTTCCACTTGTCAATGAGTGGACTGGAGTCAAGAAAGTATTTCTAAACTTTGTGTCTGGTTGATACAGTTTCCTGGGGGGAACAGAGGCCACCTGTTCTGCTATAGTGACAGCAGTGTTTTAGCATTTATCATCAAAACTTTATTTGGATTGGATTCGTCTACTGAGTTTTAGCAATCACAGGACCATGTCACAGGAAGATTTAGACAATATCAAATATCACAGGTAGGTGTCTTTGACTTAGATGCTGAGATGGAGGCTGGTACACAAGGTGTTTTCCAGGAATCAGCACCTGAAGTTAATGGAAAGATTAGAGTGGGCTTTTTTTCATTTTATGTATATATGTGCATGTATGTAAAGGCAGACTTTGAAGATACTGTGGGTTCTGCCCAGGCTACTGCAATAAGGCAAATAACTCAATAAAGTAAATCACAGGAGTTTTTTGGTTTCCCAGTGCATATAAAAGTTATGTTTATATGATACCGTAGTCTACTAAGTAAGCAGTCTTAAAAAAAAAACAATGTATATACCGCAATTAAAAAAAATACATTATGCCTAAAAAATACAACCATCATCAGAGCCTTCAGTAAGCCATAGTAGTAACAGCCAAGATCACTGATCACAGATCACCATAACAAATATAATAAACAGTAATGAAAACGTTTGAAAAAAAAAATGGAGTTTCTTGTGGCATAGTGGGTTCAGGATCGAGGATTGTCACTGTAGTAAATCAGGTTGCTGCCGTGGTTTGGGTTTGATCCCTGGCCCAAGACCTTCCACATTCTGCAGGTGCAGCCAAAAAAAAAAGAAAAGAAAGAAAAAAAAATACAAAGAAAAGCTTCAAAATATTACGAGAACTACCAAAATTGAACAAATGCTGTTGGCAAAAATGATGCCAATAGACTTATTTGTGAACATAAACTGTCGATTCATAAAAAATACAGTATCTACAAAGCCCAATTAAGTAATGCTCATTAAAATAAGGTATTCTTGTGTATATGTGTGTGTGTGTGTCTATAACAGTTTTATGTTTGTGAGGTTAGTTTCATTTTGGCAGTTAAACAATTTTTTTGTTTTGTTTTCACTGGAGTCCTTCATTCTGGTTCTTTTACCTAAATTCAAGATTAAAAAGGTACTGAAAAGAGTTAAAAAGTTTAGGAATACAGACTGATTTTTTTGTTTGTTTGTTTGTTTTGTTTTTTGCTTTTTAGGGCTATACCTGCTGCATATGGAGGTTTCCAGGATAGGGATCAAATTGAAGCTACATCTGCCAGCCTACACCACAGCCACAGCAATGCAGGATCCGAGCTGTATCTGCGACCTGTATATGTATACCACAGCTCATGGCAATGCCGGATCCTTAACCCAATGAGCAAGGCCAGGGATCCAACCCAACATCTCAGGGTTCCTAGTCCAATTGGTTTCCACTATGATATGACAGGAATTTGCCTTTCTTGCCTTTCTTTTTCTTTCTCTTTCTTCCTTTCTTTCTTTCTTTCTTTCTTTCCTTCTTTCCTTCTTTCCTCTTTCCTTCTTTCCTTCTTTCTTTCTCTCTTCTTCTTTCCCTTCCTTCCTTCCTTCCTTCCTTCCTTCCTCTCTATCCCTCTCTCATTTTCTTTCTTTCTTTCTCTCTTTCTTTTTTCTTCCCCAGCATGCAGCAGCTGCTGGTGGGATCTCAGTTCCCAGACAAGGGACTGAACCCAGGCCACAGCAGTGAAAGTGCCAAGTCCTAACTACTAGACCACTAAGGAATTTTCTATTATTTTTCTTATTCATTTTCTGTTAGCAAGAAGTCCAAAATCTTTCATACAAGATCTTCTTTATCTTATTTTAATTTCCAAGAACCAGGATTCTGCAGTGGAGAAGGCATGACTTAGTTTAGCTGAGGGCAGAGAAAAAGACTTAGATAGCCGAATTGGTTCACTGTGCTCTGCCAAATGACAACACTGCTGAATGTGCAGCACAGTGGATCTTGGTCCACTGGTGTGGCAATAGTAATCTTGTTTGCCCAGATTCCTACATGGTGCCTAGTACTACCAAACACTTAGTCTTCCAAGACTATAGACATATTAGTGCATCCTAGCCATATCCAGGGCAAAACTATCTTTCCTAAAAGAATTAATTGTTTGGGTGGCGTAGCTTAATTACCAGTTTGATCTCCCTCTCTGCCAAGCAGGAGTTTTTCCCCAGAAGTCCTTTCCAGACAATGATCAATCTGTCCCCACCTACCAACACAAATATGACTCTTTGTGGCAGATTGTCAAGACAGGTGCAATAATTCCTTTTATTCCTGTATGCATATCCTTTATAATAGGATTTTGTGATTCTCCTATGAAGAGAAGGACTCTGTTTCTTCTGCTTTAGGATGTGACTGGCCCTGTGATGGGCTCTGGAGAAATGGATATAGTAGAAGCCATGTCTGTGTCTTTTGAGCAAAGTCTTGGGGGATTTGAACCTTCCATCTTGAGAGTCCTGTTTTTGGATCCGTTATGTGAAGAAGCCTGAGTTTGAATTTTTTTTTAATTTAAAATGTCATATTTATTAAAATAGTTTTAAAAGAAATTTTCTTTTTTTAATGTACCAAAGTTAAGCAAAATTAATTTTTAATTTATTGAGCATAGTTTCTTCACAATGCTGTATTAGTTTTGGGCATACAGAAAAGCAAATTAGTCATTCCTATAAATATATCCATTATTTCTTCCCATATAGGTTACTGCAAACTATTGAGTGGATTTTCCCATGATATACAGGAGGTCCTCATTAATCATCTGTTTTATACAGTTGTGTATATATGTTATTCCAACCCTCCCAATTCTTCCCTCCTAATGGTTTCACCATAAGATTGGTTTTGGTAACCGTAAGATTGATTTTGAAATCTGTGGACTTGTTTCTGTTTTTTAAATAAGTTCTTTTTGTATAATTTTTTTATTAAATTCCACTTATAATTAGTATCATCTGATATTTATTTTTCTCTGTCTTACATCACTCACTGTGCTAATCTCTAGGTTCATCCATGCCTCTGTAAATGGCATTATTTTACTGTTTTATGGCTGAACAAGATTCCATTGTATATATGTGCCACGTCTGCTTTATCCATTCCTTATGAACACTATTTTTTTTTTTCATAGTTGCACCCTCAGCCTATGGAAATTCCCAGGCTAGGAGTCAAATTGAGGCTGCAGCTTCAGGCCTACACCACAGCCACACTAACACCGAACCTGAGCTGCATCTGTGACCTACACCGCAGCTTGTGGCAACTCCAGATCCTTAACTCACTGAGCAAGCCCAGGGACTGAACATGTATCCTCATGGTTACTAGTCAGGTTCTTAACTTGCTGAGGCACAATGGGAACTCCTGAGCTTGCATTCTTGATGATGAAAGACCATGTGGAGAGAGAGGTCAAGCTGGCAAACTGGCCAAAACTCCAGATATGTGTACAAGACTATCCTAACTCTCCAGTTAGAGAGCTACCAGTGACCACAGCAATATGAGACGTCCCAAGTGAGACTGGCAGAACCACTCTGCTAATCCCAGCCCCAGCTGCTGCCAGAGAACAGTGGGTAACTCTGATGGTGGTGATTTTGTGCCACTAAGTTTGGGATGCCTCTGTAGACCTAGAAATAGATCGCTAATTCATGATCTTGGAATCCTGGCAGGAAAAAGTTGAGATTCCTCTTCCTTCCCTTCAAGAAATCCTCCTGCACCTCCTGTACAAATAGTTCCCTCACTCACGGATTCTCTACAAGAGGTAATATTTGTTTTCATCATTTACAGATATGTTTCAATATTCTCCCTCCAGGAAAGTATTGTACTCTGCAATCTGTGTGTGTCTCTCTCTCTTTGTTTCTCTTTCTGTCCATGTATCTATGACTTAAGGAAGACTACACATGTGACAGTTTGCTTCCTGGAGACTTCTTCCAAGTGTGAATATAGAATTAACAAGCTCAATTACGAAATTATTTTTCAAATGCTTTTTACTACCAACCACATCACATGGCCGCACCATAATTTATTAGTCATTATCTCATTATTGGGTATTTATTATGTTTCTAACATTTTACAACTATAATTCTACTATGAATATATTCTTCAATATAGATTCCTAGAAATACCACCATTGATTTAAAGGGTATGGGTCCCTTTTTTAAGTTTTTAGTAATCACTTCAAATTGCTTTCCAGATAGACCCAGAGAATTTATATCACTACCAGAAGTATGTAATGTACCTGTCTCCTTTCCTTGCCATTATGGTTTATTAACACTTTAAAACTTTGACAAATGTTTGATAGTGAAATACAGTATTAAATTGTTACTAATGCTTTTTTAAGTTTAGCAATATTCTTATAAAAATTTTTCTCCTTTTTGAATAAATTTATTCTATTCTTTTCCTATTTATAGCTTTGTTCATTCAGTACTTATTTTTCATATTAATTTGTTAGAGCTTTTAATAGTTAAAGGACAGATTAATTCTTCATGATACTATCTTTTATATGTGAAAAATAATTTGTATTTTTATAAGAAAAAAGTTTCTAAGCTTAGAAAACCATGGTTTTGCAGAGTCCATATAATCCCAATAGAGCTTCCTTTTTCCCCCTCTGTATCAAAATAAGTATACAAAATTGTTTTCTAGAGTTGAATTCAATTTGGACTTCCCTAGTGGCCTAGCAGTTTAGGATTTGGTGTTGTCATTGCTGTGTCTTCAGTTTGCTCCCTGGTCTGGGAACTTTCACATACCACAGGAGCAGCCAAAAAAAAAAAAAAAAAAAAATTAAAACATCCCTAGGAACTGAAATATTTCTTTATCTACTTGTACGTTGTTTATTTTTTTTTTTGTAATAATGATTGACTACAAGACTGACTTTCCATAATAATAAAAAAGAAATACTTATGAGAAGCAAAAATATATCAGAAACACTATTCTATTAATGCCTTGATTAAGGCAGTTAGGTTTCTTCTTAGTAAAGATATTTCCACATCCATTTTTTTAAGTCTAAATCTATACTATACAAACAACTGCTAATGTTATCTGTTGTTATTAGTAGAATTGATAAAATGTTGTTTGGGGACATAATTTTATGGAAAGAGATTCTGAGTAACAATGTCTCTAATACCACCAACGAAAGTGATGAGGGGTAGTATAGAGACATTGCTACTTTCAGCTTGCATACAAGCATTTTTATTCCTAAATTTACTTCTGGGATCCAGATGAGAATTTCTACAAGAAAAAAAAATCTAGTGTTTCTGACCCTCGAAACAATGGACATAAGCATTTAGGGAATAAGAGTGGACAGGAAGTGGTTCTTCAGTGGCTCTATTTCACGTTCTTTTTCCTAGACCAGCCTACTCACCCTCAACTTTTCATCCCATCCTTGTGAATGTCTAAGCAGATCTTAAATATTATCTTCTCTTTTTAACTAACAACAGTTCTACTTTTGAATCATTCTCCTTTCCCTTTCACAGGAGGAAAGAAAGTGATTTCAAGAGGAAAGAAAGTTTTGTAAGACTTTTGGTGAATGCCTTTCCTTTTTTGGAATTCTCCTTGCCATGGAAACCCAGCAGCAACCATAATTTTTTTTGAAGGATTCTTACTTAATCACAAAGCCATACTACTCCAAGATGGATCTAGGGAATAACAATCATTTTGGCCCTTCTCCTTAGCCTAGGTAATATTGTCATCCTGGAATCAAGCTTTGGGGCAAGGCAAGATGGACATTTTTTGACCTGTTGTATGATGTTGCCTCTCGTGTTACAGGATGAGCCTAACCTCATTTGCAGAGGAGAGTTTTACTGAATTCTTGCTATAAATTAGTAGTTGCAGAAGTTAGTCAACCAATTTTAAATAGAGGTGTCATTCTTTTAAAAAAATCTATTTCCCATAGGTATATTTAGCGTATCTTTGTCACCTGCATTAAAATTATAAATTTGTAAGATTTGTTAATTTTGAAATTGTTTGTTTTGCAAGTATGTCATGACTGATTTGAATGCTTCCCTTCCTCTGCATTTCAATGAAAAATAGCTTGCCTAGAAATTACTTCATGGGTTCCACGAAGAGCCCAATTTTGCTGCTGCATGATTGAGCCTATGAGGGATATGAAAGGAGGAGTTTAAAGCAAGAATGGAAAACAGCTAGGGTTTAAGATAAATAATTGCAAGGACAATGCAAAGAAAGGGAGTCACTCTCCTCAGATGAGAGTACCCTGAGATGAATTCCAGAGAATGTCCATCAAATAATTTTTAAAAGAGTCCCAAAATTCATGGTTAAATCTGTCTGCTCGATTGGAGATCCTAAAATAGGAATTCCAAGGCAGTTGTCCTCAAGATTTTGCTTACGTTTTTTTATCGATATCACTTGAAAGACCACAAGTATCATTTTCTTTGTTAGTTTCTTCAGCACTAAAAGGAAAAGTTTATGTTTAAAAGAAAAAATTAAAAAGTTTATGTTTAAAAGAAAAAATTTATTAAGTGTATAAAATTATTTTATACACTTAAGAATAATGTAAGCCTAAGACCTAGGGTATGGGGATCACTTTATTTTGATTGTGTTTTTTCATTGCTAGTATTAGAAAATACAAACATATCAGTGACATTTGACTTTTTAGACTGTACCTTGCAAAGCAATTAAAATCCCCAACATAGTTTTACATAAATAGGCACATAAACATTCTTATTCCTACATAATCTTTAAATGATAATATAAGTACATAAATAAATTAATACTTATAAAATTAACTCATACTCAACTAAGTTATGTCTAATTATCAAGTCACCAGAAGATGCTGTGGAGATAAATGAGATACTGGGAATATCCCCACTGTCTTGGGAACATTCAGGAAAGCCATCACATGTCAGCAGGTTGGACTGAGCCGAGAAAACATCACAAACACATAGAGAGAAACTCATCTCATTTTGAAGCTTCACTAAACTGAAATAGAATTAAGGTCATACATCTTTAATATTCCTATGAAATAATTCCAAATTCTCTACAGGCCTTTTTCATTCCTTGGATGCTACTCTGTTAGTCTCCAAGATACACATAAAAAACTTCAGGGAGCCTATCAGCAAAGACATCAGTCCTGGTTACTATAAATTCACAGAAAATAAACCAGAAAACCTGTTCGGACCACCTGAAGGCCATCTGCTGCTGTACCGGCTCTTGCTGGCTCTGACTGATGCTTTGAAATAGGCAGGTCTGTTAGCTCCATGTAACAGGTGTCATTGTCGCTGCATCTGCTGTGGTGTGTGTGTGTGTGTGTGTGTGTGTGTGTGTGTGCATCTGCACCATGCTAAGTGCACACGTGTGTGTGCCTATATGTGTTCGCGCAGGTAGGAAGCTATAACAGCTCAGATACGTGAGTTGGCAAATGCTAAAAAAATGAAGCAGAGAAGGGGCTAGATTATGTGTGGGCCAGACTAATGTGCAGGGATTTTGTCTTAGGCAAAAGTTCAAAGCAGGAGATAAAAAGTAAATTAAGTTTGGGGAGCCTACTCTGTTGCAATGTGTGCTCGTGATGGGGGCACTTACAGGGAAAAGATTTAAAATACAGGTATGAGTAGGAGAGCTTTGCAAATACAATAAGGTTCTGAACCAAAGTAGCTGAAGTAGGAAAAGAGAGAAGCTAGAGAATTGCAAACATTCCTTTGTATCCTAAACTTTCATAATGATTAAAATAGTTTGGATCTAATTTTCAGTCATACCTAAGGCATGTGGCGATTCCTAAGCCAGGGATTAAACCAACACCACGGCAATTACTGTAATGTAGTGACCAGGTCCTTAACCCATTGCACCAGAAGGGAACTCCAGTTTGGATCTGATTTTAATTCATACATATGAATTTGAATATTCTCTCTTTAAAAAAAGAAGTCATGTTGTGTATGATTTATAACAAATGGAAGTATGGTTTTGAGGCTCTGTTTAAAATCAAACCCTGATTTAAGTCTATAACTCAGCAAGGAGCTCCTTACAATATTCTCCCACTCTTTAGTCTCAGATGGATGTAGATTTGCGACTGTGTTATTATTCATTTGTCAACTTATTTTTCATCGGTCAAAATTTCATATTCTGATGAAGATGATCAAATTATATTTGTTGGCATTAAAAAAAGTTAAATAACAGGAATAAATCATCTGAGCTATTTCGTAAAAGACAATTTTTGTCAAAATTTTAGGCTGATGTAAATTCCATTTTTTTTCACCGATGTAAAATTGGATGGGGAGTGTCTGTAACTGTGGTCAAACGCATTGACTAATAGGGAGTGGTCTTCACTGTCAGCCCAGGTTATTCCAAAGATTAAGATTACAAAGATTAATCAAGGTCATTTAAACTTCCAAGGATTGTTAACCTAAGGGCATGATTATTCTCAGAGACTCTAAATATATTCTCTGAGTTCACTGGATTATAATATTTGAACCCACTAGTGGTCTCTGTATTACTGGCTGATTGGTGAATTGAAAGGGAATGCAAAGTAATTTTCGAGTGGTCAGTCAAGGCAGTAAGAAGCTGTGTCTGTGTGTCAAAGTTCGGAATGTTCTGAATGAAATGACTAAAGTGATTACACTATATATGACCAGGCTACTCAGAGAGAGCAACTGAAAGCTTTCATCAGATCTGCTGTGTATATATTTTGATGCACACCTTCTTCATCCTTTAATTCCTCTGAACTGTAACTGAATTGAAGTAATGACCATTGGCCCTTCTCCAACAATAGGAATTCATAAAATAAAATCTATATAATTTTATCTTCTAAAGATTACTGGGAATATAAAATAAAGCATATTGTCAAACCAAAAGTGCTAAGATGAGAGAAAATAAATCAATTAAAACTAGAAAATAATAAAATGGAAATGGAATGACAATGATTGCCCATAGTTCTCCCTTCGTTTTTTAAAGATGTGACTATGACTTTTATTTTCAATGCTTCTTCCTCTTTCTCAGAAAATTTCGAGAGCTAGTATTTAAGTCCATGAAGTATATTGCAAGGGAAGATTATATTTAAATAGATTCATATTTTAAATAGATGAAATGATTAGCAAGCCTTGAAAAAATAAATTGTCAAATAATAAAAACTTGTCCGTTTCCCATGATGCATGAGCTTTACATGTTGACTTTCTGAGAATCTCGAGATTACAAGCAGTCACTTAATAAAAATGAGAACCAGTTTGCAAGCTCCTGTTTCCTAAAAAGGCAAGCAAAGTGTACAGAGAAAGCATTTGCTTTTAGTATTTTAAATTGAATGTACAGTGAAGGTATAATATAATTTCCCCACAGTTCTTTTAAATTAATACTTAAAATTGTGTACTTGGTGTTAAAATTTGGTGGGAATATGGACTTATGAAAAGATAATAAAGAAAACAGAAATGAAGTGCCTGGCAATTGTCTTGTTCTTGTCTTCTTTGAGTTCGAGTGGTGTGAGGCTGTAACAAGACCTGCTGGTCAGCTGCTATAAGATCTCTGTGGCCTCCATGCCAATGCATGGCTCCCATATGGTTTGAAAGCAGCAAGTCTCTTGGCATTTGATCAACTGAAAGATATGGCAATATGAAAAATTGCTCTAAAGGAATGAATTCTCCTCTTGGTCATCTGGAAAACAGCAGAGACGTGCTCAGCTTACAGTAGGTCTAGAAATAATGGGCACATTTCTCCAGATCATAGGCCCCTTTTAATGCTTGACTCAATTAAGCTAGAGCCAATTTTTCAGCCTGTGAACCTACAATGTAAAAGAATTCCATTAAAGAGCAAAGCTCTTACTTTATAAGTTCTAGTGTATCATTTTCATTTGATTCCACATGTTTGTGATATCATATGATATTGCTAAACAGAAAGAAAACTCAAAGATTTTGAAATCAAACTTACATTTATCAAAGGGGAAATGTGGTGGGGGAAGGGATAAATTAGGGAGTTGGGATTAATATACACAGGCTACTATTTATAAAACAGATGGGTGACAAGGACCTACTGAATAGCACAGGGAAATATACTCAATACTGTGTAAAGACATATATGGGAAAAGAATCTGAAAAGGAATGGATATACGCATATGTATAAATGATTTACTTTTTTGTACACCTGAAATTAACACATTTGTAAATCAACTATATTCTAATAATTTTTTAATGAGAGATCTTCATATTTCTGTAAGGCTACATTAACACTTTTATGCTGGTGATGATGGGTTTGTGTTTGGACACTTCCTAGCATATGTATCTATTTCATTATATATTTCAAGATAAGACGAGCTGGGAGTTGCATCACTCACATACTGAAAAGGAAGCTATCGTTAGGTAGCACATATTAGAAACACATGGCAAAGTCAGAGAGCACTGACAGTCTATGTAGATGCTCCTCCATTTACCCGGGGTGGGGCAGGCTGGAATGAGGCACAAATAAGAAATGAACTGTCATTTTATTCTTGTTACCATGAGTCACTCTTTTAGTAGAACGAATATTTCTTTTAATAAAAATCTTGATGGTATATATTTTGATTGTAATCTCTCAACAGACACTTATCTGAGAAAAAAAATTTATCTCAAAGGTTTTTTTTTTTTTTTTTAGTTTGGGATTGTCTTGAGTTCATCATTTTATCTTACGTGCTAGGTATGTCCTTTAGTTCAGAGGTGTGGCTGAAATTTATCTTCCTATACCTAAAACTCAGTATGATTTCTATAACAGAAGAAATACTCAATAAAAGTTAGTATTACGTTTATACTTCTATTCATAAAACAGAGAGAAGTTGGAACAGGACAGCAGTGAGGAATTGTTTGCTTTTTATATTTGACAAATCTATCCTTAATAAACTGATAAATCCGTGTTCTTTTACCTCTTTTCCCTATCGTCCTCTTCTATTATCTTCGTCGTATGAATGAATTTCCCTGGAACAAGTCAATCAAAACGGAAATTTGAGCAGAAATACATGAGCACTATGAATAATAGTGCTCTGTCACACACACAGACACAAACGTGTGCGCGCACACACACACACATTCACATGCAAAACCTTTATTCGATGTTAGAGATGGGCAAAACCTTAGAGAACTTTTTCTCCAGCTTAGTCTTCACAGGGGATTATAAATAAAGTGCTGTGATAGGAGAAATGGGTTTTTAAGAATCAAACACATGAATTTGAGTCTTAGGACACCTGCTGCTTTCTAGCTTTGTATTCTTAGGCATGCTACTTAACGTCTTTTAGTTTCAGTTCCCTCATCTATGAAATTAGTATAATAATGCTTATTTATAGGTTGTCAGGTATGGTAGTGAAATGATATGCATAAGGAATGTGTTGCTCTGTGCAAAATATAGATGCACAATTATTTTAACAATTACTCTTTCAAGGATCATATATGATAATGAGGTGATATTTTTGTTTACGGCTCTATTGTGAATGTGTTTTCTTTCTTTTTTTTTTTTCTGTCTTTTTGTCTTTATCTAGAGCCGCACCCATGGCATATGGAGGTTCCCAGGCTAGGGGTCTAACAGGAGCTGTAGCTGCCAGCCACAGCCACAGCCACAGCAACGCGGTATCCGAGCCGCGTCTGCAGCCTACAACACAGCTCACGGCAAGGCCGGATCCTTAACCCACTGAGCAAGGCCAGGGATCGAACCCGCAACCTCATGGTTCTTAGTCCGATTCGTTAACCACTGAGCCACGAAGGGAACTCCTGAATGTGTTTTCATAGATGTATTCTTGCTGTCTTTGAATTTTCATCAAAATCAATAAAATTGATACCAGTCGGAGTTTGTCTTTTAAGTGTTCATGATGAACAGGGAAGGAGTAGCGTGAAATTGTGGGGAAAAAAATTGCAAAAGTAAAAAGGTAACCAAGTTCTAGTTTCTAGTCATGAAGAATTTTAACCCCTGGTGTTTTCATTCATTTGTCATTTCACCATGTAAATACGAATGATATACTCTCACTTACAGGAAGGCAGAAATCTGGGCCAAATGCTTAATTTTTCTTGTCTTTCCCAGATATGAACTTTATGTTACTATACATGATTTTTAATACTTATTTCTTTTATTCTTTTTTAAGACAAAGTCATCATGGACCAAGTAGAGAGAAACTAGGTGAGTGAGCAGTGCCCAATAGGACTTTCTGTATCAAAGAAAATGTTCTATGAAAGTAACAAATATGGTAGCCCTCTAGGCACACACGAATGGCAATTGAAGTATTGATAGAATCACTAAAAAATGAAGTTTTTACTTTATTCTAATTAGTTTGAGTTTTAATTTATAGAGCCATGTGTGGTTGGTGGCTAGAGTATGGGACAGCACAGACCAGACTATAGAAAAGCATCAAGCCAGAAACATCTCACAGGCCTAGTCATTGTCTTAAAATAAACTTGGTAGATTATTAGGAGAGTTTATCCCTTTTTGAAATAATAACAAATGTATGTGACCTCCTGAGAGCAAACAAAAATTTTGAAAGAGAATCCAGTTTGATGAGATCAAGCCTTAACTTGAAAAGCAGTAAAATTCTTTCTGGATTTTTGTTAAAATATTAGTTCCTTCTAAGTACCTTTCTGTTGTAAAAAAAAAAAAAAAAGTATTCTAGATGAAAGCCTCAGATTTAAAGCCAGAGTGTTGGGTTCCCAACCCACTCCATCTTGAGTACATTTTACCTCTTGCTTATCAAATAGTAGTGGTGAAGAGGAAGTATGGGAATTTTATAGAATAGAATCTGGAAATTTGTAACATGTGAGGCCCAGTTTTAGATACATATGAAACAACAAAAAAGAAAATTATTTTGTGTTGAAATATACTATATAAGGGAATGCTGAAAAATATGACTTTTCAGTTATTGGGGAACTATCAATAGTTGAAATTCTGTGGCATCACCAGAAAATATATTAAATATATATTTAATATTTAATCTATTTAAAACATATAATAGTCACCTATTTCAATTAAAGCCTGAATAAAAATCTAGGTTTTTTTTTGTTGTTCCAAAATATGTCATTTATTTTCCTGTTACAGATTATTTAAAGAACTACAAAACAATCATTGTGGAGAGCTGTACTTCTCACAAGGCACTTGTGAAAGTCATCGTCATCATTTGCCGCTCACAATCGAATAGCCCTGAATCAGGCCTTACAGTGTTTCATTTTTTTAATTAATGAAATTGAGTTTTTAGACAGTTTAAGTGGAACTCTGAATCTTGTGTTTTTGCTTTTAAACTTTCCCATTCTCTACTCTGCCGGTAGCACTGACGAGGTTGTTTTCTCTCAGAAAGCCAATACGCCACTGAAAGGGTCCTGCCTTCATATCTAATACAGGCTTTTGTTGGGTGTATAATCCTTTGCTTCAGACAAGTTCTCCCTGTGGAGACATGCAAAGGATAAACACAAGCCCACTTGTGATTTATGGTTCTGAAAATCATTCCCCTTCCCAATCACTTGGTGGATCGTATTTGTTTTGAGATCATTTTGCTTTATTTGGACTTAAGTTGGTTTGCCTCCCCTTTCTCCAACAGAGATTGCTTAGTGAAAGTCTAGATGATATGTACGGATCTTATTTTAAAGCTGTGTTTAAAAATACAATTTCCATTGTATGAGGCCAGCTGAAAGGGCCTTCTTTCCACACATAACCTCCAGGAATATCCACTGTGAGTGAAATGGAGCAGCCTTTATGGACACTTTATTGGAGAGGGTTAAGTTCATAGAACTCTGTGCCTCACAGAGGTGTAGAAAGTCTGAGGCATGATGTAATGGCTAGCACGTGACATTTTCTTTAGATTTTTTCCTTGTAAAAGGAACAGCCCTTAATGGAAAACCATTCCAAACAGATGTTCGTAACTCTAGCATTAGTACTGTTTAAGTGAAAAGTATGCTGGGTCTTTGAACATTCTTCAGAGTGTCTTACTCAGGAGTCTCAGCTCTATGTGTGAAATTTATGTTCAGCGTTACAACGAGACTCTTTATGGTGCTATAAGTTTTGACATTACTCACAGGATCCCCAAGTTAGTGTTTAATGTATCAAGCTATCCCTGAGCTATACATCTTCTCCTAATATTTTCTTCCTTTTAAATAGCACAATGGAATTATGAAAATAAATAAAAAACACAAAATGTGAAGAGGTTAAAAGTAAGTAGGAGTTTTCACCATTTCCAGGATATGATACATGAGCATATCAACAAATGCGCGTACATACATTCAAATAAATATTAAAAACAGTCATCTGCAGATCTGACTTTGTTTAGAAATGCATACCACAAATATGAAAAATGGAAAAAGATTTAAAGAAGACAAATTATTACAAAATGGAATCTGTCTATCCTCTATGAAAAGATATTTTTGTGTTATTGATTATGCTCTGTGTTTAAAAGCATAAACTGACTTGAATATGTAAAGTCTACACACTCGAGTTTGCAGAGTTAGAGCTGTGGGGAGAAACCAGCCACCTGGATATTGATTATATTTTTTGTAGAAAATATAAAAAGTTATTGATTCAGAGGCTTTACTTGTGGTTATAATCAGATAGAAACATACCTTAAATCAAGATATCAGTTATATTCTGTTGAATCTACATGGTAAACAAAGAAAATAGTAGCTTGAGATCACAACACAGTGAAATGATTCCCAAAGCAACTGGGAGAAGATAAAAGAGCTACTGGAATTTTTACTCTGGTGATAAGAATTTCTATTAAAGACACAGAGGAGCCATAGGGGTGAAGGGCAGGAAAGAAAACTAGATTCACAGGAGCTTGTATTTTATCCTTGTGGAAAAGGCTATAGGTGATCTTACTTCATTGCTTTCTCACTGAAGTCTTTCCTGTCTTTCTCTATATGAAGGGAGTGCAGCTTAAAGCCCATTTTCCATGTTCCTTGGGATTTCCAGGAAAACCTTTTCCCTCCTGAGACAAGCACCAGTTCTTCCTCCTCCTTCAGAATGGATAACCCTCTTAAGGACTGGACTTGCAGCAGCAATCATGGGAACATGAAGGAAAGACCAAGAAATCACACAAGCCATGGCTCTGAGCCCTCCAGCCAGTGGACCATGCCTGGCCTCTACCTACCTCCAGCTGTCATGCTACAGAGCAAAAGCAAACCTATATTCATTTAAGCTACTGCTTATTGAAGGGTTCTGTGACTGCAATAAAATACAATCTTTTATATGATCCTGAAAATAGATGAAATATATACAGAGAGAGAGCGAGAGAGGGAAAGAGGAAAGGGGGGAGAGGAGGGAAAGAGAGAAGAAAGAGAGGAAGAAAGAAGGAAGGAAGGAAGGAGAGAAGTAAGGAAGGAAGGAGGGAGGGAGGGAAGGAAGGAAGAAAGGAAGGAAAGAAAGAAAGAAGGAAGGAAGGAAGGAAGGAAAGAAGGAAAGAAAGAGGAAGGAAGAAAGGGAGAAAGAAAAAGAGTAAGGGAGGAGGGAAGGAGAGAAGAAGGAAGAAAGGTATTGAACTGAGCTGACAAATTTGTATCATGCAATCCTCATAAAACCCAATGAAGCAGGTAAACAGATGGGGTAAATGAAGCTCTGCCAGATTAAGAATCTTGCCCATGTCACATACATAAAACGCCATGGCAGCTGGTCCACCTGAATCCAAAGTCCACAAGACCAACTCCTTTGAGATGTTGCCTTTCACTTCAGATGGAAAAAGCCCAGGTCTAGGTTCTGAAGGTAAAGGGGGAGTCCGCTGGGGGAGAAACATGGGCCTGAGTAAAGAGCTCAGTTTAACATAGTGTTCCCAAAGCCAATGGGCAAGAGAGTGTTAACCAAATTCTACTAACTTTTTTAAGGGTGGAGTCTGTAGCAAATGAGGAGAGGATTCCAAAAGGAAGAATATAATATCAGGTACTGTTAAAGATGAGAAGGCAGAGGGATCCCACAGTGAGAACTAATGGGGAACCCTGATCACAGTGAGAACAAGCTCCTGGCAGCTGTGCTTACAGGGTTCGAGGTCAAAAGGGTGAAGATCTGAGCAGCATCAGAGCTCCAAGTTGTGACAAACCCCACGGAGAAATGGGATTTTCATCTCCTATGAACTTTCTATAATAAGAAAAAATGTTCACTACAGTGGACAGCATAGGACACGGACAGACATGGAAGACAGCCTGTGAGAGTGAGAAACAGAAATTTTGATTTCATTGAAATTGTAAAAAATGCTGTGCATTTTATTTGTTTAATTTTATTGGAGTAGAGTTGACTTCTAAAGCAGAAACAAACTCACAGATTTCAAAACCAATCTTAAGGTCATCATAGGGGAAACTGCTGAGAGGAGGGAAGAATTGAGCGGGTGGGAATAATACACATGCCCTACTGTTTAAAATAGATGACTAATGACAACCTACTGTCTAGCACAGGAAAATCTACTCAGTAGTTTCCAATAACCTATACGGGAAGAAAGAATGGATATACTTATAGGTATGACTAATTTACTTTGTTGTACCCCGGAAAGTAATATAACATTTTAAGTCTACTGTACTGGGGATTTCATTGTAATGTTAATTTAAAGAGCTGCCTATGGCTCATTAACACTGACTGGGCAGCACAGATAAAGCAGTGGGACTAGAAGTGGAGGCAAAGTATATGGCTTCACCTCAGTTTGATGTCGGATATGAGGGAACATAAGTCTCCAACTACGGACTCTAAGGACCTTATCAGGAATTTGAGCTGTGGTTGGATGATGTAGGGAAAGCAGACAATCTAGGAGTTTTTCTGGTGTCATTGAGAGAAAAAAAAAATTCCCCGTCTTTCTTATCAGGAACTTTACTTGATGTATTTCTCCTCTTTCATGTATTTCCAAACTCACTTTCTTCTTGCTTTATAAGCATGGTTAGGACTCTTTTACAATAAAAACAACAAAGATTACCAAGAATAATAACAAGAACAGTCTCAACATTTGGTGACCCTCCAGCTGTGCCTTGACCTCCCTCTTTCCTCCCATTGTCAGGCTTCCTGAAAGAGTACCACGTAAGCGTTTTAATCTTTGTCCTTTATTCCCTCTCACCCCTCTGACTGTGGTCATCTCCCTGACAAAATGAGCATCCCACTGACAATATCTTTTGTGACAAATCCAAAGACCCTCCTACATCATATGAATCTGTTATCTCCCATCCCAATACATCTTTCCTGTATTAGGTAACGAATCATGTGTTGGCATTAACTCATATTAAACACTACCAGGAAATGTTTTCTCTACTGGCTCCTGCAACACAATTAATTCTATGTGGTATCATCCTTCCTCTCTTTCTTTTGCACTCTTTTATAGACTCATTCTTTTAATTTTAGATTCTGGGTTTCCCCAGGACTCTCCTTTTCTCCCACCACAAACATCCCTGGGGTCCCTCATTCATTATAATAACATCGAACGATATTAACAAGTTTGTGTCATCAAATCACTTTAAAAGAATTAATCGGGGCGACGCACTGGGGGTTTGGGATGGAAATGCTATAAAACTAGGTTGTGATGATCGTTGTACAACTATAAATGTAATACAATTCATTGAGTAATAAAACAAAAAAGGCATCAATTTATCCAGCTTTCACAACCATGCTATATGGTAGATACTGACACTGATAATATTCCCACTTTACAGATGGGAACACAGAATCAGAAAGGTTAAATAATTTGCTTGCTCAAGGTCAAATAGCTGACAAATTATAAGGGTGGAAATTAAATTCAAACAGTATAGCATTAAGGTCCATTTTCTTACCTCCTTCTACACTGCACCACCCACACTTTGATTTAATTTACCCCTTACTCTTTATTTCTACAGCTATATTTAAATCGCATAGACTGGTCTATACACACACACACACACATACACACACACACACACACACATATATATATACATCCCAATAACCCAACATTTTCCCAATATTAACCCAATATTCAGCACAAAGCCTTTATATGAGTTTCAATCTGCTGACTGCCTGTGAGAAAATTCTTGTTTCCTCAAACTGAACAAGAAGAGTATGAATCTGTTATCTCCCATCCCAATACATCTTTCCTGTATTAGGTAATGAACATTAACAACGACCTGAGAGTACAAGTCAGAGTCCAAATAGTCACTCTTTTTTAAATTTTTTTTAGTCTAGTGAAATACACACAACATACTATGTTTTCAATGGAAGTAGTGAAAGTGGTCATCTTTGTCTTCTTCCCAATCTTAGAGGAAAATCTTTCAGTCTTTTATCATTGAGTATGATGTCTGATATATTTTAGTGTGGCTTTTTTTTTTGTTGAAGTTGCTTCCTTCGATTCCTGATTTGTCAAGTGTTTCTATAATAGAACATATTCATAAAAGAATGCTGAATTTAGTCAAATGATTTTTCTGCATCAATTGGGATGATTGTGTTTTTTGTTTGTTTCATTCTGTTGATAAGGTATATTATGTTGGTCAATTTTCTTACATTGAATCATCCTTGCATTCAGAAATAAATCCTACTTGATCCTTTTACTGTGCTGCTAAATTTGATTTGCCAGTATTTTGTTGAGGATTTTGTCATCAATGCTCATAAGGGATATTGGTCCGTTATTTTCTTTTTTTTTTTTTTTTACTTTTTAGAACCACACCTGTGGTATATGGAATTTCTTGGGCCAGGGGTTGATTTGGAGCTGCAGCTGAGGCCAATGCCACAGCCACAGCAATGCCAGATCCGAGCCACATCTGCAACCTATACTGCAGCTGTAGCAACGCCAGATCCTTAACCCACTGAGTGAGGCCAGGAATCAACCTGCATCATCACAGAGACAAGTCGGGTTCTCAACGGACTGAACTGAGCAGGTTAAGAACCGTACATAGTGTCCACGAGGATGCAGAGTCCATTGCTGGCCTTGCTCAATGTGTTAAGGATCTGGCTTTAGTGGGGCTGTGGTATAAGCCTGCAACAGCAACTCTGATTAAACCCTTAACCTGGGAACTCCCACATGTTCCAGGTGCAGCCATGGAATTTTTTTTTTTAATTTAAATTAAAAAAAGAAAAGATTATTTCCCTTCCCTTTCATGCCTGTAACAGTCCTGAAACTCTTCTCATTTAGGCATGCTTTTTTCTCACATTTAGGGGAGAAACATGCCACCCTGGAGATGATCTTCCCTTGATAAAATGCAGTTGGCAAGTCTGGAGAAGAAGGGTGGGGCCCCAGGGAGAGGAAGGACCACCCGCAAGCAACAACACTCAGACGTTCCTTCCAGCTTCATCCCTTACTGCACCCATTTCAAGAATGTCTTTAAGTCTGGCAGTTATTAGAAAACACATGAAGGCCCCAGAAAAATGCATGATTTCTCATGAAAATACAATCTCTGTGCATTTTCTAGAGTACAGTGAGAGTTTTGCAGGAGTCATTTTCTGTTCTTAGGAAGAATGTGGTGGGGAAAAGGTGGGGCTATGTTGATTGCCCACAAGCAATGAAAAAAATTTAAAAAGTGGAAAGCACAATTTCTTGCAAAAATATTATGTAATTACTAGAACCAGGAAAATAAAGTCATGTGCTCATCTCATGAGTTGGAGCTCTACCTAACTATTGAGCAACGACTATTTATAAAGGATACTTCTGCCTGTGTGGGCAGTATACCCATGAAGCCAACTCAGTAATACTGAAAACTACTTCTAATTATTATACAAGCTAGTGTTCTATTGTATTTGCAATTTGAATAGTCATGTTTTAAGTGCTTTGCATCTACTAACCCATAGCTCAATAAATTAAACATTAATATACAGAGGACTTTTTAAAGAAGTCATCTAGTTTAAACAGTTTTTTTGTTTGTTTGTTTTCTCTTTATGGCCACACCTGCAGCATGTGGAAGTTTCCAGCCAGGAGCTGAATCAGAGCTGCAACTGTGGTCTCTTCCACAGCCCTGGAAACATCAGATACTTAATCCACTGAGAGAAGCCAGGGATCGAACCCATATCCTCACTGAGACAATGTTGGGTCCTTAACCCTCAGAGCCATAATGGGAGCTCCTAGTTTAAGTAGTTTTTAATGCTTATTATTTACAGATGGTAAAACAAAGGTCTGAAATAGTTAAAACTCTTTCTCAAGGTCCTGCAGCTGGTGACTATGAAAGCCAAACATTCAGGGCGTCTGGAACCAGCATCACTGGATTCAAAAGAGCTCTGTGGGGGTGAAGTTTCCAGCCCCAAACCAGCTGTGTCACCTCCCACAATTCTGCTCAAGGAGGCTGAATCCCTGATATTGTACCTTTGTGTGGACACCATTTTTATACCCAACTGTTAAAATGTTACTCAATGTATGGAGGTGCCTGAGTACTACTACACATAAAATTATAAACAACTCAATTGACAAGTGGAGAAACATCCCTTAAACCGGCCCAAGTTGAGGTAATCTTGTCTCAGTGTGAACTCATCACAGGTGTGGCAAACATCACCCTGTGCTTGTGTCCAGGCTCTGATTTTTAAGGAAAGAAAAGGAGTCCATCCAGCTATCTGCTCATCAGATCTGAAGCTTCCATTGTGTGTCTGGTACTGAGTGAGGGGACAGGTAGAGAGATAGATCTGTGACTCGGGCCCTGCCCTGAGTAGTTTTGGTGTCATAAAAGCCACCATTTTTATTTCAAGACTGAGCTGTACTTACCCTTGATTGATGTTTCTGTGCTTTTTTTTTTTTATGACACTTAAGTGTTTCTTTTCTTTACCTTGAGCTTGTGAGAAGTAACAGCAATAAATATTCAAAAGAAATGAAAAAGAAAGTGATAAAGAATTAGGAAAAGTGGAGCATTCAAAAGTAGTAGTAAGAAAAAGGAAAGTAATCATGTAGAAAAGGCAACAAATATCAAAGAGAAGAAATGGTTGGAGAAATCTAAAATCAGGTGAAGGGTGAGAGAGGACACGAGTCACACATGGCCCAACCAGTTCTCTGCGGAGACAAGTGTTTACAGGGGTGTCCAGTTCCTGCTTAGAAGATACAGCCATACCTGGTGGCACTGGAGAAATGGGAGAGGGTGGCAACATCCTTAGGACCTGAGCCAGGCTAGACCTGGGTTCTTTGGTTTGGTCACTGGATGTAACTTAATCAGCACGACATAACAGTTAATAACATTTAAGAGAATCCAGATTTACACTTTGAGAAATGTGACCATGCCATGAGTACACGAGGTGAGAGAAGTCAAGGAAACTTGAGAAAGCAAAGATAGTCGCAGGAGAGAGCACTGGAAATGAAACAGCATTAAATGAAAGAAAACGATTGGCCCAAGTGGTTTTGCTTGCTTGGTTTTTTGTTGTAAACAATGAGTGTGTTCAGGATAAGACAAGTGCTATAGGGGTTTAAGTAAAGGGAGGAGGAAGATGGAGGAGAGCAAGAAAATCTGAACTCTCAGAGCAAAGGTAGGATTGGAGAGGGAGATACTTGTAACATAACAAAAGATAAAACCACTCAGATTGTGAAGCCTCAACATCAATTAAATGTTTGAGTTGCATATTCAAATGAAACAAACAAAATGTCAGAGTTCTGTTGCCTGGTAGGCTTTGGAAGCCTGGAATCTAAAGTGGACAAGCATTACAGGCTCTGCATTCAATTACTGTTCAGAACTCTCTTTGACCTCCAAAACAAACAGGACACTTTGCAGAGATGCAGACAGCAGGGAGGAAAGGCTCTCATGTGTTCCATCTGATGTGGTACTCAACATTCAGATATATGATTCTCTCTATCAAACAAAAGAGCCAGCTGCATCAGTGTCATCCAAAAGCTGGAGTCCTTTTCAGTTAGAAGCCTCAGGAAAATCATCCCCCCAAAATTGAGTTTATTTTCTATGAAAATAGAATGTGAGCTAGAAGAAAGAGTCCCTGGCCTTTTATTTGTTTAGAGATCCAAGTAAATTCAAATATGAATCAGTTCCTAGAAGATGTGTTTCAGATGTGGGCAATAAGAACAAAGGAAGAAGGGATGAGGAGAAGAGGAAGAAGGAAAGAAAGAGGAGGGAAAAGAATCATGGACAGAAGAGGAGGTGGAGAAGAAAGAGGGGATTCTGAAGACATTTGCTCCCTATGCTATTTTACACATAAGATCAAGGTTAATCTCACCGTTCTCCTGGGAAGTAGGTCTTACAATTACAGGCATTTTAGGGAAGAAAAAAAAGCAAGGCTTTGAGAAGTTATGCTAGCTGCCCATGGTCTCATAGTTGGCAAGAGTTAGAACCAGACCTCCTACCCAAGTCAATCTGCCACCCACCCCATGCTTGCAAGATAGGCTCAAAGACCAAGGGAATTTTCACTTTTGTCCCAGTTACCTAAGACAGATACATGGTTGCTAAACACTGAGTGTACAAGTGCTCACAGAACAGTGGCTTCCTTAGTGGGGGAAAGTTTGGAAAAATATATTTTAATCAGGTATTTGTCACACTCTACATGAATAAATTATAATTTTAAAAAATTACTTTTCTTCAATTCCACTCAATTGTCTATCTAAAGGCAATATAATCATTGGAATTCTAACATAAAGAGATGAAAAATGTAGCTTCTAGAGGAAGCAAGAAAAAGGAGGAAGGAATTTTTAGGGGGCGAATATCACCTACTACCTTAAAACTGCATACAGAAATAACCACAATTCCAGTGGCTTCCAAGACAGGAGACTCTGTTTCCCGCTATTCGAGAATGATTAATGAATTGACCTCCTGTGTGCCACTTTGAAAACATACCAAATGTGCTTAGTTTGGCAGACTAGTAGAGTAAGAACTATTCACACAGAACAAAAAAGGCTGCTGTTTGCCAGTAGCTATTAACTCGTGGCTATATCAACACTTGTGCTGTTAACAATAATCTTATCCAAGAGTCTATTCTTGTAGAACCTCGGGGGTTGAAGAAATATTTTATTGGCAGCATCCCTAAGCCTATAAGTAGCAATATGTTTTGACAGAATGAAGCCACACAATTCTCACCTAGTCTTGGGTTGACTTTCTTTTGAGAGAGTCTAGGGCTGAAAATAAAATCACATCCGCCTCTCTTCTGCAAAGAAATAGGTTTTACACTCAAACTCTGATGTCCCAATGTCTTTCAAATTTTTCAGTACTCACAGATTCTCTAAACTTATACCTTCTAGGCTTCTGATCCAAGCATTTTTTAACCTATGCTCTCAAGAGCTCTTGACAATATTGATGTGGTCTCAAGATAACATCTGTTTTGTGATCAAATGTTGTTGAAATACTTCCTCTTGTTGTTGTACGCTGGCTCTTAGTTTGGGGAGAAACTGCACGTCTCTGCTTAAATTGAAAGTGTTTTGATCTTGAAACAATGCCCAGAGCTAGAAAAGAGAAAATGGGAGTGGGGCAAACAAAGTTTGTAATAGAATGTGGGGGGAAAATAGCCCAGAGCACAGGTAGAAAGTTCTGCTGGGAATTCATCGTTTCCGTCTACTGGGTCCAGCAGGGAGCAGAACACGAGGCTCAGTGTTGTGAACAGGCTACAGTGGGTTCTCAGAAATAAGTTGCTGCCTAAGCCTGGCAGTTTGTTCACTCTATCTTATGCTCTATCTCCATAGTTCCAAGTGCTACCTCCTAGAATTTTTGTGTCTTTGGCTTCACATGTTTGTGCCACAAATATCCACTAAGCATTGATAACTTTCTCATCACCCTGCTAGGGACTGGGGCCACAAGATGTGGTGGGATAAACTTCTTGCAACCAAGGAACAGGAGCTAAGAGCAGAGTATAACGTAAGGAGAGTATAGGTAAGAGCAGAGTGATATGAGAAGGGTACACAGATGTGGTCATAGGAACAAAGACCTGGAATATCTGACCCAAAAGGGGGGCAGGAGAGGATGAGATACTCAGCTGTGCTTTACAGGATGTTTAGAAGACAAAGAAAACATATTCATATACGAAGGGAGAGCATGGGAAGGTCAGGGTTGTAAGAGATGCTTCATGAAATACAAGCAGTTCAGTAGAATTGGAGCAAAGCTCTACAGGTTAGTAATGAGGAGCCACCCAATTATGTGGTGTGCTGAAATGAAAGGAGGCTGAGAAGGGAACTCAGAAGTTTCCAGATTCAAAGTGTTCCATATGGCTGTATGGCCTTAGGCATGTTACTTATACTTATTATTATTTATTTAATATATAAATACGCAAATATTTATTATGCAGGTACACATCAGTGCCGACTAACCGTACAATAAAAGGAGGGAAAGAGGGTCGATAAGATAACATTAGAAGGATGACTTTCTGAGTCTCCCACACAAAAGAGGTGCTGAATTTTATAAATTAGTCCCCAACATCATGGCTGTGGCCACCACCTTCCACCTTCTGCGTGGGTTGGTGACAGTCGGTGTGTGATCACAACATGATACTGGCAGATAGTTACCTTCTAGGAGCTCTGCCTTCCTTGCTCATGACCCCGTTTTCATTTGAATGTAGCGCCTCCTTATAGATGTATCAAAAAGGAAAGAGGCACAAGCTTAGGATAATCTTGCTGGCAGTCTGATCTTTTTGTTTGTTTATTTGTTTTTTGGCACAGAGCATGCAGAAGTTACTGAGCCAGAAGGCAGAACCTGCACCACAAGCAGTAACTTGAGCCAACATCAAGTCCTTAATTTCTAAGCTGCCAGTCTGGTCTTTATTTCTGCCACATTAATTTTCCTTGGAAAAATTATCTAATTTCCACATTTGTTGACTTTTCTTCAGGAAGAGGTTAATTCGGCTTATTATTTAGTTCATCAAAGAAAAATATATAAACTCACTTCTTTTTAATTTACAGACTTTTTCAGAATATTGAAAATGTGTATAGCACTCAGTTTGAAATTCAGAAGATGAAGTGAATAATGAGTAAAATGTTCGGTGGAAAAAAATTAACAATTACTAAAATTTGCTAAGCATTTACCAAGTGTTAAAATCTTCATCCGTTTAGTTTTTTTTTAAAACCATATTACAATTGTGTGAGGTAGTCACTATTCTCTCCACTTTACAAATTAAATACCGAAGGCACAGAAAGTTTAGGTGATTTGTCTAAGATCAGAGAGCTAATGAAGGTAAAAACTACTTTCAGCTCCAGGTGGTTTGGGTCTACCCTATAATCTAAGTTCCTGGCTTATGCATGTCTTAGAAACACGGAACAGATTGATATGGCTGAAGCATAAGGTGGGAAAGAGAAGAAAATAAAATGAGAAGAGAATGAAGCCAGATTATAAGTGCCTGGGATACTGTGCTAAGGAATAAAAACATTCCATTTGAATATAGTTGAGGAAGTAGTTTGGGTATAGGAGAATCTATAGTAAAACAGTCCTAACAAGTGGTGGTTGAGGAAAAGTTTCATTGCTAAGGAGACAGAGACAATAAAGCATGGTGGGGACTGTGGTGAAATGAGAAACCTCGCCCTTGGGGGTTGAGGTGGGGAAAGCAAATCAGCCTGGCAAGAGAAAGTCAACCCAATGTTGCCATTTTTTCTTTTTCAGAAAAAAAATAAATACCAGAAGTTAATTCTTTGAATGATTAAATGTTGACCAATACATATTTTTTAAATATCATGGACTAAATAAAACACACCCACTGGCCAGATGCAGCTGTGAACTCCAGACTGCAATTGAGAGACATCTGTGCTTTTAAAAATGGTTTGTTTAAAAAAAAATTATTTAACCTAAAAGCAATGTAAGCACATTAGCATTTAAGAAAGATAAATCCAGTGATAGTGTAGAAAATACAGTGGAGAGGGAAGGCCAGTTAGAAGATTATTGCAGTTGGAAAAAGATGACAAAGGCTTGAGCTAGTGGTAGTGGGAAGAGGAAAGCCTGAAAAAGTTTTCAGTGTAATTGATCTATTAAATGTGGCTGGTGACAAGAAAGAAGGTATCAACAATAATCCAGGATTGTCTAGTGCTGGTGATTAGAGGAAAAGTAATGTATTGATGGAGACAAGAAACATAAAGGGATGAGCACATTTCTGGAGGAAAATAGTAAGTTCAATTTGAGAAGTGTGGAAATAGAGTTTAGGAAGCATTCAAATGGTATCAAGCCCTTCTCAGGTTTTCTGTTGTAAAGAATAATCATTCCTTAGATTAAGTCAGATCTCATCCCCTGATCACAATTGCTTCTTTGAAAACAGTAAGAATTCCTAGAATTGGTAAAAACCATTTGTTCTTGTGAGATTTAAGCACAAAATCAATTATCAACAAGAATTAGTAGCAGCAGAATTGTAAACAGGATTATTATTAAAGAATTGGCTCAACATTCCTTTACATTTTTATTTTGGCCTCTAGTATGCGTACAAATACATATATGCACAAGGAAACATTTATTCATTCGGTGAGCATTTTATTTATCCTACATGAATGGATTTGTGCCAGCTAGTGCTAAGAAACTCAGAGGGAAAAGACGGTTTCTGGCTAGAAGCAACCCACCATCTGATGACAGGTAAATAAATAATTGTTAATGTGAAAAGAAATTGCCGAAAGAGAAGAAGGTAACTAATTAGAGGTCTCTGAAAGTTACAAAGTTGAGGAGCCACAAATGCAGCTCTTGGTAAAGGAAGCAGATCTCCTCCTATCTTTCTCCCCTGCTGAGAGATTTTTTTTTTTTTTTTTTTGGCCTGGCATATGGAAATTCCCCCAGCCAGGGATCAAATCCGAGCTGCAACTGCAACCTACGCCAGATCCATAACCCACTGTGCCACAGGAAGAACTCCGAGCATGATTCCTTTTTAAGTTGCAGCTCAGCTTCCGAGCGATAAAACTAGAAGTTATTCTAAAATTAATATTTAAGCAACATGAAACACTATCTTACAGAACATCATTTCCATCCTCTAAGGTAAATGTGTTGGAGAATTATTTATTTCTCTTTTCACATCTTTAATCTCAAGAGCAACTTGTGGCTCAGGAAGTCTGTTCTTTAAGCCTGTTAGGTCTCTCATTCTGACTGGTGCCCTGGAGTTCTAACACCTTCATAGATATTGCCAGGGTGATATGGAGAGTTACACTTTAAAGTGAACTGTGTATGCTGCGGCTAACTTAATAGTCAGCCAGGACTACTTTAGCCTCCTACACCGTATCATTTCTAGAACTCAGAGTGTATGAGGCTTCTCCCAGGAGCACCTGTCCTTTGTGACTTTTCATTCGTTACTGAGACCAAGTGGACACTGACTGGGACGAGAGTACTGGGATGGTAGGGAGTGTCCCCAGCGGGGTGGCCCCTGTAACTTTGTCTTGCTTTTGGGTTGCCTTTCACGTGTAGAGCACCATGCTCAGGAGTTGCCACTGTCCTAATAAAATGGAAGGATGGGCTGTTTTGCTTCATAAGGAAAGCAAATATTTCCATGCATGAGGACACAAGTGTCATTTAGGTGATTCTCCCAAGGATTTCAAGCATCATGGATCCTGACATAAAAACCAGGGATCTTTTCTTATTCTTCTTCCATTATTTATTAAGCATAGCAATAGCAACCTCTACAAACCCCGTAAAACCCTATGATGGAATCAGCTCTGGCGTAACAATGTGAAGAGCGCCCCCGATCTGCTCCCCAGTGAAGCTAATGAAAATCTTTTTTTTTTCTTTCTTTCTCCCTTTCTTTCTTTCTTTTTTCTTTCTTAATAAGAAAGGAGTTTTTAAAGAGTAGCCTGGAAACTTGCTTACAGATTACTGTGATAAACTGCTTCAGAAAAGCATGGTTTCCAGCAGTTTTATATCTTATCAGAACAAAGGACATTAAACAGGTCAGAAAACATTTCAAGGGGAAAACAAAACAAAACAAAACAAAAAAATACAGATCATCAGGTAAATAGCAAGTCAGCATGACCTTACACCTGGGAAGGGGGCCTTATCGTCAAAGGAGTACCAGCATTGGTGTCCCAACTTTTTTTTTTTTTTTGGTTATGCCCCTGGTGTGTAGAAATTCCTGGACCAGATATCAAACCTGTGCCACAGCAATGGCCTGAGCCACAGCAATAACAATGCTGAATCCTTAACCTCTAGGCCATCAGTAAACAATTATTTCTAAGAGCAATACTCTGAAACCCAATGATGCAGGTATTATTACTATTTCTATTTTTACAAATAAGGAACTGAGGTGCAGAGGAGTAACTTGCCCAAGGTCATGTTTAAAAAACTTGGATTGGAGCCTAGTTTGGTGGGTCTATAGTATATCCTTGGGATGGGAGAGGGGTGGGGGGGTGAGCAACATATTTTAAATTCGTTTTTTTCTAATGAAAAAAGAGTAAAAAAGAGGTGCTGTTTACCCCAGGCTTATGAGTGATTCAGAAGAAGGTGTTCAGTCCTCACTTTTCTACTATCAATGTTGTCACTCTGGGCAGAAAACAAATCTGAGTCTCAGTCTACTCATCAAGATGATGGAGATAAAAAGCTCTCCCTCCCTCGACTGTTGGAACAGGTAAAGAAGACACGAGCTTCCAAATGGCAGTAGACCTAATACCTATGTCAAGGCAGCACTGATTTCCCTATCCCTTCATCTCTAGTCTCAGTCCTCCTTCCAAAGGTTAACATGGATTTTTACAAAGTTTACAAAGCTCATAAAGTGGAGATTTTATGTATGTGATAAGGATGTGGAGTGGAAGAGTCGATATCTCTGCCAACGTAGTATGTCAGCCTTAGTGTGAGGCACACTGGTTACCAAAAGAAAATGTAAGAGCAAAGTTCGGATTTGCAGAACACCCTTCCAATAACCCATGTCTCCATCCTTGAGCTCCTCACATACAAGAAGGGTATAAAGGTAGAAGAGAGTGGACATGTGTACAACTTGTGGCAAAGTTTTACTTTTATTATTGGAAAGAAAGACAGATGCTCCTCTATTGAAGGTTTACACTCGCACCCCACCCTGCTCCCAGCCAAGGACTCTTTCCTCTTCTGGACCCACTCACTAGAGGGTGTGAAGATTGCCTTTAGAGCGGGGGACACAGGAAATGGGGGTCTGACCCTTACTCTAAAAATCTATCGGACAAGGGGGGCAGACAAAATAAAGGGGCCGCAGGAATCAGAGATGAGCCTGTATTCCAAGAGTCTGTCAGAGTAATGGATGTGTGGGTACGGCCCATGGACCAGATGTGGAGAGAGCTTCCTGGAGCTGTTTTTTATTCCTGCCCTGGAAGATTCTTCAGAGATTAATGGGTCTCCGACAGGGAGAGGTCTGTATGGAATGGAGCTCTGGGAAATCAATGGCTAAAGGGAGAAGTCACAAATATTCATGACCTGAGTGTTGGACGAACTTCACAAAGGAAAAAGAAAAGTGTGGATTTTACACATCTCACAGGATAAAGCACGGAAAGCCATTGTAAGACCTCGTTTGAAAGCAAGAAATTCTCTCTTCCCTTCTTATTCTCCTTTCCCTGTTCTCTGAACCAGGGAGTTGGGAGAAAGAGACAGAAAAGCAAAGGTAGCAGCAGGGACTTGGGGGAGGAAAGATGCTTTTCTGTAGGTTGAAAATTTTTTTAATTTATTAATATCTAGGATTTAAAACTTAAAGTTCTGAACTGCTAGGGGAGTGGGTTTTTTGTTTGTTTTTGTCTTTATCTTAAAGTAACTGTAGGGCTATTTATTTCCAAGACTAAGTAGAGTAATCGTATCTCTTGATTTTTGTTCTATGGATGTCAATAAACAAATTGTATTTGAATTTTAATGAGGCAACATGAGACATATTTGCCATTGCATTTTGATCAAATCTCAAAAATTGTGGTAGTTCAATGTGTCAGGTTACTATTTCACATATGAATATATGTGTTCTACTCTTTACACTTAATAATTGTTAGAAGAAATAACTGACTTGTTTTGCTGCATCTGTGGCATATAGAAGTTCAGGGACCAGGGGCTGAACCTGTGCCACTGCAGTGACAATGCTGGATCCTTAACCCACTGAGCCACCAGAGAGCTCCTAAGAAATAAGAGACTTATCCAATAATAAAAGATCATTTTTCTTCCCTCTTACAGTTTCAATAGAAACTTTTATATAAGCAGAGAGAGTTTAAGTTTTGGGAGCATTTTTGCAAATGTCTCAATATGTGGAATACAAATACATCATCACAGTGTTCTATGAGTCATAATTTTGTAGATTATATTAGTACTAGAGACATATTCACTCTATTATGCTTGATTATTTAGTGCTCGATATGTGGGAGAAATAACTCAAGACCATACTTATGTTGCAAGAATCGTTATTACATGGTTGTTTTACATGGGATGTAACAAATGAAAACCATGTTATCTTAGTACAAGAACAGGCTATAGGTAACAAGACTTAAGTTCTTACCTCAGACCAGTCAGTAGCTACTTTTGACACTAGATCCAGATTAAACTATTACTACATCTCAGTGTTCCCATGTGTAAGCTGGAATTGACAGTAATCTCACTACCTCAGAGTTTTGTGTGCATGTGTGTGTTTTAAGTGAATTCGCTTTATCTGTAACTACGTGTTATATGCTGAGAAGAACACACAAAAATATGTATAAAGGAAAAAGAGGTTAATCCTTATATGCTTTTCATTTGGGCTGATATGAAGCACAGTCTAACTTTTGCTAGACACACGGATCAAGATATCATTTTTTGGATCTGCACTCACCCAGGAAGGCACATCCTTGTACATAAGAAGCTTCCAACTAGACGCCCACAGATTGCATTACACATTTAGATGTCTTAGGATTCCCGGTATCATATCACGGTTTTGTTTTGTTTTGCTTTTAAATTAGAATCGACTTTTCCAAGGGGAAATTTTGGATTTCTAGCTGTCTTGACTAATCAGAACCTCAGGCAAATCCTGATCCCTTTTCCATAAGCTGGAGCAGAAAAGCTGCACCATTTTGATCAGTGTGTTTGCCATGTTGCTTCCTGACCTGTATCACGGTACCTGGATGATCTCTAAATGTCTTTCTTTTTACGACTGGCCCCACATAACAATAATGGCACTTAAACCAAGTTTATTCTGTGGGGGGAGGACTCACTCTTGGGCGCCTCTGAGGTCAGACTGGTTGGTTTGAATCCTAGATTAGCTTCTTACTTACTGAGCGATCTGTGGCAGACTATATAGTTTCATCTGCAAAACTCAGTTTTGTCATCTCTAATATGAAAAGCACCTCCTTCAAAGAATTCTGCCAGGTAAAATATTTTACAGAGGGACTAGGCTCTCAGTAGATATTAGCAAGCAGTTAATACATACTAGAGAGCACTCAATACATATCAGTTGCTGCCATTATTAAAACTTTTACCATCTTTATGATGAAAGGGGACATGTTTATGAAAATTTCTGAAAGCACATCATAATAAAAGGGAGGTATACATGACTAAAATATTCTAAGTCCCAGAACCTAACGAGATATGGAAAGTTATTCACGAGGTATTAGAGGGAAAAGGCAGCAAAATATTAGCTTCAGTAAGATGAGGAGAATATTAAAAGAGAACCGTTTCCATTGCACTAGTGAAAGAAGAAAGAAAAAGAAAAGCAAATAAAGTATCTCATGGTGATCAAGAAGTATAGAAATAAAAAGAAGAAAAAGAGCTTCTGTAGAGAGAGACAGAGAGTGTACACATTAGAAACATAGATTTGAGGGAATTTTATAAAGAAAGAGAATGAGAGAGAACAAAAGAATGAATAAATAATTAAAAGGAAAGAAGACTGAAAAAAAAGTCCATAATAAATGAAACTCAAGTTCAAAAGAAAGAGGAAATTACAAAGATATATTGTGCTTCATGAATGTAAGGAATCTGTCAGATCAGAAGTATCATAGAAAAGGAAGAAGTTTTATGTAAGAACTTAAGTACAAGTAGGATAAATGTACGTCAGAGTCAAAAAAGAAGATTACAAAAGCAGATAATTAAAACACAAGAGGCCAGGTTTACAGCCTTTGGCCTCCAAAATAAATAAACTTTTTGATCGTGAGTCTAGGAAATGAGAAATAGTTTTACCGAAGTAATTCTGTTTGGAACCATCACATTAGCTGCACAAGGTATGTAGCCACTTGAGAAGTAAATGGATTGAGAAATTAGATGATTATAGATGTGAATTGTGAGAAAAGAGAAATTCGACTCTGTAGCACATGCTGCAGCCACCCTCTTGCCTCCTGCCTCTGGCACTGAGAAATACAAGTGGATAGATTCCTTAAGGACATGTCTCCTTTGCTTAAAAAGAAAAATGGCTGCATGTGGAGGGAATATAGATTCATTTAGGAAAGTAATATATTTGATAGGACTAGAAATAGCTAAAACTAAAGAGGCAAATACACAGAAATGGTTTGAAATGGATACAGAATTTCAAATGTTTACGTGTATGCACATGCATAGAGACTGGAAAAATATTCATAAAGGGTGAGTCACAGGATGGCTAGAGCTTATGTGTAAGAGAAAATAGAAAAACTTGCCTTCTCAGATCATTAATCTAGTAGATTCCTTCAAAACTGGATACGCTAGAAAAGGTATTTGGAAGATGAAGGCATTCTTCCAAACAGAAGGATGATTCAAATACCAGAGGAAATGTCAAGGTGAGAAAAAGTTCCCTCTTTTGTTAGGATCTGAGTCTAAAGGAGTGTTGAGGAGAAGGTTAGAGGAGGCGCTCTGAGGAAAATAGGAGTGAAGCTAAAAGAATTAATAGCAACCAAGCCACTTCCAGTTTTCAGTTCATTTAATGAGAGTTGTGGAGACAAAAACAAAGATGAAGGATTGGAGGATAATTTGAGAGCTATTTATGTTGGTAGGTTCAAAGTGAAGCAAAGAAAAAAAGGTCAAGTCAAAAATGTAGACGTTCTACAAACACCTTATTATGCTCATGAAGAGAGGAGAGTGTAGTTGGGCTTAGAAATTAAAGGAGATGGAAATTTTTTTTAAAAAAGGGATATAAAAAGAGAAAGTGGATAATTAAGCTATTTCAATTTTAAGTAAAGTGTTTTTTTTTTTTAAGTATGTGGATTCCTACCAGGAAAATCAAAGATAAAGGACATATTGATTCCTGGGAGAAGTCACTCCACAGCCTTGACATTGAGCCATCAGGGAACTGATAAATACAGGAGATCCTGGGCTCAGTGACCTGGCCTTAACCTAGACATCTTCATTCAGTTAAAAAAAAAAAAAATCGTTTGAATACAAATGAAATGGCTAACACAATAAAGGAAAGAGTCCTGTGCTAGTATTTTTACAGGACACTTGAGAAGGTATGAAGAACTAGAAGTGGCAAACCTCACAGTACTGATTAAAGTGGCTTTGCTGGGAAAGATACTAGTGAAACAAAAAAGTGGAATGTAGCCCATGAAGTCCTGCGTCATAAGGTATTGATGGATTGTATTCTGGTTTCATAGCAAAAGAGGGCATTGCTAAGGTTACTTTATACCATTTAAGTCAAGGAAGCGTTGCAGGAAGGTGACACTGCAGTTAAGTTGGAGTGCCTAGGAATATGTCATGGACCATGTGTATAGCCATCATCATGCAAAGGGGGAAATTAAACTACACTGATAAGAAAGAGGCTGAAACAAAACTGATGGTTATGCACTTCTGTGTGAAATCTTCAGAATTTTTTCAAAGGAGAGGGAGAATATCTCATTTGGAAAATTTTGGAAAGAGAATAAATGTAAAAATGAAAAAAGACAAATGATAAGCTGGATGGGCGCAGTCCTATCTCACACAGCTGAAATCATTGTGGAAATAATAAAAACAGAAGAGATGAGAAAAAGTGAAATAAGTGACAAGTACAAAACAAAATATGGAGAAACGTACAACACCATAAAAGGAAAGGAGAGAAAGTTGTATTGGAGCTGCACAGTGTGACAGATGATCTGTATGCTTCCTGTTGTTCAAATTTCACAGCCAAATTATAAAGAAAAATTGTCATTTCCATTTTATAAATTAGAAAATAGAGCATTAGGTTGGTTCAATAACTTGTCCAAGGTCACACGACAAGCAAACATAGAGCTGAAATTAAATTCACTGACTCTTACTCCTGAGCTTTTATCTACACTCCATTGCTTTTCAAAACAAAGACATAAAAGTGAGAAATAAAGGGAAATACAATTCTATTGAAGCTGTATAGTTGAAGGATGGCTGTATTGTCTGTAGAGCATGAGGCTGCAAAAAATTTTAAAAAAGGAAAAGAAAGAAATATCGGCACCATTTCCATTCACTCGTCAGTTAAAAGAGGATCTTCTATGATATCATACAGAAGTGTATCTGACCACCTGAACACTTAGAAGCTGAAATGTATTTTAAATACTCAGGCTAACAGAATAGAGCTTCAATTCTGAGCTAGAGATTTTGTTAGGGAAATAATTCTTTCTGAATAATACATAATATAAGTCGATTAAATGTTACTTGACTTCTCTTTGCTACTATTCAAATATATCCTTGCCACTATACGTAATTAAAAGAGCAGTTTTCATTAAAGTATGCCATTGGGGAGTAAGGTAAGATCACTTGGGTAATGGGATACCTGGAATGTTTTCACTCCTTGAAGAACCTGGAAGGTCCCATTTGAAAATTTGCATTAGAGAGACTCTTATTTTTATGCCCTTACAGAAAGGGTCACTATGTTCCCTTGTAAAGTCGCCCTGTCTTTTAAAGTTCCAGGGACACATAATTGAACAATAAAACTGATCATTGTAAACCAACAAAGAATGAATTTTAAAATCCATTTTATTAGAAAAAAATAACTTATAATACATAAAGTATGATTCTCCTTTTATACAGTTCCACTTTTGTAAATTTTTTATTAATACAATAGAATAATATTTTGCATGGAACATATGTATGTTACAGAGTGATATTTTAAGCAATATTTTTCTGATTTTTCTACAGGAAAAATACATGTTATATTTAAATATATATATTTGTAAATATATTTATATATGTTAATTTAACAGCCTGCATTCAAAAGTAACAATTTCAAGTGACTCTTAGAGATAAAATTAGCATGAAATTTCACCCTGACTGAAGTTGACTTTAAGTGTTTTTTTATAATACAGAATGTTTTTGTACCTAATTATCACAGAATTTATGGATATTTAGACATCAGTTTAATATCCCAAGAAAACTATTGTAAGGAAATTAAACATGTAAATAGTTATATGAACAAAACCTTAAAAGTAATCTAAAATATTATTTCTATTAATGTTATATTAATTACAATCATGGTAATATTTAAAATTATATTAATATGTTATTAATAATATAGTAATTACCGGGTTACTAATATACCAGACACTTTTCTAAAGTTTTATATCACTTAACTTGTTTGAATAATCATGTGATATAGGTGCTGTAATTGCTTGAATTTTTACCAGTAGAGAGGCTGAGGCAATGCTATAAATGTTTTGATAACATCCACGTAAATCAACAAGTTCATAAAAACACTGAAATAAATTAGGCATGATTGACGTTTCCTAAACCAATCATTCATTAATTACCAATCCTGATGATCTTGAAAATAATCTTTTATTATTATATTTAAGAAAAATGAATAATTCTGCTATTGAAATAAAATCATTTAGACAGCTCACTGATCCCAGTCACTATTCCTCAAAATATGTTCAGAATCATCTGGAACTAAAGAACCAAATTCCAGTGGCAGGGTAAAAAGTATGTATTGTTAAAATGCTTCCCAGAGATTTTTATTTTTTAATTTTTTAAAAAAAATTTTATTGGATTATAATTGTCTTACAATGTTGTACCAGTTTCAGGTGTTCAGAAAAGTGAATCACGTCCATATACATAGACCCATTCTTTTTCAGATTCTTTTCCCATATAGGTTAAATGCTTCCTAGGGATTTTTAAAACCACAAAGATACAATGACTGCTGTCTTAGTTCAGGCTCCTCTGACAAAATACCACAGATCGGGTGGCTCATCAACATCAGAAATTTACTTCTGATGGTTCTGGAGGCTGGAAGCCAGAGATCAAGGTGCCAGCCTGGAGAGCTGTGGTGAGAGCCCCCTCCCAACCTGCAGGCAGCTGACATCTCCTTGTATTCTCACATGGTAGAAAAGCTAGTTCTCTACCCTCTTTCAAAGGCACAAATCTCATTCATGAGGGTTCTCTGCTCATTACCTAATGACCTCACAAAGTCTCCGTCTCCTAATACAGTTACACTGAGGATTAGGATTTCAACAGATGAATTTTGTGGACATGCAAACATTCAGTCCATTTTAACTGCTGAGTCTGTATGGAAAATCATAATTAGAAAAAGCAATGGGTTCCTGATCTTCACTTTCCAGTTTAACCTGATTGCCTTTTTGTGTACCACTGAAAGTGGGATGCAGGTGCGTTTTTTTTTTTTTTTTTTTTGACTCCACATCTTCTCATTGTCAGACATCCCCCAGAAGAGCAATGCCTCAACACTACTTTCTCCAGTTTCCCCCGACTTCCTCCCTCCTGCATTCTCATAGCTCCTCAGGGAATTATGATCAAGGCATTAAGTACATTTGCCATCTTGGGCCTAAAATTGAGGCACTTAAGTTTAATATATATTTCCACATCTGATATTCAGTGACTGTCTCCATGGTAACTGAATCAAATATTCCCACATGGGTAGGTGTGTGTGTGGCTATTTTTTCTTTCGAAAGATATAGTGATCAGAAAGGCTAGTGTGGGAGAAAAAGAGACTACCTCTGGGCTTTCATAGTGAGAACCTTCTATTGGTAGAGGCAAGAAAAAATACATTTAAAAACTAATAAAATAAGTAAATATATTACTAGGTCAAATAGTGATAAGTGCCACATAGAAAAAATTTAAAGGGCAAGATTATAGAATGACATATGGAGGAGGGCTATATTAACTAGACAAGGCCTTCCAGAGAACTGATATTTGAGCTGAAATGTAGAGAGGAGGGTGAAGTATCCACAGTTCTTGGAAAGAACGTTCCAGACAGAAGGAACAGAATCTATGGGACAGACTCGGGGGGGAGGGAAATATCCATGGGCACCGGGGTTTGCTTGATAGATGGCATGAGTCTGACTCCTTACCTACTGAGGAATCTGGGATGAAGGGCCTTGGCACCCAGGGCACTCCGGTGTTTCTCAGCCCAGGACTCCCCTGCCAATCCAGTAGAAATCCTGAGATCCGAGCAATCAGGCTTCCTCTGGGAAGAATAATAGTACAGGCAGCAGTGTCTGGATTCTGATGCCAGCATCCGTTAGCTGCCCCTGATGCTCAGTGCATCTCAGTCCATGCTTCCCCTGCCCCTCTGTCTGGACCAGCACTTACTGTCCCACCCAAAAGCCACAAAACACATGCTGCGACCTCCAACTGCACCCTCTTTGCCTTCCTAGAGAACTCCACACTGCCCGCAGCTGGCCCAAGGCAGGAGCACGAAGGTCAGTGTGCACTGAGCCATGTGGGTGAGAAGAATGGAGGCAGGGAAGCCACAGGATTGCGAGGTTCATCAGTGTCCAGCATTGTAACGCTTGGTGCTTACGTCACATTCTGAGTGTGGTGGAGGCCATTGGCAAGGTTTGAGTAAGCGTTTGAAATTATCTAATTTACACTGTCAAATATCACCATAGCTAGTATTTGAAAAATTGCCTGGAGACTGGAAAAATCTGCTAGTAGCACATTTCAGTGTAGGTGAATGAACATTGTGGTTCATTCCACGAAGTAGCAGAGTAGATGGTGAGACACGGGTAGGATCCTGAGAGCACCTGTTCCTCTGGTGAAAGTAGAGCTCATGGAGGCTATAAACAGGTGAGATGAGGAATATGCCAAATAAATAGGAGTCAAAGTTTCCTCCAAGAACCGTCAAGCAGATAGCCTGTGATGGAGGAGATGGGTCGTGGGTGGGCTCAGGAGCTCCACTTTGGACATTCTATGTTTGAGGTGCCTTTAGACATTCAAGGAGAGGTGGTGGTGGGCTCTGCCTCCTGGAACTCAAGAGAGATGAAGGTGGAGAGTTCCGGGTGTGTAGAAGGAATGTAAGTTCATGACTGTGGATGAGGTCATCTGGGAGGAGTACACACATAAATAGGAGCAGAAGACTTGCTCAAGCCTTCAGTTCCATGACAAAAGCTGTGGGCAACAGTGATCTGACAATGGGACCACAGTTTGTAGACTCTCATATACACGTGGCCGTAAAGAAATTAGAATGGTACCTGGGATTGTCGCACAACCTCTCCGAAAAGGCAATTCTTTTCTTTACCTTTTTTTTTTCTTTCATATAAATTTAAGTGGGAATATATTAATGCCCTAAAGTATATGATTCATTTTCAGCAGTAAGCTTCAGTTAATCCTGAGAGGCTGACAGATTCACTTATAAAAACTGGTGGCACAATTGGGAAGAAAAACTGCCCTTTTGAGTAAGTGCTTTATAAAGGCAATTAAAGCAGAAAGATGTGTTTATGAGCTTTCACCCTTCAAAATGGCTATAGATCAAATTTATTAAAAATGTAATTTGGAAGAGAAGCTGGCGATACAGCAATAAAAATAAAAATGAAACTAATTTATCTTAGAAGCCTATGGCGCTTTTAGCCCTAACCAACCTAAAGACTGTGTTAGCCAAAAACAAGTAAGAATTAAAAACTGCCTTTTAATTCCAAGGCATTTTGAACAAGAATGTGACTGTTGTATATATGGTCACATGATCAGTTATTCTAATAGCTTAACACAGAAAATATAGATATAATTTGTATATATCTGAAACTTAACAGGGAAGCTGTTTAGGGGTTATTTTTTAAAAATCACAACATCAAATTTGATAAAAAATAAATTATAAAAGCCATATCCATCCAAGTAGTTAAAAGAGGCAATATTTTTCATATATATTTAAATCAACTTTTTCCTTGTTTTGCAAAGTCACTTGCTCTTTTTCTAATTAATAGTTTTCAAAAGAAAATAAGGAAATACCCTTTAGGTTTAACAGGACATTAGAGCTGCCAAATGCTGTGAGAATTCAAATAAGACTTAATATTTCTCCTAAAAGTTTTTACTTTTTCTAAGACTTAATCTTATTTTTTTAATTTTTAAAAGATTTTCTTGAAGCATAATTTACAAAAATTCATCCTATTTTTAAGGAAAAAAAAACAAAACCTGTAGCCTGTTTTTGGTTAAAAAAATAGTGTCCAAATAGATTGTTTCATATACCAGAAAATGTAATTTCCAACAGCGTTTCAGCTATTCTGATATCCTATGATGAAATGAATTAAGTGGACCTATCTAACCCTGGATGAAGTCCTTCACTAGTGAGGAAATGGCAGCTTGTAGACAAAAGTCAGTTTCACTGTATTCAGTGAAGAATGTTCTGTAAAGTGCTTGTAGAAAAGAGGAAGAGTAGGGTGAGAGGGATTGGAAGGTGATGAAATACAGGTTGTACATTCTTCCCAAATAGGATTAGTTAAACAGACTGTCTGCAAGGCAGAGACAATTCTAAATTCTGAGAGCAGCTCTGTTCCCAGTGTCTTCCTCAGTCTTTGCTTTGGTTTATGTCTTCCGAGGATTAGATAATGTTCAGAAATGTGAATTCCCTCATTTCCTTTCTTGCATCCTCCCAACATTCCTAAAAGATTACACTTAACCCTCAGACCTAAGAGTAGATCTTTATCTTCCATTCATTTAACATGGAAAAAACATTATTAATATTACACAGAGCAAATAATGATTTTGGAGAGTCCTTATTATCAAATAAGTCTACCTACAAGGCAATCTCAGAATGAGAAATGAGAGGTAATTATTTTATCAGAATTTTGATGGGTGCTCGCTTTTTAGACTCTGTAGTTTTTAAAATCATTGAATGATAGATGTCTATATGAGCCAGATCCTCTAGATATTAGCCTGAATTATCTAGTAAGACAATTATTTTTGAAAACCAAGTTAAGTT
Organism: Catagonus wagneri; assembly: GCA_004024745.2. Lineage (NCBI taxonomy): Eukaryota > Metazoa > Chordata > Mammalia > Artiodactyla > Tayassuidae > Catagonus > Catagonus wagneri. The sequence goes on from PVHT021183631.1 coordinate 16,694,556, forward strand.
TGCTTATGAACTATGTTTGGAAATTACCATGCACTAACATTTAGTATTTGTAAGCACAGGTCTTTAGTGACATTAATCTAGGAAAAATCATGACAAAAAGTTTGGTCTCTTTACAATTTAATGTTAGTCCAAATTACATGTACATTAAATTATGAAAATATATTTTAATAGATTGTCTCCCAAAACAATTTACTAAGCATACAGAGCCAGAACACAGAAAATTCATTCTCTGTGGTTTTCCTTCTTTAGAAAAGTGGTTATGGTCATACAGCAAACGCTAATGTTTCTCCATGCAAAAATATTTGCTATGCTGCCGTTAGAATTAGTGGCAGAATATTTTTAAAGCAACAAACACCCAAGTCACCAGTCAGCTTCATATTCTCAGCTGTACAAATGTCGAATAAAATCAGAAGACCCTTGTGTGATTGAATGCTTTTCCATCTCTTGTCAAAGGAGAGGAATAACTGATTTGCTTTGTGAATATATATCACCGATGTCTGTATAGAGTGTAACAGTTACCTACTGCACCAACTGTATCCTTTTAGAAACACAGTAAATTTTAAGTTTTTCATGAGACTGTGTGAGCCTGTGAGTTAGTTAGAAAAACTGCATGTTGAAAGGAGTTAACTTAAACTTCTCAGTCTGGCTAAAGGTGCAAACCACATCTTGGCCTGGAGGCAGTAGAGCTGGGTAAATGAAGCTGGGCTAATGCCATGTTCATGTGACGACAGGATGAAGCCTCCTGTGGGTTACTTTGAGCTACTTTTACATGAAGTGTAAATTAGGACAAAAGCATTGGTTGCTATAAATTTTCTTCTCTGTACTACTATAAACATGTCTAAACACACGAGATTAAATGGCAGTTATAATTTTTTTAATTAGCTGGTGGATCTCTCTTTTGCTCTCTTCTTCTCCACTATAAATATACAGATACAAATAGATAGCTCATGGGTGGGTCAGAGATGGATAGGCACAGACAGATCTATAATAGATAGTTCATAGATATATTGCTGTAGATAGCTAGATGTGTGATCATTCATTTATAGGTACAGATACATCTACATAGAGCATAGATACATAAATGTAGATAGACCTATGACAGATCTATAAATGGATTCTTGATATAATCTATGATATAGATGGGTATTTAAGCCTATGGCACATATATAGACAGATCTATGATCTATATTTGTATTTATACCTACGTATCTGTAGGAGAGAACGAGAAAAAGGTCAAGTTTGGCAAAGAATTTTTGTGAAGGGCCAAAGCACTAATATTGTAGACTTTATTGGTCATAAGGTCTCTGTTGTACCTACTGAAATTTTTTATGTTGTAGCACAAAAGTGATAAACAATATATAAATAAATGAGTATAACTGTGTTCCAACAAAGTGTTATTTATGAACACTGAACACTGAATTTCATGTATTTTTTATGTATCATGAAATATTCTTTTTTTCCAATCATTTAAAATATAAAAACTATTCTTAGCTTGAGATCCATATAGGAAGAGTCCTCAAGGCAAATCTGGCCCATGGGGCTATAGTTTCTAATCCTTAAAATATATAAAATAGCTAATTGTTATTTTTTCATCTCAAAGAATCCCATACCTCATGGTAAGGCTCTCATCTTATTCTGATATGCAAGAATCTCTAGAGAAAGTATGAGCTTTAGACAAGAAAAAGAAAGATACTGTCAAAGGAGAGGACTTTTAAAAAGAAAATGGAATTTTGTTGCACTAATTGGAACACAGCCAACATGGAAAAGCTCACACCTTTACTTTAAAAGAACGTGCAAAGCAAGAATATGTCTCAGCTAAATGCTTCATTATAGGATAAGTTAAGATGTATAATTAGTCAAAATAAGATCCAGTATTTTCACAGTATTGTAAACACAGTACAATATTAATTTTCACATTATATTTTATATGCAAACAAATTGGGTTTGTCTAAAAAAGAAGTGTTGCTTTCCTCACAAAAGCTGTATTTGATAACAAATAAAAACTCCACTAAAAATTGAAGCTTTCCATATGTGACGAATTTCAGAGATAGGGGTGGAAGAAAATTGTATCATTCTCTTTGACACACATGATGTTACAGATGGAGTTTCTTAAATTAATCCTCAAAAATCTAAACACCCAACTCTTATCATTTCATGCAAAAGAATGAATGGATAAATAAAGAAATGCTTCTTTTGAAGATTTTATCTTGCATCCAGATCATTGATAGAGTGTAGAAAATGGAAGCATTCTTATCTTTAATTCAATAAAAATTCCTAATCAGTGGGCTGGACTGGTCAAGTGGCTATTTGAGGAGAGTGCTATACATTTTTCTTCCTGTCCAACCTTGCTATTCAAAACGTTACCAATCTTTGTTTGCTTATTTGTGTTTGGTGGTGGTAGAGGTGAAAGCATGAGGCCTGGTGTCCTCATTCAAGTCTATTTCTCTCATTTCTTTTTTTTGCCATTAGGAGTTAGAAATAGGTTAATTAATGTACAACCCTTTCTGGAGCATAGTTGTCCTGGTACAATCATAGACATATATCAGACATTTCTGAGCTTTCATGGGAAAGGCAACAGAAGTGTTTCCGAACAACAATAAAAAGCAAAATAAAAACCAAGGTAGTGCCATTTCATCTTTCCCTTAATTCTCTTGCTATCAGAACAAACAAGTAAGAACAACACATGTATCTCACTGAAACATGAAGTTAAAATTTTGTGACAAATCTATGAAAGAATGATTGGGAAAACATATTCAAACTAGTGCAAAGTAATATGTAGAGCTTGGGCTTTAAAAATAAAAGGCGGCATTTGGAATAACAACTTTGGTTCACATTAAAAAGTGTAATCTGTTTCTTTGAATTCACAGGCTGGCTATTAATATATCCTTATAAGAGAAGAAAATGGAGATCATAGAAGACAAGCCTAGTTTTCTCCTTAGCATCTTTGAATCCCTAAGTTTGTCAAAATAAGCTCTTGTATTAATTAACGTTTATGTCGTTCTTAAAAATATGATCCAGTATGGCTTTTGAAAATACGTATCTAACATATATATGAATAAGATTTAAAAAAGACCAAGGAAACAGAAATTGTGTAATTACTGAAGGTAGTGTGTCTAACATCAATTTTGTCTATTATTGGTTAGATTAAAATTTGTCGGAGTTCCCGTCGTGGCTCAGTGGTTAACGAATTGGACTAAGAACCATGAGGTTGCGGGTTCGATCCCTGGCCTTGCTCAGTGGGTTAAGGATCCGGCATTGCCGTGAGCTGTGGTGTAGGTTGCAGACGCGGCTCAGATCCCGTGTTGCTGTGTCTGTGGCGAAGGCCGGCAGCTACAGCTCCTGTTAGACCCCTAGCCTGGGAACCTCCATATGCCGCGGGTGTGGCTCTAGATGTAAGGCAAAAAAAAAAAAAAAAATTTGTCAGTAAAATCAAGAACTTCATGGGGAAATTCCTGCTTGTACCAAGGAACTAAGACCCCTCTCTGCACACTTGCGATTTCCACAAGATTTCGTTGTCTTGTTTGCTCTGTGACATTCGTAACAGTCTTAAATACCTCGTCCTGACTGACTGCAATTTGGCATATAAAATAGCCTTAGAAAAATGGCTTTGGCCAGGAAATTTCATCACAGCATGACAGAAATTTAAGGAACCTAATGTTATGTAAATATTGCTTATAACATACCTATAAATCTCCTTAACACTAATCTCAGAGTCCGAATACATACTTCCTCATATGTCTGCAGGTAAATTCAGATAAAGCAATCCCAGTTTGGCTGAAGAAGTGTATTCATGCTCTCTAGAATAAAAACTGCATAGTGTGATTCTGTAAGAAAGGTCATAATAATAAGAAAATACTAATTATAATTCATTACACAAATATGTATTAAGTGATTATTACATATTCAACATGAATCGTAAGACTCTGTAGCAACTGCATTGTAAATGATGAATTTATAAGCATGTTACATGAATGCTGCTTCTATTTATTGAGTATTGACCAAGCTTAAGTTCGCTTCCACAGTATTTCACCATGGTCTGGTTACTAGCACTCTTGAACCGTCCTTGAACTGCTGGAGAGGTGATGATGATGTAATCACTACTGAGGTTTCTGGAAGCCCTACTGGGAAAATGCAGTGCCTTCTGCACAGGGCGGGGGGTGGGGGTGGGTATCACATTTGAAATCAGTATTTATGGGACTCAAGTCATTTCTGACTTAATGAATGTTGCAGCAGATAGAACCCAAGCTGTCAAAACCAGATCCATATGCCCCTGGGTCTTACCATGTTACTGCCTGCAAAGCTGATTTCCAGCTTCCAGTGTCTATGTCTCTCCTCTGGCCGTAAAAGCCTGCTTTTCCTGTAGAAGTACCAGGAAAGAAAAGTCCCTGGGAGCATCCCTCTGCCAGTAACTGATAGAAATTGGTGTGAAATGCCTCAGCTGCCTCATCTCATAGGTGGAATGACTCTTAGCCTAGCAGGACGCATGGCCTCCTAGAGAGCCCCATCAGGACTAAACTCCAGTCTGTCTCATTGGGAACTTGTTCTGTAACTTACATTTTCTTGGCTTTCCCTGGCCTTCTCTGGCCTCCCTTCACAGTTCCATATTTCCAGGGACAACATCCCAAGTAAACAGCTTGCATTGGAATCTTTGTCTCTGGATCTGCTTTGCTTCTTGGTAAAACCAGACTAAGACAGCAGATTTCCAAAAATATTTTTTGAGAACTATGTGAAGACGGTGATCCTATTTTATCTACCAGTAATACCTTTTTTTTAAGTTCGAAATCTATTTTTTTCTTTCTCTAAGGTATTGAAATGAAAGAAGTGCTTGAGTATCTAATTGATTTTCTTAACTTGGATATGTACAACTAGAGGATAAAGAGGAAAGGAAGAAAATAGGGGAGGCTAGAATGGGTGCCAAGAAAGTACTTAGAAAGTATCCAAATGCAGTCAGTCCTCTTGCTCTAAGCCACTGTTTTGCTATTCTTAATAAGGAAGAGGACTTTGCTAATATTTATTTCACCTAAACTTTATGATACCCATTTATTATAGGTTGTTTGATGACATAGAAGAATAGAAGAACATGGATCCACGGCCTTTTACACTCTCCTTTCTAGCCTTGAACACGTGTCCACCTTACTTGTTTGTACACTCTGAAGGCATTTCCTAGACCTCAGATGAGAATGTTGATGCCTTCTACACTCAAAGGGGTTCTACCTAAAAGAGATGCTAGCTATAAAATATGTATAGCCTATACTAAGTGCTCAGATGATCCTGGCACTGGGAACACCAAATCGTTATCATTGTTCCAACAACATTCTGGGTATTTCCATTATGCCTTCATTTTCTAAGACTTTAAAGGAGACCTTGATTTCCAGAATTCACATGTGATATAAGTGCTGATTCTGGCACTAATGTAAGATGGACTAAGAGAGTCAGAAAATCCTAAACCATATGGCTAGGCAAAATGCTTGTATGAATGACAAAAATGTAAAATAGAAAAACATATGGACACTAACTTACTCTGCAGCATCCACACTCCTAACATCACCTCATCCCAGAAGAGGTTCGATTCTGAATGATTCAGCTGCCAAATACAACACACCAGTTTCATGGGGCCACTCAGTTTCAACCACAATTGGCTTGAGGCTCAGACATAATTCAACCACTCCACCAATTACTTGAAAAAGAAACAAACAAGAAACATATAGAGAAAGATTCAAAAATTAAGAGGTTTTCAAGCAGGTTGTTATTTCTAAGTCTGGAACAATCGATGTGGACATTTAGATACACTGAAGACATTTTAATGACCACTTTTTACTTTGCTTTAACATATTTCATTTGGGCTTACAAGCAGAATCAGAAAGGTAGGGTAAAGAGGTCAGAGGGACCAGTTGCCCACACTTCACGTATATTGTTTGTGAACAATGAGCAGTAAGAGAAATTATTGAGCTTTGACACAGAAAATTGTTATCCCTGTTATTACAAGTCATGGCATCCCACGTCACCCTACTATCTGGATTCATTTTGAAAAACATTTATTTATCTCATAATAATTTCTATTAATTCCAAGTCTCTTTGGGCTTTGTTTCCGAAGGAGAAAGACACACCCTTAATTAAGAATGTGTTCTGGAATCCTTTCACCTGCATTCAAGCACGAGTTTGTAGATATCCACATATTCCCGTAACATTCATAAATGGAGCACTAATTTTTGGCTAGGCATGTTCATAGTTTCTGGTATACTCTACCATCTGTATCACCACCCATGAATTTTTTTAAATGAAGTGAAGATGCTAAACTCAAGTGCAAGCAAATTGTGGCCAGAAGTAGAAAGGGATCAGTTCTCCCCAGGTAAATGGTAGACTTCACAGAAGAGGTCATGCTTGTGCTCAGACTGGAGGCAAAAGGAGATACTCATGCCCTGTGGAAGACCCAAGAAGGCTGAGTACAAAGTTCAGAGGGAAAAGTACAAACGAAGGAGTAAATTATCCAAATGCATCCAGGAACCAGACCTTCATTAGGACTCAAGGACATATGTGACAGGAATGCTTGATCAGAAGCTAGAAGGGAGAGGTTGGAAGAAACCAGAGCACGAAAGCATAAGTAGGCAATGGGGAGTTAATAGAGATGTTAGGGAAGGGGCATAAACAGTAAAATAACAACATAATGTTTGCTTTTGAGAAGGTTTCTTCAAGACGAAGAAGAAAGTAAAAATAATAATAATACTATAATGGACATATAGTATGCTGCAGGTGTGAGGGATGGAAAATGAAAAGCCTATCTGCCACATGCATTCCAACCTTTACAGACCTCAAGATGCCCTCATAAATATTTGTATTATTATTTAAAAAGGAAGTCTGGAGGTGAATGGTGGGCAAGAGGGAACCGAAGGTCCACAGAAGAAGAGAAACAAGGAATAGAGTTCTTGTCATTTACACTCAGGTCTAGCAAAAAATTCTCAGAGGTCCCTTCTCCATCTCATTACCCACTACTCATTTTCTGCAGCTTCCCCTATTCCTAATCCAGAAACATGTTTTTTTAAAATGTTTGATCTGGTTTTGTGTGTGTGTGCGTGTGTGTGGTTCTTTTTTTTTCCATTTTTTAAAGCTGGACTGAAGTATAGTTGATTTACAATGTTGTGATAATATGTGCTGTACAACAAAGTGATTCAGTTATACATGTACACACATCCATTTTTTTCTGATTCTTTTCACATATAGGTTGTCACAGAATTTTGGGTAGAGTCCCCTGTGCCATACAGCAAGTCCCCATTGGCCAGTCAAGAATATCCATCCATAAAGATGAGAACTTTTTACAATCTGAAATCCAATTCGAGATATAAAGATGACAGTGTTATTTTTATAAGATGCTGTCCGTATTAAGCATTGTGCGTGTGTGTGTGTGTGCGTGCACGTGCCTGTGTGTATGCATGAATTAAAATTACTCAAGATACAGCACTCCCATAAGTTGGCCTTTGCAGCTATTTGTATGCCCATTGCCTTCACTATGATTGGACCTGGGAGATGAAATAATATCTTTAAATTCACAAGCTCTGCATCTTTCACTAGTCATGTTAAACAACACGAATGGCATTAGAATGTGTATTATGCTTTCAACCTGGTTTCACATCTGAAATGCTTCTTCTGTGAAGCCACGTGGTCCAATGATCAGCAATTATAATAAATCAGATTCAGCACCAAATATTTTCCCTTTTCTTAAGGCCAAAGGAAATGTCTTCCTACCCAATATGTCCACAATGACCTGGCAGAAATAATGTCATCAGAAGTGGATGAATTGTCACAAAAAGCATGAAATGAATTTTGGCCGATGGCATTGCTTCAGGATAGAACTATCAAGGAAATAAAAATAGTTCTCAGTGGCTGTAAAAGAATATGGAAGAGATATTTACACCCAGCCTCTGTTTCTCCTTATCCTTCGTCATCGCTCTTCCTGCCAGTTTAATTGTCAGCCTGTCTCTTGAGGTTCATACCTTTTCCAAATGTGTTTCCACCCCTCTGCCTTATCTCTTCAAAGCCACCAGTCCCACTGCAGATTTGTAATGAACTTGCTCCCTGCCAAAGCAAGGAAAAAAAAAGTGACATCATTTTCCAAAAGGGGGAGATCAGTGCTTTAATCTCAGTGAGATAGAAACTAGAACAAAGGGAACGTTTGTCAGGCCTGAAAGGCGAAATGATGGGGCTGGAGCACACTCTCTCTTAGCCTCTCCACACTTTGTACACCACGCTTTAGAAATTTGGAATCCATTTGTTTTCCATTCTCATCCTATCCTGCGGGCCACACAATGTCTTGTATGGACATAATTACTGACAAAAGGGCACAGCATTCTCTGTCTCTCTGCTTTTGTGAGCTTGGTGGGATGGAGTGAAGGTGGAATGTTTAAAAGTCTTATTAAGAAGTTTCAACATGTAAGCAGCATTTTGAAATTTTCATGTAAAGTCTCCAGCTCTTAAATCTGCTCAGGCAGGTGTATTCTTGATGTTTCCCAACTAAAATCAAATCAGAATGAGACGAGCTGGCCTTGTCAGGGAGAAAGAGCAAGCATTAATTTTCATCTCTGAAGAGCCCATCACACTAAATTATAGACACATGAATCAAAGGTAATGTGGGAATCAGCACTGAGGTTCCAGAGGCTAAGATATTAAAACAGCTGTTTACAGTATTTTGCACTGGGTAATCACAATTCTTTGGGAAAAAAAAAATATATATATATATATAACCCGCCAAAATAATCAAGCTGAAAAGGAATGTGGGTTCTCTGCCGTTATTATGCTAGGAGTTCCTCTGGGGCCACGTACAGGAGATTATCAAATATGTACCATTTGCCAGAGAAGTGTGATGAATCACCCTTGATAAAACCATAGCAAACGCTTCCTTTGTAAAGTGAAGCTGGTATAGAATTAGACATGTGTGTTAGGCATGAACTTCCCAGGCCATAAGCTCATGCGTGCCAAGAATGGAATTTTCTTTTTCTATTAATTTCTGTCTGGAATCTTTGCTTCTCCTGAAGTGAAAAAAATCCTAACCTTAATTCAGCTAACTCCAGATCACACCCTTGTTCCTACTCCTCTGGGTTGATCTGGAATCTATGGATTTTACTCAGTGTCCAGGTCCTGCACCCCCCCCCCCCAGCCCACCTATGTAATCCAGTCTTTACTGGAATGGGGGTACCATGCCATCTGGTTTTCCAGTCTCCTCTTGCCCCAGGGAGGTATGCGAGTTCCTATGGTCTTATCAGTTGTCATGACAGAGCCTATTCTGTGTCACAGGCATCAGTTCTATGAAGTAGCTTAGCTCCTTCGGCTGTTTGTCAGCCATTTGCCTCCCTTAGCATACTGGGAAGCTATAAAAAAAAAATCTCGAGATGCTGTTGCATTCCATTTTGTGGTAAGTGGAAACTTGGAGGAAATGCTACAATATTTTGCCTGGATTGAAGAAGCCACATTTTCGTTTTTCTTTTCTCTCTCTCTCTCTTTTTCTTTTTTCTTTTCTTTTTCTTTTTTTTGTCTTTTTAGGGTCACATCAGCAGCATATGGAGGTTCCCAGGCTAGGGGTCCAATCAGAGCTGTAGCCACTGGAGATCAGAGCCACATCTGGAACCTACACCACACCTCAGGACAACGCTGGATCCTTGACCCACTGAGCATGGCCAGGGATCGAACCCACGTCCTCTTGGATTCTAGTCAGGTTTGTTAACCACTGAGTCACAACGGGACTCCCTTTTTCTTTGAGGCCACATTTTTCTACTCTCCTGCTGCCCCATCACTGGCTGACAGGACCCAGGAAATGTGGAGTCTAACAGCTTTCTCTCTCTCTCTCTCTCTCTCTCTCTCTCTCCTTTTTTTTGTTGTTGTTCACGCTTGTGGCCTGTGGAAGTTCCTGGACCAGGTATCGAATACTTGCCACAGTAGTGACAACGCCAGAGCTTTAACCAGCTGAGCCACCAGGGAACTTCTAACAGCTTTCACCTCCCACATCCCATGCCAGAGAGGAAGGCACTGGTTCTTAGATGATCTATTGGCTCTAGGTCCTCACAGGCTCTCTGACTGTGGTCCAGAGAGTGAAGACGCATCAGGTTTCAAATCTGCTTATCAGACATCACCACACCCATCTCCCTCTACCGCTCTCCTGCTGACTCTCCTCTTCTCCCAAGCCTAGATGGATTTTGTTTTCTCCTCTGATCTAAAAAACAGAGTAAGAACATTTACCTCCGATCTAATTACTTGAAACCCAAGTGAGGAATTCCCTTATGGTGCAGCGGGTTAAGGATCCAGTGTTGACACTGCAGCATTTTGGGTCCTTGCGGTAGTGTATGTTCAAACCTGGCCCAGGAACTTCTGCATGCCCTGGGCACAATCAAAAAAAAAAAAAAAGTCAATTGTGACTATGGTTTCCAATATTCAAAAAAATGTAGACTTTCAAATAAAAACAAAAATTCATGTTTCCTAACATTATCTCCACAATAAGTCCTAAAAGTCTCTTTTGAAAATTAAAAGACTGAATTTTAATCTTTTTTTTTCTTTTAGTAGTCTTGCTATATGTATATACCCTGAATTAAAGGGTATCAGGAAATTTCAAGGAAATACATTTAAAATATTTCAAAATACTGTCATCTTACACTCCTTCCGCTCTATAAATCTTTGCCTACCCAAAGAACAGATGGTTATTGCCTTTTATTTTATCCTCTTCTAAGAAAGAGCGAACTGGTTGCTTATCTTTAATCCAGTTCACCAAAACAACAAATTCCACACAGAACAAAAATAGTGTATATATTCAAACTCGAGTACTTTATACTGAAGTTCCCCCAAGTTTCAGTAGATAAATCAACATGATGAAGCAAAAATATGTAGTCAAGAGGACTCATCCATGGGCTGAGTAGCATCCTATGGAGAGATGCCAGTGTGAGAAGGGCTTTGTCCAGACAGAGTCCAATTGAAGTTGTCAGAGCCTCTCAAGGCTGTGTGCTAAGAGACACGGAGGCTGAAATGTAATTAGCGATAGGCACTTGAGTTAAAAGATCAGGTGGAGCTGGGCCAAGCAGACACTAGATGAGTATATCGAAGAACACATGGACACAGCTGGAACTGAGGGGAGGGAATGGGAGTAAAGACAAAGACACAGAGGAGGGAAAAGCACATGTTAAGAGCCACAGAAATCATGACAAAAAAATTGAGGTGACAATGTCGTTGCTGGCCATTCCATTGACATTTACAACTGCATCTTGTGGTTCTCTGGCTCTCTTCCTTTTCTTAATTTTTTTTTCCCCATAGAGTCTATCAGTAACCAACATACTACATAGCACACACTTTTATTTATTTATTCACTATCAGTTTCCAAATAAGCACACACACACACACACACACACACACACACACACACACACCCCAGATTATAAAATCCGTAAGAGAATAACTTTTGTGTTTGGTTCACTAGCATATCCCCTACTCCTAGAGCAGTGATAGGGGTTTCAGAAAATTTTTGTTTATGGAAAGAAAAAAGCAAGGAAGCAAGACATGGAGGAAAGAAGAGGAAATAAAGGTAGGAGAGTAAAAGAATGATAGAAATTGTTTGGTTATTAAATTGATACATGAAGGACACCCAGCTGTACTTCCTGCTCTTGGATTCTAACATGTTCTTCCAATTTTTCCACAGGCTCCCTTTTCTTGACTTGAGCTCACATGAATGGGCTTCTCTGCCTTGTAACTGAATGAACCCTGACAAGAGCAGGTGTAGTGGGCGATCTTGGTCAGTTTGTGATCGTTTTAAACATTTCAGGCAACTAGAGTGGCAAACATTCTCATCTTAAATTATCCTTGGAGTTCCCATTGTGGCTCAGTGGGTTAAGAACCTGACACAGGGTCCCGGAGGATCCCATCTTGCTGTGGCTATGGTGCAGGCTGGCAGCTGCATTAGACAGCTAGCCTAGGAACTTCTACTTGCCTCAGGTGTGGCCCTAAAAAGAAAAAAAAATATGTATATGTCTTTAAGGCTGGTATCAAAATTGACCACGTATTTCCATGAGCTTGTTGGAAGAGCATGAACAAGGTCATTGATTCAAATCACAAGAGGAGATACCCAAAGTGGGGGGGGATAAAATATGTCTATATGCACAGAGGGAGGGTACTAAGAGCTAAAGACGCAACTGATCTTTCCTTATCTGCTGCCATGGCTTAAAGGGCATCAAATTATGCAGTAGTGTTTTGTTTTTGTTTTTGTTTTGGATTTTTCTGAACCTGTGGCTTATAGTAGTTCCCAGGCTAGGGATCAGTTCAGAGCTGCAGCTGCCAGCCTACACCACAGCCACAGTGATGTGAGATCTGAACCGCATCTGCAACCTACATCACAGCTCAGAGCAATGAGGGATCCTTAACCCACCGAGTGAGGCCAGACAGAACCTGTATCCTCACAGAGACTGTCTCTTAATCTGCTGAGACACAGTGGGAACTCCAGTAGTGTTTTTAAATGTTAATGAACACATTGCCAAGAGCACTTGTTAAAAAAGGAGATTCCCCAAAATTCAAACTTCACAGGTATGCTCTAGGGGCCATGAGTCTGAATTATTAGTCAAAATGCCAGGTGATACCTGCTATGGCCTAAATGTTTGTGTCCCCCTAAAATGCATATGTGGAAATTCTTGCCCCCAAAGATGATAACATCAGGAGGTAGGGCCTTTGGGAGGCGCTTAAGTCAGAAGGGTGGAGCCATCATGAGTGCGATTAGTGCTTTTATGAAAAGACAACAAAAGGATCCCTAGACCTTTCCATCATTTGAAGACACAGTGATAAGGAACCACAATGAATGAGGAAAAGGGCCCTCAGCAGAAAGGGAGCATGCTGGTGCCTTGATATCAGACTTCACAGCCCCTAGAACTGTGATAAATAAATGTCTGCTGTTTACAAGCTACTCAGCCCCTGGTATTTTGCTATAGCAGCCCAAATGGACTGAGACAATGTCAATGCAGTTGTTCCTTTAAAGGCACATTGAGAATAAATAAGCCCTAATCTGATCGGTAACTCTTAGAGTGCCAAAACCTTAACAGTGAATCCCTACTTCTGATTTCTGTCAAGCTCTGAATTCTGCATGCCCTCAGAAATCCAAAAAAATGAAAAGAATGTAAGAGTGGATGAAATGGAAAAGGTGGGATTTTTTTTTTAAATTAACTAGGTTCTGTATTGAGTTTTCTTATATAAAAATTCTACCTTAAGAGCTGCATAGGCAAAAATATAATCAATTAGTTAATCTATGATACACACTTGGATTATCAAACTAGCAAACAATGTCCTGTGCAACACCCCTTTCTTCCACAAATTTGTGGTCCAATAAATTGTATTATTTTCTTCCTTAACTTTTACAACCAATTAAAAGTTTGGTACATTATCTTGCAACTACCTAGTTTCATGTTCTCAGGTATGAGCAGCTTTCTTGAGGCAAGTTAGACTTTTGAGAGGCTGCCTGACACTCTTGGGAACAGGACAGTGCAGTAATGAATATGGTATAAAGTTTGGGCCTTCGTGGCCATTTTGCTTCAGGACCAGCAAGGCAGGTCATATTGCGAAAGGTAGAAATCAATTAGAACTACCGTAAACCTTTATAATCCCATACAATAGGCTTCCCTGAATCTCGTGGCTGGATCCAAGAATAACGTGTAGGATTATATAGGTTGCTGGTTAGTTTACAATGTCCTAGATCCCTATCCTTGGATGCACTCAAACCTCATGTCCTCCCAGCCCCCTTATTCCTGACTCACTCTTCTGAGATAAGACCTGCTGGGAGCAAAGAGTTAAATCTGTCTCCAGAAAGTTCTGTTTGACTCTAACGGGGTTGCGGTCCATAGCTTCCTGCGACTTGATGAAAAGTAATGTATTAAGCTCCTAGATAAAGTTATATAGAGAGAGACTAAATTAAGCACCTCCCACTCATAAACTTACAAAATATATAGCCTTTTGCAAAATGTGCAAAGGTGGATTAAGACTCAGGAGTTGTGTTCCCAAAGTACAGAGTGTCTTGTGTAGGAATTTGAGAAGATGGAAGACTTAGCTGAGGCCAAGCCATAAAAACAGAAGGCGAAGTGAATTAATTTTGTAATTTGTTTTATTATCTCAGGATTTATAGAAACCAGCTCTACCTAATGCACTAATTTTTTTTTCAGTTTTGCTCCCTTTCTTTTTTTCCTCCCTCTGTTTTAAATTTTCAGTGATAGGTGGTCATGGAAAGTACTGAATTAAGACTTGGCAAAGTCAAGTCCTATATATTTGGCTGGTCCTACAGTTATATCAGTTTCACAGACTAGCATCTCACATTTGTCTGAGAGACTTAAAAATAGTAACAGCAGACACTTACAAACACACTCACAAGTACACATGCCTCCCCATAGAAACATGGACACACACACACACATATACACTATAGCACTTTGTACTTTAATGTGATTTAGTCTGGGAAAGCACTTCTTCCAAACCTCAACAGGTCCTTTCTTAGGACTCTATTCTTGTTTAAAAAATATTTTTTAGAGAAGCAGCATATTCCAGGAAAAGTACAGAATGTGGGGATTAAAATCTTGGTTCAAGTCATGTTTCCCCCACAAAAAAGTATACAACAGAATCATTGTGGGTCTCAAGTGAGATAATTCTCTAGAATAAAATCTCCATGAGGGCAGGGAGCTTTGCCATCACTCTATCACAAGAGGTTAGAACAGTGTTGGCATACAGTGGGTGCTTGATAGTTATTGAATACATGGATAATGGTTGTAAAACTACATTGAAAATTCTAAAGATCTATGAAAATATTATTTTCCCCTAATAGTAATGATAGTAACGGAAAATCTATTACTGAGTGTTATTGAAGCACTTGTCCTTTCTTATAAAATAAATCCTACCTTGGTTTTGCATCCTGCTAGGATATATGAACATTGTGATATAAGAAAGGTCCTAATCTATACCAGGAAACATGCAAGTATACTAATAAGTTTTGTAAATGGGTTCATGGTTTGGGAGGCTATACCATTAATTGAACTAGAAAATTCAAATATTCCATGAAGTTTCTCAGGAAGTTGCTAAGTAACAGCAATGTTTTTATGGTACCTATAAAAACTATAGATGTGTCTTTGTATAACCTGCCAAGTAGTTGTGATTAATTTTGTTTGGCTGTACTTTATTTTTATTTATTTATTTATTTATTTATTTATTTATTTATTTATTTATTTTCTTTTGAGGGCTGTACCCGTGGCATGTGGAGGTTCCCAGGCTAGGGGTAGACTTGGAGATATAGCTGCTGGCCTGCACCTCAGCCACAGCCATGCAGGATCTGAGCTACATCTGTGGTCTGTACCACAGCTCACAGCAACGCCAGATCCTTAACCCACTGAGCAAGGCCGAGGATCTAACCCACGTCCTCATGGATACTAGTCAGGCTCATTAACCACTGACCCACAATTGGAACTCCTGGCTCTACTTTAAATTAAGAGTGGGCTATGGTATAAGAAAGAATTCTGTTTCACATTACACTTGTACTTTAGTTGGTCCCCACCTGAATGCAAATATACTTTTTTTAACCAAAGTAATTATTTATAGAAAGCAGCTCTAGATTTAGTTTTAAATGTTTTTCAAAGAGTTATCACATTAGATTCACATCTCAAACTAATCAAATCAAGTGAAACTCTCCAGCCTATCCTTAATTTGTTTTCACTCAGACAAATGAAGTGTCAATTTCCACCTTAAATTTAGCTTTTCTTGAGAGATTTATTTGAGGGTTTTTTTTGTTTGTTTGTTTTTGACTAATTCTGTGCATGAGCTATTCTAGTACAAACTAACTAGCGCAATGTGTAGGATAATCTTAAAACTCTCATTGTATTATATTTATTTGAATTTAAAGAGAAGAAAAGCCCATTTGATTGTATTGAAGCCAGTCATTCTCAAAATGGGTAGTTTTTGGCTAATTTTTCCCTCCCTGATATTTGCTATGCTTTTATATTTATAATGCCAAAATCATTACCCTGTTGTAGTTGCCAGATTAGCATTAAGTTTTAGTTTTTTACAACACAAGGAACTACAGCAGGAATGTATTAAAAAAAAAAAAAAACAGGGACTACAGATTAAACACGAGTGGGGATAATGGAGCAGGAGAAAAAGATAAACTCCAAAATGAAAGTAGGAAATGTAACAGAAGGAACCCCAAGGCATTTGTTAGTTTAAAAATGTTTATTTAAAATTTCAATTTACAGTGAAATCTTTTCTCGAAAGTAAAAATCCCTTCACTTTCATTTTCTTGACAATTTAAGTAGAAGAGCATTGATTTCCGCTACCCTGAGAATATTTGTCGGCACTGTAAACTTGAGAGAACTTTTCCCTTTATATTCCAAAGTTCTAAGTGGTAGCCAATTTGTCAGGTCTGAAAATGAGACCTTCACAATTATTAGAAAAACAGATCTAAATTTTAAATACTTGACACTGTATAACCTTATAGAGCACCATTTAAAATTAGCTTGCATCTTTGGCCTAAAGTAGGTAATATACTTTAAATACATAAAAAGGCAAATTCTGTTCCCTATTTTGTGTGTGCCTCTTACGTTCTTTTAGAGTGAAGCATGGTATTTATGTGAGTTCACTTGTGTGATATAGGTTCCATAATATGCTCAGATATTGTGATATAATCATCTTGTATAATTCCATTCCATTTAATATCTGGAGATATGCCCTGCAATAAGTGTAAAACAGTAGTTTGTGTTACTTATGTTGGAAAAATAGACAATTGTAAATGCTCAGCTTCCTTACACAGAACAGGTAACAGTGATATTTAGACTGTTATATACTCTGAAACACTTTAAATGTCTTAATTCACTGTAAATATCTCGGAAACAGAAGAAAAGTTTTTTAACTTCAAGCATCTCTGTCTGAATGATCAATGTGCTTACACAGTCATGTAGATTTGGTGTTGTATCTGACTGATACTTAACCTCTTCTGAAAGTTTGGTGATGCAAATGGTCAGGTATGGATAATAAAGACACTACACTTATCTAAGAAGAAACTAGCTTTGTAGAGTTAGAGATACTTGTAATTATACACACAAAAACATATTTGGGGGAGATCTTGAGGCATGAATATAAAACCTTTTTACTCTAGTAATTGACCCTCTCCCATAAGTTTCTATGGTATGTGGTACAACATCGTTCTACAGAATGTTTAATTGGAAGTAAACACTCTCTGCTTTTCATGTGGCAGTGGACCAATGTCTAAAAAAAAGTGACAAAGTTAACAATGATTCTCCCCCAAAATAAAAAGAACTTGCACATAACAAAGGTCCTTACCAGCCTGTGCAACCTTTGCTACCAGAGCGTCATGCCCTGGGCAGGACGTGGGAGAGTTTATCAGTCAGATTCTGCCAGGAGAAAGTAAGCTCACCAGTTATTCTAACAGAGGGAAGTTGATATAAAGAATTATCAACCACGTATTACACAAAGGAAAGATAAAAGGAGGACACTGCAGTTTCGTAAAAGTGATGAGTACAGAAAGCAACTGTCACCACTTGAGTTCAGACAGCAGGTGGAAGAGAATGACATTATTAAATTATAGATGCTTAGAAAAGAGTCCTGCCTTTTGAACTCAGAGCTCTGTGGAAGGAGCTCTTCTTGGCTGGAATTGGTGTCTCAGAAGCTTAGAGGAGGGACCCTGTGGAACTGGGACCCAGAGTAGCTGGGGAGCTTCTAAGAGTCTCTTTCTATGGTGTGGAAAAACTGGAGAGTAAAACCGATTGCAGCTATTGGCATCTACTGTCAATGCCAAGGGAAAGAGCTATTTCTAGGGTGACTGATCAGAATAACAAATAAGAGCATGCCCCCTTCTTCCTCCTCTTTCGGCCCCCTATTGGTTCAGCCTCACAGACACCAGTTGGCAAAGGAGCAGTGCAGTTCTCCCCAGAATCGCAAAGGGCAGGTTTGAAGCTGAGAGGGACAATAGCTTAATAATTGGTATAGAAGGAAAACAATCTGTATTAATTTGTTCATTACATATCACCACTCAGTAGAAAGCCACAGTTGTAGACCTCCAACAGATAAAACAAAATTAGTCCTTAATAGAATTTAATAGCATTTACTATATGCTAGATTCTACACTAAATGCTACAGGCATATGGTCTTATTTAATTGTTAAGATATCTAATGATATAGGATCATTATGAACAAGGAACAGTTATCCAAACTGATTAAAATCATGGATTTCAAGACAGCTGTTCCCTTAAGCCATCATATAGTCCAGCCCTTTCTCCATAACCACATCATTTCAAAACGAAGCCTATGGAACAAGTGTGCTCTAAGTCACCTGTACCAAGAAAGAAAATAAAACAAGTTTAAAGAATTTCTTTCATGGAACTAACTATAAGCTACAGCTTTATATAAACATCATAACCTTTTTTCTCTTTGCCACAATTTGAGAAAGATGGTAATTCTTAAGGGGAAAGAGTATCAGGCTAGAGACATGAATTGGTTGACCTTAGAAGCACTTTGATAAAAAATATATGCTTATTTTTCAATTCAAACAATGATGATACAGTTAATAAATCCTCTTAGCTGAATATGAAGGAAGAAAAATCTTTGAGTTCCTAAAGGAGTCTTTAAGAACCAGAGCAGACAGGTGATAATGGAAAGTCAGAATGAGACAATATACTAGTAATAGAAAGCTAATAATAACCACTAATATTTAATAGAAAATTGTTAGATTATTATAACATATACGTTATATATATAAATTACCTATACTCATATATGTCATTGTATATAGAATTTTATGTAAACTATGTAATTGTAAAGTATTATAAAAGTTTTAATGAAATATAAAGAAATATTAACTATATATTTAATAGTAAATATAAATATCAGTAAATATATTTAGTAAATACATTAAAGTCTAAATAAATATGATTTATAATATAAAGTATAATAAATAAAAATATATATAATAGCTATAGCTACTGCTTATTGTTTCATCTCTGTCCCAAGCATGTTCCTTGATAAGTAACTACAGACAAACAAAAACATACATAGCTCCTCTGAATAACACTACGAGGCAGACGTTTTAGTCATAGTTTCATAGATTAAAAAGAAACAAAAATTGTCTAGAAAATGGTAGAATGGAATTTAAACTCAGTTTTATCTGATTCTAAGCATTTCTTTTGTTCTATCTCCCACATGACCATGGGTGACATAGCAGATATGAAGAAAGGCCAGCTTGGCTGTTAGTACCTTTTCCCTTTAACCCAAACTTGCACAAGTGACCATGAGAGCAAATGAGGAAAAGACCAGAGAAGAAACCCATCTATTCCATGCAATGGCCCTACCCTTAATTCCACCCTGCCTCCCATCTCAATCATGATCAAGGCGTTCTTATCTTCTTTCTTTCAAAGATAAGACACCCAGATCTTCAAGTTCTTACAAGACTAAACAAAAATACACCAAAAAATATACCATCAGAGGACCTATGTATTTGGTGTACAAGTAATATAGAATATTGTGCTTTTAAATGGCACAATAGTTATCACTGACATTAGTCTACAGAGGTTGCCACCCTGATCTTGCTCAAATCCTGGCCGAATTCTATTTACCAGTTCAGTGGTGTTTGGTGAAGAGTTTCACTACTCTAATCCACAGGTTCTCCATACATAAAAAGGAGTATTATCTCCCAAGGATGTGAGGTTCTACTGGGGTAATACATGAAAAGCACACTGCTTGGAAAATAGTAAGTGCTTAATAAATTTTAGCTCTCCTTACTGGCAACAAATGTGTTTAAGTATAGTTCCACACCTTTTGCATTCTATGAAAGTTCTTTAAGGAGCAAACCTAGTATTTATGTTTCTGCTGGTATCCTTGGAAGTGGACTTTTACAAACTGTGCCTGATGGGGAAAATGCAATGGAATTTGGTCTTGCACCACTCCTTTCATCTTGGGAAATTAGAAATGCAAGCCAGTCATATCATGTGATGTCCTGCTAGCCCACCCCGAATTACTTATTTTCATCAATGGAATCTGCAGTCTGTACTACATCCACTGCTGACCCTCTGTGACACTGTTTTAAGTGCCTATCCTTGACACAGTGTTGTAAAGAGAACCATTCTGTAATGAATCTCCTCTCATTTCTGGTAGTAAACCACATTGTATAAACACACAACAGAGCTTCCTCACACCCGGGCCTTCCGGACCGAAACGTGTTCATCACAGTTTTATTTTAGGAAGGCTTTTTTAAAACTTTTGTTTCACTCTCTCCAGTCGTTGTGCTATCTTTATTAGTTTAATCTAGCAGGTAGGAAATTTTTGTTACAAATAAGAAAATGCCAAACTATGGATTTAAATAACCAATAAAGACATGTAATTGTCTTGCAGAGCAAGTATCTGGAGGCCAAGTGTTCCCATAATGACCCAGTTGGCTTCTATTCTTCCTCCCTATTATTTACCGCATGTGTTATTCTCAATCTCACACACTGGAGCTGTATCAAAAGCAGGTGAGATAGGAGTTCCCTCTGTGGCACAGTGGGTTAAGGATCTGGTGTTGCCATAGCTGACATGTAGGTTGCAGTTACGGCTCAGATTCAATTTCTGGCTCGGGAACTTTCATATGCTGAGCCTGCAGCCATAAAAGAAAAAAGTACATAAGACATGTAAGTTAACCAATATTGTTGACTACTGCTGAAAAAATATATAGTCAAAATGAAGAGGATAAGTACAAAGATTAGAGAAGCCCTTCTCTAGTAGAAGAAAGCAAGTATGTCTTGGAAAAAGCAATTTAACCTTTCTAGACCTCCCTTGCTTCGCTGCAAAATGAGTACAAATATTCCCAAATCACCCTTAAAAGCCTCACTTGGCACCTGTCACATTGCAGACATTTAATAAAAGAATAAAACAAACATGCACTGAATGTAGGAAGAAATATAGTTAAAATAAGTACATTTTAGTTATTTAGTCATATAGGCTTGAATATAACTGGACAGTCTTAGCTTTTCATAGGAAGTTTAAATTAATGGCATTTCCAAAGGGAAAAAGAGTAGGATTTGCCTGAAGCCATCAGAGATATTTGCCCTTCCTCTGTCCCAGTGGGGCTTGGCCGATCCAGGCATGCCTATGTGTGAATAAGCTTTAGCGTGGTTGATTAGTCTCCAGGTCACTTAAATCTGTCTGAAAGGTAGAGCCAGACAGCTGAGTCATTCTCTAACAACTGCCAACTGGTGAGAGCTTTCCAAAGCCAGACAGTCCCCCTGCGTGGTCATCTTTCTCTCGCTTGCTCTTTTTATTCCTCCAAGATCATCAGAAAGCGTATGCATTATTTTCCATCTATTGGGTCATAAAACAGTGATTCAAAAGCCTGGGAAGGTGAGTGATTTCCTGGAAAAGGAAACTTTAAGGTAGAGGCTGGAACCAAGACCAATTATTGTTAGAGGTGCTAAAAGGAGCAGCCTGGAAAGCAAACCAATAACAACCAAAGGAGTTCACGGTTACTGCTGGGCTTGTTGTCATGTACATGAGAATGAAAGAGAACAACTGACTCCACAGTTTGAGGCCAAACTGCACCAAGGGCAGAATCACGCTCATATTTGCTCAAATTTCCTTGCACACAATTCCCTCCCTTGTGGCCCTATTTATCTTTTTTTTGGAGATGAATGTAGGTTCAATTTCCCCAGGGCTCAGCCAGAAAAGCCAGCTGCCAGAAATGTTCTGGCTGATAGTCTTTCTGGCACTACTCTGCTACTTATTTGGATCTGTGAGATCTGGAAAAGGAAGAACAGAGCGTCCGTGTGGTGAAAAGCCAGGATACAAGCACTGCTAAAAACCAGCTACCAATCATAATGCTCAAGCCCTGTATTAGCATTAATTAGATTTCTTTGCAGTAATAGTTGCCTACTAGTAACCATAGCTTCACCTTGGATGTCTTTGCTTTTTTAATGTTGACCAAAGGTATTATTTTTAATAGCCCTCTTCTTCAGGATTTATGAAAAGGTGGACAGTCAGGGACTTCCTATAGATAACAAAAAATTAATGTTTTGTCTAATTTACCTAATGCCTGTAAGAGGTAATGAAGGCCAATAGATCACTTACTTTATCAAGACCATAAGAGAACTTAATCCAAACAAGTAGAATTTCTAATTATATTAAAATAAAATAGTTTCATTGGAGGTTTTAAGAGATGATGGAAATTATTTTGAATATTGGCAGATTTGAGAAGGGAAATGGAAGTTTTCTAAAATGAATTACTATAAGGTGTTAACCATAATTCAGTATTTACTTGCAGACTTTCAGAACATTAGCTCACTGTTCATTTTATGTGATGACTTGTTAATATTATATGAAATAACAAATTGGCATCGTAACTAAACAGACACTCCTGGCAGTTATCATAAAAAGAACGATGGGAATCTAAGCAAGGGAGTTAGGTTTTCACTGACAAATGGATTATTCAGTACAATGTGAAATTAGCCATTACCACTTTCTGGTGGGAGACACATCCATCTCAATTTTAAATGTCATCATTATACAAATCTTATTTTTTTAATTGTGGGTGATATTTCATTTGTTTAGAATGAGAGCCTGTTATATCATTCTGTTATTTTTAAAAGCTTAGGAATTTCACACTTACCCAAATGAAGGATGGATGTGTGGCTGTACAACCATTCCAGTGATGGCAAAGCCATTCCAACAACATTCTTCACGTGCTTGAAGCTGACGGCGTGCCCAGACAAATGTTCCACTGTTCCCTCTTTCCTGAAGTTTCTGAATCCCTTATGCTCTGGTGTCAAGTAGTAGTTGAGCTCCCTACCAACCCGCAAGAAATAAAATAAGGTAAAATCCATAGAAAACACCATGGAAGTTTCTATTGATGTAGTGCTGGAGTCAGGAAGGCATATTAATGAGTGGAACTGTAAACAGGAACTGAAGTTATTTGTTTCAAATGGCAGTCAGAGTATGTCTTAAAACCCTCCAGCGGGGTGAGCAGGGGATAATTTGACCTAGGTCTCATTTAAATTTAGATTCTTAAATTTAGACTTTTATTATTATTACCCAGTGAGGTTCCATCTTGTTATGAACTGAAGTGTATCTCACCCTCCAAATTTATACATCGAAGTCCTAACCCCTAATGTGACTGCATTTGGAGACAGGACCTTTAAGGAGGTAATTAAAGTTAAATGTGGTCATGAGGGCAGGGCCCTAATCTCATAAGACTAAAGTCCTTATAAGAAAAGGAAGGGACACCAGCAGTGTGCCCACTGAGGAAAGGCCATGTGAGGACATAGCAAGAAGACAAGCTGGGAAGAGAGAGCTCAGCCAGAAACCTACCTTGGACTCCCAGGCTGCAGAATTGTGAGAAAATAAATTTCTGTTGTTTAAGTCACTCTGTGGTCTTGTGTTATGGCAGCATAGGCAGACTAATATATACCTGCATTCACAGAAGACAGCCAGACATATTAAAGGAAGATGCTTGTCATTCTTCAGATGCTTGTCCATTTATGAGACAACCTTGCCTGAAGCCAATAATGACAACAGCAGCAACTTATTAAACTCTTTGTCTTAATGGATACCGTTTTTTTTTAATATTTTAATTTCATGAAGTAAGTTATATTATTCCCTCTGTTTTACAGAGAAGAAAAGGGGTCAAAGACAGTATAAATAACCAATCCAAAGCCAAATAACATACCCTGAATGTTATACCTAGTAAAGTGAGCTACAGAGTAACATGTTTATAAATCCTATTATGATCTGGGGCAAAGCACAAGTATATCACTGTGCAGTGTGTTTAAACGTATTTCTTTAATAAATGTGAAAACTTTAAACTTTCCACAATTTAATAAAGCTCTTTGGTCATAAATTTTATAATGTATTGGAAGTCTCAAAAAAAGATGAAAGGATATTCCTAGAAAAATCACCATAGAGACATACTGAGTTGTAATTATTTTGTCCATTTTTCAAAACACAGAAGAAATTGCTTGTATTTGAAAACAATTGTGAGATTACATCATTAAAGGATTATTTTTGTTAATCTTTAATAAAGAAGATAATCACTTCTTGGTTTATTTGCTTGCTTTTATATATCTCTACTTTAAAGCTGAGTGCCAAAAATTCTCTTTTACATCCCACAATGGGTTCAGTAGCCAACATATTTCCAGGAGGTAGAAAAGTTACTATAAGCTTATTTTTAACTTGTCAGCAAGTAAAAACTAACTAATGTTGGTCTTTCTCTGACAGCACTTGCTTGGAAGCTCCCATAGCTTTGACTAATATTTAAACACTAGTGCTTTCAAAGCAAATTTACAATCTGAAATTACTAAAGCTACAATAAATACAACAGCATGTTACTTCTTTATTTTCTATGTGAGTTCAAAAGAACAACCATTAAGAATAAGTAAGTATAGGACAGAGGAATTTTATTCTGTTTGTTTTTTCCATTGACCATTAGAAATTTGCACTATGAGAAATAAAAGTATGGAGGTTTTGTTTACTAGCTCCAAAGCTAGCCTGCATTTGAATGCTGGCTCCACAACTGGATGTCTTTGTCACATTGGACAAGTTACTTCTTCTTTCAGCTTCTCCATCTCCCTATCTTTAAAATGGAAATTTTATGTACTTTAAATGAGTCACAACATATATAGTACAAAGAATAGTGCTTAGCATACAATGTGTTCCATATATGCCAGTGATGAATGTTTCAAATAAATATAGTATTTAAATAAAGCCATGTTTCTATGATATCCATCCATTCATTCAACTAATATTCATTCATTCAATTAATATTTATTAAGTCTATGTCATCGCCAGGAATTAGTTGTAAAGAGTTAAATAATTCAAACGACCTGTTTTCTAGGATCCAGCATTATAGTGGAGCAAACCGACACATAAATTGTTTATAGGTGCTGTCTACTGAGCTATCTATTCGGATATGGAACCGAGAAATTGAAATAAGCTCTGGGAAGGGCTTTCTGGAAGGGGTATTGCTGGAACTAAGTTTTGCAACTTTGATGACTCAGAATTAGTTAGAAGAGGAAGTGAAGACAGCCATTTCTAATGGATGAAACAGCATGGCAAAGATTGAATAGCCTGAGGAATGGGGGAAACTAAACATAGTTGTACTTAGTTTATGAAATGTACATAAGTGGTCCATGAGGAAAACAAGCTGAGAATGAAAAGCTGATCCTATAACTTCTCACAATTCCTAGTTCCCTACAGGTGGTCTCTTTCTTCTGGGATCAAAAATTCAATTCTGTCTATGAGGGAGAAAAGAAAAGGCATGATAACCATTTCCGTAGTTGTCCAAATTGGTCAACACTCCTATAAAGAATGAGGTCAATATTTAAGGGATACGGTTAGTTGGACATGATCCAAAATACACTAGTGTTGGAGTGAACTAAACTCACCTGCAGTCAAATACATTTTAATAGGCAGCTCAAAGATGGCCAGACAACTATACGTCCAGAGAGCTCTATAATATATTTAAAATTAAAACTCAATATTAAATAGCCCCATGAAGTACAATAAAATTTCACATCTGGTTAAAGAATACACATTGTCTAAATTACGGAGATGAGAAATCGCAAACTGAGTGTGAAAGCAGCTTCAATTAATGACAGCTATTTATGACTCAGCCTGTTCTTTTGATGCATACAGAATTATTGAGCTTTTGGCACACAAAAGCCTGACTAGCTGCAGAAAGATTTGAGATGGGAGAAATATTTAATCAGGCCAGTTTTATTGTAGGTCAGCAAGGGCATCTCTTCAGGTGGTCCTAAATCAACAATATTAAAATGAATCATTTACCCCACTCTGACTTGAAGCTGACTGTTTCATGCCCACGGAAGAATAACATGAGCCTTTGTAACTCTTTACTCTGATTGCTTGTAATGCTCATCGATCTGACAACAAACAGTGCATCAATCTGTTCTTTAGCAACAGATGCAAGTAAAGTGTTGATTAAAAATGACCGAACAGAAATTAGAGCACGATTCCCAAATCCATAGTGCCCAATGTCTTTCACTGACTCACGTACACTCCTTCATTGAAAAGAATGAACTAAATGAAATCCTCTTTCAAAAAAACTGAATTATAAGGAACATTTTATGGGCTGAGAGACACTTTTTTCTTCTGAAGCAAAAAGATGAGTTTCTGACAGCCCTGAGAATTCAACCCATGCCCCTTCTAATGTCTGTTTCTTCCCTTAAGGAACAAAGATCATGGAGTCAATTTGCCAGTTCTGTAGACAACTTGGACAGTAAATTTGTTTCTATCCAATGCTTCCTTAATGTTACAGGATCTCAGTTCAAGATAGCAAGCTATGCTCTGAAGGGGGGGATGAGAAATACTCATGTTACTACTTCGGACCAAAGAGTAATAGCAAGTGAGACCTGTGAGATGAGTTCCGTAGTTAAGGATTGCTTGCCAGAAGCCAGTGGAGAATAAAGGATTCTCTTCTTCTATGGAAGAGGAAGCTGAGGTACAGAATAGCTAAGCTGATAAACCGCTTGCCCAGAGTAAGACATATCATTAGTAACTGCTAAAGTCTCTACTCAAACCCTGGTCTGAAGGGCTCTGTGCTTGTTATTTGTGCAGTTCACCAAATATTCATAGCTCTCCACCTTCCGGGCACACAGTTGGGATGCACTTCCTTCCACCCTTGTGGTTGGGAGGGACCACGGATAAACTACGAGTCAATCAGTTGCAAGCACATTGCCATTTGCCTCTTCCTGGATAAAGCCTATAAGTGCCAGTGCAAGCCTCTGTAGAGCTCTCTTTCCTTGTCCTTATGCGACTGACAAGTTTCTAGAAAGTGGCTTCACTGCCCACCAGAGCCTCAGAGGAAGGTGGAGTGGAGCAGAGTCCCCAGCCAACCTGCAGTGCAGCACTGGAACAAAGCAAATGTTTCTTATTTATAGTTTCTGGGATTGGGATTGGGGCGGGGGTGCCTGTTGATTTACACAGCTGAACTTCACCTATCCTGGTGGAGGAAGACCATGGAGCCTATTCTGCTCATATTGGGGCCCACAACCTAGGGATATCATCATAAAGCCAAGTTGCAAAGGGACAGAGATGGAGCTTCATAATGAAGTCAGGATGAGATTCAGGCCTTAAGAATAGGAAAACAGGCTATAGAAGAGCAATTTGGAATTCTAGTCATAAACCAAGTGTAGAACCTAAATACACTTGGTGTTTTATGGAGGACCAGAAAGACACTTCCCAAAGAATCTAAAGTAAGCATCAGGAAGCAATTAGAACTTAAGAAATAAAAAAAAAAAAAAGAAAAGAAAAGAAATAATGAGCTACAGGGTGGAAGTAGTGAAATGGGAATGTACTCAAAATATCTCTTCTCAATATAGCAAGGCCCATTTGTCCTTTGATGATGTAACAGCACTGTTGGAAATATTGTACAATGCCAGTACCCCCACAGCCCTCAGTATGGGAAGATATTATTACAGCTTCTTTTTTAATTCTTTTCATGTATTTCTAAAATAGCTTTTTTGATAATAAACCAAACACATGTGCTGTCTGAGGAGCCCTCATTGAGCTATAAACCCTCTGAAGGAGCATTTGGATGGGAAAACACAAGCTTTATTAAAAAAAAAAAAAAAGTCTCTTATTCCAACATGTGTCAAGGAGAGCTTTCCAAAGGATGATGTTGGGAAACTCTGACAGCATTTGGGTTAGACTTTGCACACCCGTTCAGGAGACTGAATGTCTTTGCATCTTTGCACAGGTCCTGGAAATGACTGAAGAGCCGTCTCCCTGGGATGTTGACCAATGGAAAGCAGCTCTGTGTAAGTTACACAGGGCCTTCTGAGATTCCAGACTGAACCTGAGCAAGTTTTTAGGTATTATGGAAATGGATCTGGAGAATGTGGCCAGAGAAGGAAGAAAAAAAAGAAGAAGAAGAAATGGAAGAAATGGAGATGGCTCCCTCAGCTTGTGTGATTAATGGTGTATTATCAGAGAAGAAAGATTACAATCTTGCTCTTCTAGTAACCAATTCTATCCTGCTCTAACTAAAGTTTTGCTCTTACTTATTCTGGCAAAATCTGGAGGCAACCCTTTCACTGTGAATTCTTCCCTTGAAGCTCTAAGTTGGGTTAGGCCTTCTTAACTGGGGCTTCCATGAAATTCTTCCCATTGCCCTGTCAGGATAGTTGGCCTTTTGCAATATAACCTCTGTTTATGTCTGTGTCTGACTCTTCCACAAGACCAAGGGCCTCTGAGAAGGACTTTTTAGTGTTCAGCAGTGTGTCTCCAGTACCCAGGACAGAGACAAAGACAAAGTAGCTCAAACCAAGTTTACAAATAAGATCAATGAAAGAATGTATAAATAAACTTGAAGCTAAATGATCCTCATGTTGAGAAGGTAATATATTCTCCTTTGTTTTACAAATAAAGCTCAGTAGAAGTCCCTTCATGCTGCTTTGTGAAATCGTTGCAAATGCTTTACTTTGTAGTGTCAGATTCAGTTTCACATACTACCTTTGAAGCTATGTACATATCAATTGTGCCCAAAGCTTCTAACAATACATTATAATCTTTGGTTGTAGATGAAAAACTAAAGCTCGGAGCAGTCAGTGCCATAAAGGAAACAATCTTTTTTTTAGGAGACAGGGACATGATGCTTTCTAATCAGAAGACTTTATTTATGTATTTATTTATTTATTTAAGAGCTGCACCTATGGCATATGGAGGTTCCCAGGCTAGGGGTTGAATCGGAGCTACAGGTGCCGGCCTGTGCCACAGCCACAGCAACGTAGGATCCAAGCTGAGTCTGCGACCTACACCAGAGCTCAGGGCAATGCCAGATCCTTAACCCACTGAGTGAGGCCAGGGATCGAATCCACAATCTCATGGCTCCTAGTCGGATTCGTTTATGCTGTGCCACGATGGGAACTCCAGAGAATTTATTTTAATAATAGTAAGGCTGATGATAGCGAAGCATGAGTGATATTTCTCTAAGTCAAAACAACATTATTCACGCAAGCTCACAGAGGAAACACCTCCTCATAATGAAGATGTCTTAAATATAATTTTGTAATTAGGGTATAGTCTTTAAGAGCAAAGACATGGGAAACAGATTACATGAGTTCAGTCTCCATAATACATAGAAAGGTCTCTAGGTCTCAGCTTCCTCACTGACAGTATAAAGATGATAATACTTACTTCATACAGTTGTCAAGAGGATTCAGTTATTGAATAGTTACAAAGTACTTAGGACAGTTGCTACCATATAACAAATGCTTCATAGGGTTTAGCTTCTACTTGTATCTTCATGGTAACTATTTGAGCCAACTTTTAAGCCATTATCATCTGAAATAGAAAACTGAATGGAAAAATTCTATGTTTTATACATTGCTACAGAATTAGAGATATTAGCATGGAAGACCTTTCATGAAGGCCATGCAGTACCTGGGACTTCCGTGCCTGGGCTCTGAGCTCTACCCACCTTGAACCTACTCCTGGGAGGTGATGAAGTGTTTTGCATGCCCTAAAAGGAGGGAGGCCCCTAGGATCTTCAGGCCTCCATGCAGCTGCTCATTCTGCACAGAAAACAGTCTCCTCTTTGATGTCCTGCTATATAGCACGGGGAACTATATCCAATCATTTGTGATAGAACATGATAGAAGATAACATGAGAAAAAGAAATACATATGTATGTATGTATGCATAACTGGGTCATTCTGCTGTACAACAGAAACTGACAGAACATTGTAAATCAACTATAATAAAATTTTAATTAAAAAATAAAATATTTTCCTCAAAAAGAAAAAAAAAGAAAAACTCTTGCCTTCCTTTAAGATTCAAAGTAAAAATCATCTAAAACTTCAAAAACCAATGACTCTGAGAGGACTCCCATGCACCCTTTGCATCCAAACCTGGCTAAAAGCCTTTTCTAAGTACTCCTGCAGCCCCTGTACGTATCACTGTGATCATCCTTGTCTGATCTGAGTTTGCCCCTTTGCCTGGATGCCTCCTCCAGTGAACAACACACTAACCATGGGCAGGAGCTGAGGTTTTCACCTTTTTATTTATCAATACCAGCACTACATTTGGAACATCTGAGCCTTTAATAAATAGATGTTGAATGAATAGGTGTGTGAGCAAGAGCTTTCAAGTGGATGAGATTATCTCTACTTGATTGCTTAGAACAATACCTCCCAAGCATTTTCAAATCAGGGCACACCACACAATACAAAAGACAACAGGATACTTCATTTTCACCTGAGGCTAATGCTGCAGGGCCCCAACCGTTCAGGCTGGAGAACTAAAGAAGCAGCCCCATTCATCACACCAAAGCATGGAGGGAACACCCATCCCCAAAAACACACAGGCTACGAAGCTCTGGATTAGAGCACAGAATATGGAGGCTGAAGTCTCAGCTTCCTACTTTTGCAGGCATCTTCATTCTGTCTTCCTCAGGCAACTCTTAGGAATTAAAAGTGTGATTTCACTTTAATAATGGTGATGGTAGCGTGTTTGATCCTGGCTGCAGCAATCAGAAGGTGCGGGGTTGAGTGCCTTCTCTCTGGTGCAGAGAGTAGCAGCAAATGCCCTTGTCAAGTAACAGTCTCTTTCCTTCCTTACAAGAGGGAGCTGATAAAACCTGCCCTGGCTCCCTCATGGGACTGTTGTTAGGATAATATAACATGCTAGACAAACTCAATCTGAGACAAACAAAATTCTATATAAATACAGTCATGAATTGCAAACAACTACTCCTAATATGTGAAATGATGCTATCCATTCTAAGTAGGGTGACTTGGTAATTTATCTTATAAACCGGGACATAAATAAGTGTGAAATGAAGTGTTGTTAAGAAATACAACAGGACAACAGGCAATCAACAATGCTTTTCAGGAACATCGTCCTCCAAATTAGTATGCATATTCTAGAAGATGCTAGAATTTGAAATGTTTCTTTCAGTATTATATTTCTGGTTGTGCGGCGCCAGAACTCTCTTTTTATGTTGGGGGCGCCTCTTACCTCTAGGAGGGAGCAAATCAAGATTTCTGCGTTGTGCTCCCACCCTACCCCCACCTCTACCCTCACTCCCACCGCTGAGACACAGGCATGACACCCTGGCCAGGCCAATCAGACGTGCCTGGGCCAGACCAGGGACACAGGAAGCAGAGACTGATCAGGATCCCTGTAGTCACAAGTGTGATGGCAGCTATAATAGCTACTTTTAGTTCCTAGAAGCAGCAGCAACGGTGATTTTAGCAGTGAGCTTTGACTGGTTCAGCGGCCCGAGATGGCAGAGTCCCTGCCCAAGGCCAGCAGAATGCTGGCTCTATGGCGTCAGCTCCCATCCTGGTTATCAATATTGTTTCTACCTCCTTGACTTCCAAGACCAGGTCTGTGGTCATCCTCAGGGATCTGTGAACTACCTTTATCTGTGCCCGCTGGTGCACTCTCCTCTGTTTAAATTAACCCGAGTTCATTTCTGCTGCTTACAGAGTCAATCTAGAAGCACCCTAATAAAATAAAATTATTTTTACAGATGAAGCAACCAAGGAACTTTAAGTTATATGACTTGCTTACCATCACAGAGCTAGGAAGGGAATCAGAGAACTAGAGGCCAGATTTAATGCTCCTGGTCCAGAGCTTTTTTTTTTTTTTGTACACAACATACAACCAAGCACACTGGATGTATGTAATAAACACTAGTTTAACTCACTGTTTCGCATATTCTTGTTAGATTTGTTTTCAGCATGCTATCCACAGGCTATAATTTTCAAGCGATAACTGATGAAATTATCCTTACAAAATATGGTGTGATTGTTCAAGCAACAATTAGGGAAACTTTGTAACTGTGCTTTAAAAACTACGAAGAAAAGCAAAGCCTGGGAAATTCCTTCTATAGCATTTATTTCTCAGAAAAGGCATATTTTATCTTAGAAAATGAGACCTAAAATTAAATAATGTGCTAAAAGGAGAATGGTGTGCATATTAAATGGGTAAGAACCTAATTTTTTTCTATACAGGGATTTCCTGGGCCTCAGAAACATATTTTATATTGATTTGGATTGACTGATAAAAGTTAATAAGAACTAGGTACCTACCTCTCTGGAAAGAAACATTACTGGAATGGATATTCTTTTCCATCTGTTCCTGAAAGGCACAATTTTGTTGTGATGTTTTGAGGTAATTTATTGTGAGTGAATCCATTTCCCTGAACAAGATCTTCCAATCTTGCACATCATTCCAGCAGGACTGTTTTAATGTACATTTGTTGTTGTCTGTAATAAAACAGCTTCCTTTCCGTTTCCTCTTTCACTTATTAGGTATCAAATATGCTGCCACTTCACAAACTGTTGCCAAAGTAATCCTAAGAGCCAGGGCAGTGAGTATATGGAAATGCATTTATATGGGCTGCTCCCATCACTTCACCTGGATTCACTTTGCAGGGACCCTTAAGTGATCTGAAGCCCTCAGCTTTTAAAACCAAGAAGGCAACTTCAAGTCCAGAACATCTGCCCCAGCTGCATTTCCCATTTTGGCTCTGAACTCCAGGAAGGACTTGAGTCCACAAAGCTGCCAGGACATATATTCTCAAACTTGGAACTCAAGTTACCACAGAACAGCTTCCATGAAAGTCTCCTTAGACTTCTAAAATCCTCCAGTATCAGCCAGAAAAAGAACACATAGCCATTAAACAAATTAGTCTGAAATCTGTTTAGAGCCCCAGAAGTGGTTGTCACACATCTGGAAAAAAAGAGTGTAGAGAGGGCTGAGGGAAGAGGGGGACGCAAGGAAAGGGAGCGTATTAATTGAGCAGATCCAGAAAAAAGGAGATTAGGAAACCATCAAGGAAATGTGGAAGCAAAATCATTAGCAGATATTGTTTTGTGTTTCTGTTTTTTTTTTTTTGTTTTTTGTTTTTTTTTGCGGAAAAGGAGGGCAAGGGTCTCTGCAGAGGAGACACCTTCAAGATGCAAAATTGCTGCCCCCATGCTAGCCTTATTGCTCCCTATCCAATGTTCCCCATTCGCTGTCACCAAAACTTTTAACTTTGCACTGACACCATCTTACTGGTAGTGCAGCCAGGATGAAACAGGCTTAGTACCGTGCAAGGGAGACTCTTTCCTAGCCTGCTTATTCTGGGCCCCAGAACCTTAGTTAGCTCCAGCCTATACAATGTCTACCTCTTATTTAGTCTAGTTTTGTAATCCAGATGACACTGCTAAGAAGCTGAGAGTACTCAGTGCCTGGATGGATTTTAGAGTGAGATGTCCTGAGTTTGAATCCAAATTCCATCCCTTCTCTGTTTATTTACTTTCTCTCTCTGGGCTTCGGTATTCTCATCTGTGAAACAGGGATAGTCTTGGTACTAGCCCTTAAAGTTGCTGTGTGTGCTACACAAATAAACCTACATTAAAAGGGTTAGGGCAGTACCTGGGACAGCACTCACCCCATGTAAAGATTTGCTTTCAATTATCTTCATCTGTGGGTCCCATGAAGTTCCAGCCCCTCCCATCTCCTGCCTGGTTATTTATGATGAGTTGTTTTTTTAAAAATTCTTGGAGTTCCCATTGTGGCTCAGTGGTAAACGAATCCAACTAGGAACCATGAGGTTGCGGGGTTCGATCCATGGCCTCGCTCAGTGTGTTAAGGATCCGTCGTTGCCATAAGTTGTGGTGTAATTCGCAGATGTGGCTCAGATCTGGCATCACTATAGCTGTGGCTGTGGTGTAGGCAGGCAGCTGTAGCTCCAATTCGACTCCTAGCCTGGGAACCTCGATATGCCACGGGTGCGGCCCTGGAAAAGACAAAAAAAAAAAAAAAAAACCCTCATTAAATCCTTTAGGGAAAAAGAGGCCTGGAATACTTAAGAATCATGGGGATTCTTGGTTCCATTTTTTTTTTTTTTTTTTTTTTGCCTTAACTAGGGCCGCACCCGCAGCACGTGGAGGTTCCCAGGCTAGGGGTCTAACAAGAGCTGTAGCTGCCGGCCTTCGCCACAGCCACGGCAACGCGGGATCCAAGTAGGTGTCTGCAACCTACTCCACAGCTCACGGCAACGCCGGATCCTTAACCCACTGAGCAAGGCCAGGGATCGAACTCGCAACCTCATGGTTCCTAGTCGAATTCGTTAACCACTGAGCCACGACGGGCACTCCTACATGGTTCCATTTGTCTCAGAGTTTTGCTCATTTTCTATTTTGATGGTTCTGTTATTTCCTTTATAAATAGTAACACCATTCTTTGGCTACCAGACATTCAGAGCTTAAGAAATCAGGCAGTACTTCTGAATCCGTACTAGGGATACTTGGGAGCAGATTTGAGAAATCTGGAACTTGCCATCATTTAGCTGAGCAGAAGTGACAAGAAAAATTATGTGTAGGTATTTCAAAGGAAGGAGACGATCTTCTGGTTTTTAATAGCAAAATGGAATTGGATCTTATGTCATCCTCTGTCTGTTTTGAGTTTCATTCAGTGAAAAGAGTCTTCATAAAGGAAACTGTTATTACTAGAAACAAAGTGGTTGTTAGCAAAACCTTGACTCCTTTCATAGCAGAATTTACTTTAAGCCAAATGGAGATGATCCATACACTACGGAAAAAAAAAAAAATGATGAGGAGGAAATACAAATTGCATCATCTAAAAAATGACTAATCAGAGCTAAATAAGCTCCCAGTTTCAAGGGTGCCAAGAGTTTTACTTCAAACACCAACCTCAAGGAAATATTTCAGCAAATCCCTTTTTATTTGGTATTTCTGTTTGCATTTTGGCAAATTTTTGATAAGTTCCAAAGATGGGCTAATTCTCTCTCCTGAAACTTGCACTAGCAGGTTGGGTAGCAATCTGCCTATTAACATGAATGGTAGATACTGGCAGAAATTTTGAGATTTGAAATGACAATAGCTGCAGTGTACACAATTCTGCTGAAGTGGAAACGAGAGAAAACCTTTGAGGATGTCGTTTGTTTTTCTAAATTCAAAAGATAGGGTATGCTCTAAAGAACCACTAAACTCGTGCATTTTTTTTCATTCTCATTTTTGGGGACTTATTTTACTGAAAAATAAAATTTCAATCAGTTTAACTCCATAAACTGCCTTATAAGTGACATCAATGACTATGCCACGTGACACTGTCCAGGGTTGGAAATTTGTGTTTCAAAAGAGCTGAAAGTTGATCTGAAGTACCTGTGGGTCTCAGAGGTCTTGGGGAGAAGAGAAGCAACCCAGTGCTCTGGTCACAACAGGAGGGGGCACAGGTGACCTTCACTGGGAGTGTTGCAGGCTGTTCAGACATCTGCTTTTACTTTATTAAGAGCACTGATAAAAACAGATCTGGTCTTCCCAAGAAGAAGAATGGCCTCTTCAGATCTGCAGAAGTGAAGGTACCTAGATACCAGATTTACTCCTAGTTAATGTTTACCTGAATTATTGATTGCCTACCTGAGATACAAAACAGCTGGCAACTCAGTTTGTGATGCTTTTTCTTTGAGTTACAAAAGCTAGGACATAAATCCAAAACAGAGAGGATTTCTTTCATCTTTTCTACTTGTGAAATCTACCTCTTCAACAGAACCGACCCTGGGTCACTTTAAATCAATTACTAAAATATCTGTGGCTACTTTTTCTTTTTCGCATTGAAAAAGAAAGTACCATTTTAAGACTTCATTTTGTCTCTGGCTCACCTTTGTCTAAACTGATCAGCTGTGACTTTTCTTATTTATTTCACAAAATGATTGGGTGTTAAAAGTTTACTGAGTGTCAAGATGCCTTGAGGTACCAGGATGTTAAACCACAAGATGTGTTAAAATATTTCAAAATCTCATGCCGATGTTAACAACCAACATAAAAATGACTGAATGGCAAAATAAAGTGTTTGGGACATTGTGATTTTATTTCATTGATTTCCTTATAACTCTTCTCACTGCAACATAGTTTAGAGATGATATGAGTTAAAAAGTAAATTCAATAAAACAATTCTGATTAGAATAAGGACAGGATACTAAAGCCTTAAAGAGCAATGTAAATATTTCAGACACTATAGATAACAGAAGTAATATTATCAGCCAACTGGTTGTTGAACTGGAGCTTCCTGCCAGCTGGGAAAAAAAATAAACTATAATGAATTATATAAAATTTTGTCCCACAGAAATTAATACAACATTTATTTAAGAAAAGTATGTTTACTGTCATATTCTAAAACTGAAGCTCAACCTGAGGTGTTCATCTTAATAACAATGTATAAACAAATTCATGTATATTCAGTATATTTGCATACACCAACTACAGATTACAAGTCACCAGGAATACACACTTTTGGTTTAAAAAACATTGTTGATAGGATTTTGTCACATGGAGTCATACACAGGAGGCATCATTAGCAAATCTATCACTAATTTTAGTTTTATAGGAAATACTAAAGTGAGCCTCATTTGACTATTTCTGGGTCAGTTTTTGATAGTGACCAATGACATTACATTAAGGCACCAGTAAATGAATCAAAGCCTAAGCTAACTAGATCTATGTGCATAATTTTCTATTGATTTAATTTCATACAAAGATATAATTAGAATACTTATAAGGCTAAATAAGTAGAATGATCTCAAGATCATCTGCAATAAATATAAATTTTTATGTTAGTGTCTACAACAAACAAATTATATATTAGCAATATTTATAAACTATGCACAAATTATATATTAGTGGTTATAGAACTGCTACTTAAAGAAGTATATGTAAACTTAGGCTGAGCAGAGAAAGTTGGCCATTTGTTTTAAAATTTGAGAATTAAAGCTCATAATCTCTGTAAATTGGTACAGCCACTGTGGAAAGCTATAGAGTTTCCTCAAAAAAATAAAAGTAGAACTATCATATGGTCCAGCGATTCCACTCCTGGATATATATCCAAAGGAAATGAAATCATTGTCTTGAAGATATATCTGAACCCCTATGGCCATTGTAGCATTATTCATAACTTATGACCTAGAAAAAACTTATGAATGGATAAAAAAAACATGGTATATAGAAACAACAGAATGTTATTCAATCATAAAAAAGAAGGAAATTCAGCCGTTTTTGACAACATGGATGAAACTTTAGGGCATTATGCTAAGTGAAATAAGTCAGAGAAAGAAAGGCAAATATTCTATGATCTCACTTATATGTGGAATCTAAAACACCAAAAAGGAATTCACGTTGTGGTGCAGAAGAAATGAATCCGACTGGGGACCGTGAGGTTGCGGGTTCGATCCCTGGCCTTGCTCAGTGGGTCAAGGATCCGGCATTTGTCCTGAGCTGTGGTGTAGGTCGCAGACGCGGCTCATATCTGGCATTGCTGTGGCTGTGACATAAGCCGTCTGCTGCAGCTCTGATTGAACCCCTAGCCTGGGAACCTCCATATGCCACACTTGTGGCCTTAAAAAAGACAAAAAGCAAAAAAAAAAAAAAAACAAAAACAAAAAAAACCACCAAACATATAGAAATGGAACAGGGAGAGGGAAAGTTAGGGGTGGATGGATGAAAGTGCTCAAAATATAAAAGCCTCCACTTATAAGATAAATACCTTTTCATGCAATGTATAGCACAGCGACTGTAGTTAACAGCATTACATTTTATATTTGAAAGTTGAAAGAGAGTAGATTTTAAAAGTTCTCATTGTAGTTCCCATCATGGCTCAGTGGTTAATGAATCTGACTAGGAACTATGAGGTTGTGGGTTCGATCCCTGGCATGGCTCAGTGGGTTAAGGATCCGGCATTGCCTTGAGTTGTGGTGCAGGTCACAGACGTGGCTCGGATCCTGCGTTGCTGTGGCTGTGGACTCAGCGGGTGACTATAGCTCCGATTAGACCCCTAGCCTGGGAACCTCCATATACCACCGTGGGTGCGGCCCCAGAAAAGACAAAAAAAAAAAAAATTCTCATTACACAAACACACACACATAATTGTAACTATGTGAAGTCATAGGTTTGTTACCTAACATTTCTGTGGAAATTATTTTACAATCTGTACTTATGGAAACCTACACAGTGTTATATGTCAATTATATCTCATTAAAGCTGCGGGGGAAGAACCAATTTTTTTCACAGGGAGACTTCCCTATAGCCAGATGGAGGGGAAACCGAA
Source organism: Catagonus wagneri (assembly GCA_004024745.2). Taxonomy (NCBI): domain Eukaryota; kingdom Metazoa; phylum Chordata; class Mammalia; order Artiodactyla; family Tayassuidae; genus Catagonus; species Catagonus wagneri. The sequence goes on from PVHT021183631.1 coordinate 16,732,641, forward strand.
AACCTTATAATAGACAAAATATAGCTCTTTCTAAGTTTGAATCACTTGTAATGAAATGTTTAATGTTCATTGACTTATTTTTTTTATTTTTTTATTTTTGGCTACACCTACAGCATGCAGAAGTTCCCAGGCCAGGGACTGAACCCTTGCCACAGCAGTAACAATGCCAGATCCTTAACCCACTAGACCATAGGGACCTCCATAATGTTCATTAACTTTTATATGCTCTAATAGACCTACAGGCAGAGATCTCGTCTGTTTTTTCTACCTCTGAATCCCTGGTATCTGACAAAGGATACAGCCCTTAGTAGGCACTAAAAGGCAGTTGTTGAGTTGAATTTAACTATATTTTCTTTCAAAAGCAACTTTTAATTGATTTAACCATTTGCGATATCACAGAATTTAAAACTGTCTTGGACAGAATTGTTTTTTAAAAAAGCTCAATCGCTTTCCAGTGTTCAAAAGGATAACTTCCTGATAGGCCCAACAGTACATTTAAGATGAAAAACGTACCCTCAGATAATAGATTGTTAATTCTAAATATAATTTAATATTTTTAATCTTTTAAAAACATAGGACTTCCAAAGCATAATCAATTTATTATTAAAATTTACATAATTTATATAAAAATTTAACCAATAACTTGACTGATGTTAAGCTGTTATTTCAAACAACAGTCAGATGTTCATGATGGCATCCATGGTTCATGACAGCTTACTGCTTTGTGAGCTTTTCGTCTAGATGCTAGATCCCATCATCCTATTTACTAGGGCTCCAGAAAGAATCATTTTATGAAAGGGAACTACCAGGTCACTGTGTTCAATGTTAGAAAACATAAAACATATTTCTAGATCTTGAACACATCAATAATCCCTGGATAACCACAAAACTACCCTGAATTTCCACTAACTTTGATTAATTATTATATGATGCAATTATAGATACTGTAAAGGAAAAAAGCATCTCACAGTAATATTTTGTCTCTGTGTAGTACTTTATCTCATGTGATCTTAGCAACAAACCTATAAAAAGGGTCTTAATAGCTTCATTTTATAGACAAGAAATCAGAAGCTCAGACATTGGTCAGAGTGTTAGTAGTATATCGGGAACAGAACATTCTTTTCTTCCAGCTGGATCAGCTAAGTAACTGGTGTGGTATGAAACAATTTCAAATTCCAGTGGCTTGACTGAACAAGGTTTATTTCTTCCATGTGTGTGTTGACTGGGGCTCTGTCCAACATCATTGCCCTCTTCATTGAAGACCAAGACAGACAGAGTGGCCACAATGTGGAAAACTGCAGCTTGCTGGAGCAGAGCAGAGCACCCCAAGGATCCCAAGTGATAATTAAATGCTCTAGCCTGGAGGAGAAATGCATCATTTCCACTCCCAATTCATAGCACAGATTTAGGCTCAGAGCTCTACTGACCACAAGGCAACCAGGAAATTCGTCCCTACCATTGACAGAGAAATAACATTTCCTAGTCTTCTGCTCCTCCCAGTACCTCCTGTCATACGGACCTCAATTCTTTCTAAGGAACTTCAAGTAGCGTCTCATCAGGGCAATGCAGAGGAGCTCCTGGATAGAGGTAACTGTGAACATTCTTGCAGAGGCAATTTGACTGTGGAGGTTAAGGCTGTGACCTCTAGGGTCAGCCCATGGCTTCCATATACAAGTGTGTAGAGTGTGCATTGTACAGTCCAGACCTGGATCAGACCACCTACCTCCTCAGCTCCCTAGCGTGTTACCTTAAAATTAATATTTCAAAATATCTAAGTCTCCTTTTCCCCATAGTTAAAGTTAGTATACAAATGATACTTAGTTCAGAGGCTTGCTTGGAAGGGTAAGCGGATAAGGCATGGCAAATAATTTTCGCACGGCAGCACCTAACAAGCAATTAAATTTGACCTTAGTTATTGAGCGCATTATTATTCTTTTATTCATCAGTACCAAGTAAGTCATTGTGTGATTTTTTTTTTTAAATCATTCCCTGAGGATAGACTGCTGGAAGTGGAATAACTGAATGAAAGTTGATAAACCTTCTGAGGGTTCTTGACCTACTTACATTTTGGTAATGGTCATATCAATGTACCTTCCTAAAAACATTGAACAAAGCAGCCCATCTCACTGTCTCTCAGTCATCACTGTGATCTCAAGCAAATGCCCCAGCTTTCCCTTCTGCCAGTCTTCTGGAGGCATTAGAAATTCTATGTTCATCATTATAGTTTCTATTTTCTGAGAACAAACTTTTCATTGAAGGAATAGGATGTCAGCCTTCATGCACTCCCCAGGGCATTGGAACAGAGACCTTATCAAATTACTGCTGAACTCTGTTCAGCTACTTATCAGTCAAAAATCAGGTGATGAGTACTGGGTAAAAGTAAAGACAGCTTTACTGAGGCAGCTGGCAAGGCTAGGTAGAAGGTGGACTCATGTTGCAAAGAACCAACTCCCCCACTGGCAATCAGTTTTTAAAGGGGAGTTTCATAGGTTAATAGGTAGAGGGAGTGGTCTGTGTGCAGAATAACACAGTTTAGCTCTGACAATCATCCTAAGATTGGTCATGTGGTGGTCTGATCAGCATTGTCTTGATTGTTCTAAGCACAATTAATCTTTAATTCCAAGGTCCATTTGTTCCTATTTTCTTTGAGGACAGTTCTCACAATTGTGCAGCTTATGTCATGCTACAATCTGATCATCATGTAGTTAACTTCTTCTGCATAGAGGGGGCTAGAGTATCTGCAAAACAGCTCAAAGGATATGACTCGGAATGTTATCTACAGCCCTTGAGGAGGAACTAAAAGTCCTTGACTTTGTTTTATGACTATTATTATTATTATTTTGTCAGTTTGACTCCTTTTCTTTGCTTCTGTATTTTTTTGTTTCCATTTCTCTGATTAAAGTTATTCTTTAGCGAATATTTCTCTACAGACCAAAGGTAGGTAGAAAACATGGGGTGGGAGGGTCTCTCCTGGGAAGACCTCGTAAGGTCCCGCTCCATTATTAAATCAGCTAATACAGAATTAAGAACTTAAATACAGTACCATCCCGTTATTCATGATGGCATAGAGAACTATCAAAATTTCTAGGCAGGGGAAAGAGCATTGACCAGGAAAGGATTAATTAAAGACTCTGGCAAGTAGGAAAAGCTTAGGATTTTAGGTACACAATAGCAAGGGGCACAGTAGAAAGTATTTACAGATACCTTCCTTCCTAGGGTCTATTGGGTCCCTAAACCCAGAAAAGAATAAACACATAAACTTATACAGGATCTTAGAAATCTGTGGACACTTAGACTCACAGAAGATAGCTGGTTTGCCCCTTGTCAGAAGTACAAGAAACAACAATACAAATATGGAAGCCTAGGTGCAGAGTTGCCTCCTATTTTATTTAACTATTTCTGTTGGGATATCCAGTCTAAAGGTTTTGACACAACTCTGTGATTAAAGCAAATTTTCTGTACAAAGGCACAGTTTTAAACTAATTCCAGAGACACAGAGTAAAGTATCAACATTTTTTTTAAAGGTAAAAATTTCTAAGGGAGTCAGTGGTAGTATGAGAAAGAGAGATTATATTTTCACAGAAATCTGGTTAACCTTTGCAAGGTGCTCCCTGCATGTTAGAAGGTGGCAGCAGAGGAGAAATGCAGGAATATCTTTTGCAAACCTGTGCTTAAATCTGTTCAATATTATTATTTTTTCTCTTCAATGCTTTCTGTTGAGGGAATATTCCCAGTGCCCTTTTCCACCATTTAAAAGTAAAACCTTTATTTTAACCTTTGAGGAATCAAACTCAAGTGCAAATGTTCCTTCAGGTCACTGGTTTAAGTCTATGCTATTTAAACAGCTGTATATCAAGTGAGAGAAGCATTCAGACTCTTGCCTTATTGGCAATGAGCCTTCTGAAGAGCAAGTCCCCAAATGTCACAAGATTTCCTACTTAATCTACACACCAGCCAGAAAAAAAAAGGTGGGAAATTATCTTTCTTCTAAGGGTTTCTAAAATATTTCCCTCGTGTGTTAAATAATCATATTACTCAGATAAATACCTGAACTGCCCATGTTTTTTCTAATATGAATGTTTGATTCTAGAATATTCTATTACCAGTAATACCCCTCCCAACATACACACATCCACTGACATATTTCAAGGTTTAAAGTTCTGAAGAGCCTTTCAATGAGTCATGCATTAAAATTCTATATTTTCATGGGAATGGCTTCTAAAATTAAACCTGCTGCTCTCTTTGGATTCTGAGATATTGTGTACATTTATTGGTCCATCTGCTTCTAAGAATGGCATCCCCAGAGTCCCAGAGCATTAAGTCTGTGCCTTGAGTTATACACAGAAGCGGAATGGAGATGTCAGACCCAGAGAAATTGTAGATCAGAGCAAGTGTGTTGATGTTCTATGAAAATTAGTCATATTGGCCAAGCACTGTTGGGGTTTTAAAAATCTGCTCCGGCTGTTCACAAATCTGGAAAGTCAAGAGATGAAGAACTAGAACTCTGAAGGCAAGAGAGTCCAAGAAAAAAGCCATCCAGGGACTTCCCAGGGCCAACTGTAAGAGTCTCTGTAGTTGAAGAGGAAAGCAAATCCATAATGGTTGAGGAAATGGTGAGTGGTCCAAACAGATATTAACACTTTTCTACCTCAAAGATCTGATTAAACATGAAATCATTCTAGCCAGGATCTGCCTGGGATGGCGTAATTGCAAGCTCCTGACAGGGAAATGGAGATCAATAGTTAGAAGTTCTACACTGATGATCAATATTTAGAAGTTTCTATTTCTCCTTGTGGAAATGCCCACAAGGTCCAAAGCCCAAAGCCTTGGATGTCTTTTCTATTTTTTTTTTCTTTTTCTCCTTCTTCTACTGAGAAATGGAAGATGCCGTTGAAAACAAAATTTTACTGCTTGGAAAGCACCATTTTAGCTTCTAGCAAAGTTTGCAACAGGAGGCAAATAAGGGAATTTATTTATGAACTTTCTTCCCGTTTAAATCACTTACGGGGATTTGCCAACACAAAACAATTGGCTTCTGATTACGGGGTGATATATATATAAAAAAATATATGTCTATAAGGGTATAAATCCACTGGAAAGTAATTTTTCTTTTCAAAAACAGATATTTGGACTTTAAATAAAATATGGGTACACACCCCTGCTCCCACACAATACCTGATTGTCATATGGAACAAAACCTTTTCTTCTCAGTAGATTTTGCTATTTTGCTGAGACATGCGTAGCTTTAAATAGATCTCTCACTGCCTGGTTTTCTGGTCACCACAACTATGAGGCTGTCTGAAACTATAGAAGTATAAAGAAGATTTTCTTTGACTTTTCTTCTATCTCCCAACAATAATTCTATTTCATGTATTCGGGGATTGAATATGGTGATGTTTAAAGTAGTATAGCTTGGCTATGAGGGGCTCATGTGCTTTACCCAATAACTTTTCCAGTGTGAAAAGGCCAAAGCAAATCCTTCACCTATTTTCCAAGCAAGGAATGATGGCATTTGCCCTAAAATCCTTTGGCCCACTATGAATCCCAACTCATCAATAAAGTGGTTATTTCTGATAATAAAGAGCCTCTTTTGACACTTATTATGTTCTATTGTACAATTTGTGTCCACATTTTATTTTCTTAAATACATTATTTTCCCAAAGGCAATACATATTTATATTTATATTTTTTGTCTAGCAGTCAGTAGATTCCCAAATTAAAAAAAAATAATAATAAAAATGCAAATGAGTAGGTCAAGGCATTGAATTCTCAAGAAGCATTTTCTGAGCTTCCATTAACTTTAATTTCAACATTAGTGTAGTTTTGAGTAGCTGGCTCAGTGAGTGTTTTAAAGTTGAGCCAAAGTGTAGTATTAAAAATCACCTAAAGGACTCTAATGTACAAACAAAATATTCTAACGTAATTACAAGTGAATGTATACTCCCCCCCCAAAAAAAATGTGTTGGAGAAGAAAAAGTCTGACTTACCTACAGGAACAAAGCTAGGATTTACAGAAATCTGGTATGTTTTCCTTGTATTAAAACCATGGCTGTGAGATAAATTGGATTTTCCTATGAAGGCAGCAAAATGCGCTTTCCTTTTTAGTTGAAGAGAGTGTTTTTCTTTTTTTCTTTTTGGTCAGAATTTTCTCAGGACGTGTTACTCAAACCAGGAACAAAAAATCCCAATGAGATGAAAAGGGCTTTATTTAAGCAAGCTTAGTTAAGGGAACTGCCCTTATTCCTTGGTATATCAAAAAAAGGAAAAATGTCCTTGTCTTTGCTCTGTCTTTTAAAGCCAGAAGTTCCTGTCACTAAAGGTGGATCATGGAGACAAGAGGTGGGAACTTTGATACCAGTTGTATTCAGATAGTAGCTAAAGGTTCCATCTATTTTGAAGCACCTGTCCCGTGACTACCAGGTACACAGCCTGCCTATTGTTGTTCCTGTCTTCCTTCCTTCTTACCTTCCTTATATCCATACTGTCACGAATTCTGCCACTACCAGGACTACAAAGACAAGCAATCCGTGCGCTCCATCCTGGAGGATTTCTTGCTCCAATTAGCCCTATATTTTTCAAACTTTAACATGCCTAAGCATCATCTGTGGATCTTTATGAAGTGCAGAGACAATAGGTCTGGGGTGGAATCTTATGATCTGCCTTTCTTTTTTTTTTTTTTCCTTGTCTTTTTACCTTTTACGTAGAGTCGCACCCGCGGCATATGGAGGTTCCCAGGCTAGGGGTCTAACAGGAGCTGTAGCTGCCGGCCTTCGCCACAGCCACAGCAACATGGGATCCAAGCCGCTTCTGCAACCTTCACCACAGCTCACGGCAACGCTGGATCCTTAACCCACTGAGCAAGGCCAGGGGTCGAACCCGCAACCTCATGGTTCTTAGTCGGATTCGTTAACCACTGAGCCACGAAGGGAACTCCATGATCTCCATTTCTAACAAGCTCCCTCTCTGCAGGCCCATGACCACACTCTGAAACACAAGCTTCTAGTATGGCCCTGGAAACCTGTGGTTGGTGGTGCCTGAAAATTCCAGAGTATGGGTTGTATCCCCAACTCCAGTTTTGAATTTGATCCCCAGGGAAAATTCAAAGAAAAAAAAATAGCAAATTTTCCCATTACCAAGAAAATGTTACAAATCATCAGTAACCAAAGAAAATGAATCTGTATTATCATCCTGATGAGCAAAGAAGAAAGCATGAGCAAAAGTAACACATGGGTTATGAGATTGGAGCAAAAGGTTAGGGATTTTTTAAATAAAAGGGAATACAATGAACGGGATTTAGGCCTTAGTAAAATTTCAGTAATGAGCAACATTTTCCCAGATGTCTTGACCATTCCTTTTTCGTGCAACATAAAGTGCAGAGGATCATAGGATAATACTATGTGGTGATAAACTTGTTTGATTACACTTCCCAGGTGCTGCTGGCTCCAATTACCTTGGTGCTAAAATACCCTCTAATTGGGTGTGAAGCACACATCAGAGTTAATTATACTGTACACCACTATATGGGCTTGAAATAATTAAGAATGTTTTCATTTCTCAACTGCCCTAGAGAAAAAAAAAAAAAAAGGTACGTGCATTTCAAGTTTCAGTCCTTAGATATTTCTTGGCAACTCATGAGATCAGCTAGATATAAATATATATAAATTTCTAACCATAGAATCTTATAGAGACCATAAGGCTCTTATTGTAAGCTAGATGCTTTCGTCTAGAAAAGTACAGTTGTCTGTACCTTATGGGGAGCATGTGCCCTTTGAAACTGGAGAAATCAAGATATTATGGGAAGTGTGTTACAGTAAAAATTATACTACATTGCATATATTATACTAATTATTCTGTATTAATGTCTTAAAAGTACTAGTCATTTAAAAGTACTAGTCACAGGAATTTCCTCTGTAACACAGTGGGTCAATGATCTTCCTTGTCTCTGTGGCATTGACAATTCACTCCAGGCCCAGCACAGCAGGTTAAGGGTCTGAAGTTGCTATACCTGTTGTGCAGGCCACTGCTGCAGCTTGGGTTTGACACCTGGCCTGGGAACTACCTTATGTGGCCAAAAAAAGGAAAAAATAATAAAATATTTTAAAAAGAATAAAAGTGCTAGTCACTTAAAAGTATTATTACTGGAAACTCATCCTCACAGCAAAATTTGGATTATAAAGGCCAACTGCATTACAGAATATTGGCGATAGAATATATGGACAGTATTGAGAGACCTGGAAGATTAAAACTAAAATGATACCTAAATCAAAAAAAAAAAAATCATTGGGAATACATTAAGGTTGGAATTATCTATCACTAGATAATCCAACAGGGGAAAGGTCAATATGGCCATAAAATCCTGGGACAATGGATCAAGAGGATTTGTGAAACATGTTGCTGACTTTTTAACTCACTATCACCTTTCTCCATCTACTTGCCCTTTCATAAGATTAATTACTAATGTTAATTTCAAATTTGATCATTGCTGAATATGTAAATACACACATGCACACATACACACACACACACACATATATATATAGATGCACACACATACCTATAGATATACATTTGTATTTTAGGATAAATAACACCGAAGAGTATATCTTTCATTTTTGCTCTAAAGTTGGGTTGCTAGATCATAACAACTCATCTCAAAATTGGCACATTCTACAGCTGCTCTAAAATAAAGATCACAAGGTGTTTTAGATTCTTCTGTCTGTTAAATCGTTTCAGAGGTCAAGATTTTCGATAAGGATCTCTTTAACTTTCTTACCTTCTCTCCCCAGAATATTTGATTAATCCAAATATCTGAGTACCTTTTTTTTTAACCAACCAGTATTGGAATCTGATTTTAATTAGTTTTTCCATATAATTTCAATGAATCAAATCACTAACCTGAGCCGCCAAATCTGAAAGTAACCAGTGGGTTATGATTTTTCAAACTTTCATTTGTCTTTGGCACCACTGTCACTTCAGGATCATAAAGTATTTATAGAAGTCAAATTATTTTGATAAACCGATTCTTGACTCAATTGTTTTACCACATAGCATTAGCAGGAATTAATGTACCTGTATTTTGCCCAGTTGGTAGTTAAGGATTAAAGTATTCTATTTATTTAGAATACTTACTGACTTTTTACTCGTTATTTCTGAAAATTCAGTCCAAATCCAAGGGAAATGGGGATTCCAATTACAAAGATAAGTAGAGGGCAGAAGATGAAACTGCACTGATGTCCTCATTAATCTTAAAAGCCAGATCCTTAAACTTGTATGTTGAAAAGAATAAGTACCACTGCTTACACTGATTTTAACCATATTAATTTACCAAAAGTGGAGTATAGTTTTGTAATCACAAGTAAAGCCAATTTTCCGTGGTAAAATTTATTCATTTTCATTTCATTCTCTACTGTACCCCAAACTCCTGAGATTTCCTAAGATCTAGTTAAGTCATGTAACATTGTACATCCCTAGAAATGTCAACGTAAGTATTTAGTGACTTGTAATTCCTTTTTCTTTTTTTTTTGCCTTTTGTCATTTTATGGCCGCGGGTTTATGGCCGCACCTGCGGCATGTGGAGGTTCCCAGGCTAGGGGTCTAATCGGAGCTGTGGCCACTGGCCTGCGCCGCAGCCACAGCAACGCAGGATCCGAGCCGCGTCTGCAACCTACACCACAGCTCACGGCAACGCCGGATCGTTAACCCACTGAGCAAG
>PVHT021183631.1:16742452-16765837 GCA_004024745.2 Catagonus wagneri
CCTTTTTCTGTTAATGCTATTATACTTGTCTTCTTTGATTCATCCCATAAGCATTTATTGAGCATCCTCAACATGCCAAATATTGGTGACACAAAGTAAGGGAAACTCAAGACCTAGGCCATCAGAACTTCTACTCTACTAGATGCAGCAGGAACTTATTAAATAATCACATTAGGAGTTCCTGTTGTGGCTCAGTGGAAAATGAATCTGACTAGCGTCCATGAGAGTGAAGGTTCAATCCCTGGCCTTACAGTGGGTTAAGGATCCGGTGTTGCAGTGAACTGTAGTGTAGGTCACAAACCCAGCTCGGATCCTGCATTGCTGTGGCTGTGGTGTAGGCCAGCAGCTGCAGTTCCCATTTGATCCCTAGGCTGGGAGCTTCCATGCCAAGGGTGTAACCCTAAAAAGACAAAAAATAATAACCACATTAGTATACTTAGATAAACTATGGAACAATAGGTGAATACCAGATTTAGCGTAAAGATTAAGAGAGTTCCTGTCGTGGCTCAGTGGAAACAAATCTGACTAGCACCCATGAGGACCCAGGTTCCATCCCTAGCCCCTCTCAGTGGGTTAAGGATCCGGTGTTGTCATGAGCTGTGGTGTAGCAGCTTGAATCTGGCATGGTTGTGGTTGTGGTGTAGGCCGGCAGCTAGAGCTCCGATTCAACCCCTAACCTGGGAACCTACATATGCTGCAGGTGCAGCCCTAAAAAGACAAAAAAAAAAAAAAAAAAGAGAGAGAGAGAGAGAATCCTCTTTAATTAAGTGGCATTGGAATGAGAGCTGAAAAGGAAGTGAAAGGGAAGGCTTACTCTGCAGACAGAAAGGAGCATGCTGAAGACCTCCAGGTCAAAGGAAGTGTGTCATGTTGAAGACCACTGACAAAGACAGTGAGGGGGAGCGCTGTGCTCTCATTGTGTTGATCTCACACTCTCCAACCCTCCATTCTATCTGCCCCACTCCTATCCCACCCCCACAGGGCAGCTTGCTTTGAAAACGGAAGTACTAGATCTTCTGGGGGTGGAAAACTTTCTCTATTTGGCCTCGTCAATTCAGACTGAGACCTAAAAACTGCTCTCCATCCACACAGGTGCACTGTCCTCACCGAGATTCACTTCCTCAGCATCTACAGGGTACTTGTTATACCCAGAATAGAGCTGACAGCACACAATTTCATAATGGGGCCTGTGCTGGAAAAATAACTGAATGAAATTCTGAAGGCCAAAACAGATCTGATTATCCCAAATTCTGTGCTAAAGCAGATTGCGTTGTAGCTGGCCTTGGGTGGAGTCTCAGAATCTAATAATAATTTCAAAATAAAGACAAGCTGCTCTCTAGAAAAGACTTTGAAGAGTCTTTTTAAAAATGCTTTGCAATGAAAAATTATCAGAGTTGTGATTTAAGTTGTTCTCTTCCGTTTTTACTGTAGGGATTAATAGGAAGGTTCAGAAAATACATTTCTTTATATTTTGGCAGGAGACTATGTGTTATAATCCTTGGAAGTACAGTTACAGGACATGGGACTGGTAGAAATGGACTCCACATGGGTGGTGGAATAAGATGCCCTTTACAAAAATAAGTTAAAAATAACAGTTTATTTTCTTTTTAAGGCCACACCTGTGACATATGTATATTCCTGCACTAGGGGTCCAATTGGAGCTGCAGCTGCCAGCCTATACCACAGCCACAGCAATGCAGGATCTGAGCCACATCTGCAACCGACGCTGCCACTTGCAGTAACACTGGATCCTTAACCCACTGAGCAAGGCCAGGAATTGAACCCATATCCACATGGATACTATGTTGGGTTCTTAACCCACTGAGCTACAACAGGAACTCCAAGATAATAAGATTTTGTATAAATATAATAAATACTAGATTATAAACCCTAATTAGATCATATATTATGAGCACAACACATGCTCCTTAGGGAAAAGTACATGTGCTAAATAGAAGCAAAAATGAATAATTTAAGGAATGGCTAGATCCCTCTGAGGTTATAGGGAACACCCTATACATTTAAACTAGAGTGAACTTTAATGGAAATTATGGACTTCGAGTGGTAATGATGTGTCGGTGTAGGCTCATCAGTTGTAACATATGCACCACTCTGGTGGGAGAGGTTGATGTTGGAGGAGGCTACGCTTGTGTGGGGACAGGAGGTATACAGGAAATCTCTGTACCGTCTGCTCCATTTTGCTATAAATGTAAAAATGGTCTAAAAATCATGTCTCTTTTTAAAAGCTTAAAAAAATGTACTCTGGTGAAATTATCTGAATTGTTGTAGAAATCATGTTCTTTTTGTCATCAAGTAAATTTGACTTTAGAATATCAACATCATAAGGCTGTTCATCTACCTCTAGCTCAATGGACCTGCTAAACATGTCCTGAGAGGGGGTATGGCTGAGCCGTTTACGCAGCACTGCCCGTATTCAAAGACCGTCTCAGGTGGCTCTGCGTGCATTTTCACTGAGTCCACGTGAGAATCCCATGACACAGGTCCTACTTTTTGTCTCAGTTTACATATGGGAATAAAGTGAGGTTCAGAAAGATTAGATAACTTTTAAAAAATGAAAAATTAAGGTTGCACAGATAGCTTCTGTCACAGAAATAAAAGGTTCTTGCACACATCTAGGTAGCTCACTCTTAGGCTTGGGTTTTCTTTTCTTTTTTCCTTTTTTTTTAAAAAATGTTGACTTTTTAAAATTTTATTGAAGTCGATTTTCAATGCCGTGATAAATACAGTTGTACAACAAAATAATTCAGTTATACATGTACACACATCCATTCTCTTTCAGATTCTTTTCCCACACAGATGATCAAAGGCTGTTGGGTAGAGTTCTCTGTGCTCCTGAGGTATATGGAATGACTGACCAATGGGGGTGGGCTTGGCTTTTCTTAGGAGAGGATAAATGGAAACCTGAAAGAAAGAATCTCTTTTTATTCAAATATACTCCTAGAAAAATGCAATGTGCGTACAGCTCATAAAAACAGATTTGAAAATAACTAGAAATTTTTATGCCAGATGGGACCATTAGATCATGAAGTAAGCCCAAACTGGGTTAGAAAAGATGCACAAAAATGTTCCCATTGATTGTCTCACTGCTGTTGAAGACATAGGCACACTTCTTTTATGGATGAATCCGGTTTCACATCTGTGGATAGAAATAAAATAATATTCTAGGCCTAAGGAAACCTGTGAACAAATATACGCTGATGTGGCCATGCATAGTTGGGGCACAGCAAATTGTTGTTCAAGAAATTAAGAGGATTGGAAGTGTCACTGTGGCCCAGCGGGATAAGGATCAAGCATTGCCAAAACTGTGGCATAGGTAGCAACCATGGCGCAGTCTCAGTCCCTGGCCTGGGAACTCCCGTATGCCAGGGGTGCAGCCAAAAAAAAAAAAAGAAAAGAAACTAGGATGATGGGAATAACATAAACACATTTCTATATATAAAATAGATAATTAACAAGGACCTACTGTATAGCCCAGGAAAATCTACTCAAAATTCTAGAATAATCTAAATAGGAAAAAAGAATGGATATGTGTATATGTGTAACTGATTCACTTGGCTCTACCCCTGAACCTAACACAACACTGTAAGTCAACTCTACTCCAACACATTTTTTTAAAAAGATAAATCTTCACAGTCACCTTGAAAACTTCCAATTCTATTTTCTACAGTAATTAAAGTTAGTGACAGATAATTCTAATGAAAATCCCCTTCAAAAGTTCCTGGCTCTAGTGTAGCTTGGTATTATCACATCAGGACAAAAGAAAGGCTTTGTCAGTATCCTCTAGGAGTTTGCAATCTGAAGAGAAGAAAGAAGTGTTAAATCAGGCCCACGTGAACCAAGAAAGACAAATGTTTTAAATGTCGAGGTCAGTTTATGGACTACGGCAAAGTGTGGCATTTACAGGAAAATCCTGGGGAAAAAAAGAAAAACCGCAGTAACCTAAATTATCTCCCCCACTTCCTAGGGCATCTGGGCCAAGTTCCATATTTGATCAAAAGAAGTCCAGTTCTGTAATTTCTGCTCTTGGGAGAATAGACGAAGAAGTAGGTGAAAAAAAAAAAAAAAAAAAAAAAACAAGCTAAGAAATTCTTCATCTTTTTAACAGCTAGAAGAAAAAAATATATATTTAATCCCATCTGGGAACTGTAGCCATTTTTCAGAATCGATTTTCAAAGACATTGTTGTCTTGTGTTTACCTTCCAGGTGTCTACTTTCTCAAGGTAACAAAAAGGTTCACAAGGATTCTTATCTCAGACTGATAAACAGATGCAAACAGAGCCAGACCTATCTGGGCTACCACGAGGCCTGTTTGACTAATTGCCCTGATAGATCATTCTCCTGATGCCCAATGTTGTTATTGCACCCAGCATAGCTGAGATAGCACATGTTTAACCCCTGACCTTCCAGCTGCCTCCACCTCGTTGCTCTGGAACTAACTGGCCTCCATCATCACTTCCTCCCCATGGCAGCCAGGGAAAGAGATCTGTTTCTAAGCAAATAGCAGAGGCTCTGACCCCGTCATGAGTCACCAGTCTGTCTACCCATTCCAAGATTCCCATTTTATATATTTATTCAGCTTGTCAGAGTTCCTGGCAAAGAGGATAATGATATTTGAGGTAAATAGGATTCATGCTAACTCTGGGAACGATAATTCCATAAATCTGAGATATCCTAAATGGCTTCTATAGGCTTCATGTCTATAAACCAATCCATTTCACCCTCCCCCCTTTTAAGGTAATTTTTTTTAAACAAAAAAATGATAAAATAGCAGAAGCCACAGAAGGAACAAAGGAAAAAAATGCCAGGGCCATTTGTTATAATGTAGGGAAATACCTAATAATTCTGTGCCTTAGGGCACTAATTTAAATTACTGTAAGACAGGCTAAATACTATTACTAACAGCAGAACTGAGAAGTAAATGTATTTTATCTCAGATAGGTCATCTTTCTTTTATTACGTGCGTCACACATCTTATTCACAGGACGTACACTGATCAAGTTTTAACAGATACTGCCAACACATGGTAATTCAGCTGCTGACAGTCCTGGCTGAGCATTGCTGTGAAAAAATTTCACATTACACAACATTATAGAAACATTAAATGGGAATAACACCCTGGCAAGCGGTAGTTTTTATGACCGTTTTTTGTTAATTAATGAAATTATGCTGTCTTTACAGAGAGGCAGAAAATATACCGAGAAAAAGAAAAACATAACCATTATGAAGTATATTTGCATTTCTGTTCATTTCCTTTCAATATCTCAAATTTAAATAGACATGAAATATTACAGGTTATAGCACTGGGAAAAAAAGATTCACTTTGGTACACACTGCATTTCAGTTTTCACTCAATGATTTAACATAAAATCAAAGCACTATGGCTTAATTATAAAAAAGCTTCTAATCTTCCCAACATTTTGTTCAGCCAGGTCTTTAGATTTTTAATTACTTTTCAACCAAAAGGAAAAAGGTGCATTTGTTTTGTGAAATCGATTGTAGAATGCTAATATTATCAATCATTATTATCCTTCCCACATAATAAACTCCTCTGTCCATAAAGAAAGCCAAAATGCAATGCTTGAAGTATTGAGTGGCTTGACAAGACATTGGAAATGCCCAAGGGACAGAAAAGGTAAATAATCTAAGATGCATGAGTCTTTGGATTTGCTTTGAAGGAGAACATGAGACAGAAGAGGCCTTCACTGTCGGATGGTCTTGGTTTAGTCTCATGTAGGCACCTTCAAGCCTGTTTTTCTGAATCTCGGTTTTCTCTTGAATGGAATTAACACAGCTATTCTAACCAGCCTTTTTTGAAGTTCAAATAGTGTAAAGTGCCTGGCACAGTGACTAGAATTGAAGAAGAGCAAATACTTGATTGATTCAAAGCCCCTTCCTGCCCTTTCTTATAAAACTGACCAGTGACTCCACTTTACTTCAATTTACCTACAAGACACTTTGCGAATAATTTAACTGAACTCATATGAGTTTTAGAAAGCTTGACCCCTCGACAGATAGCTTATCTTCGGAGAAGACACTAATGTTAAACATTAACAAGTATTGCTCCATTGAAAAATATGAGGACACTTAGATAAATTTCTGGAAGGAAAGACAAAAGTTAAATCTATTTTGTTGGTTAGACAAATTTGAAAAAAAATGCCAAACAACAGGATCATATGTGTATAAAGTTCAGAGGCCAAGGATGTGACAGAACAAAAATTAACAACTCGGGCTCTGAGAAGGAGCAATTCTGGGCTTCTCCATTCAGAAGCAAACCTATGAGGGAGTTCCCTTGTGGTGCAGCAGGTTAAGGATCCAGTGCTGTCACTGTGGCGGCTCAGGTCGCTGTCATGGCACGGGTTCAGTCCCTGGCCTGGAACTTGCACATGCCACGGGCATGGCAAAAAAAAGTAAAGAGGCAAATCTCTGGAGAACAATTACAGAAACCTTAAACTTGCTTCCTATAAAATGGGTTAATAATATTTGTTTCACAGAATTATTTACTATGATGAAATGAGATTATGCCAGTAAAGTACTTAAGTTAACAGAGAAGACAGACTTAACAAAGATATTTGAATGTATGTGGTATTCGTATTAATAGTGTGAAATGATTCTCAAGTAACTGAGAATATTTTCTTTTTAGAATATTAGCACTCTCACACTCTCACAGAATTAAGTCTCTTCGTAATCATCTCTTAAATGTTAATTCACGGTGATGAAGACGTCTTTGCCAATTTCCCGTTTCTCATCTCTTATCTAACTCCCAACCAGTGGCACCCATTCAAGTTAATGTCAATACAGCATCCGTGTTAGGATGAGATCCAGAATGTTGGATTAACAAGAAAATACTCCTCTCATGTGTTTTATGATTTATATATGCAAAGCCTAAAATTAATCACATCTCCAAACATTTGGATCCAATAACATAGAGCACTGGGCAAATAATTTACCAGATTTTCAATGAATCCAAAATAAGTTTGACAAATGTGGAAAAAAATGGAACTAGCATTTTTATACACTTGGTGTCTGTTTACCTATATGCCTTTCCTTTTTTTTACTTTTATGATATTTTTAATTTTTTTCTATTTATTTTTGGCCATGCCCCCAGCATGCAGAAGTTCTGGGGTGCCACAGCAGTGACAACATCAGATTCTTAACTCACCGTGCCACCAGGGAATTTCTCTAACTACCTTTATATCTATCTATGTGTCTATCTATCTAATCAGGTATAGCATTTTAAAATAATAGGTTCACAAGTGGTAAGTTTGTTTTCCATACTGTCCAGTTTTCTTTGCAATAAAAGGAAATTAACTATTTAGTTCTGGGAAAGGATTTAACTCAAAGTAGCCATTACCTTGCCAACTCCTGTACAAAAACATTGTGGAGAAACTAGTTTTTAATGTGCTGACAACCAACAGACACCACATTGCTCAAGGACAACATATTGTTGGGTTCAAGAGTTTAACATGCCAGTGATGATATTTTAAACCACAGCTCTCTTTTAAATACATGTAAATAATTGGATTTTTTTCTATACCAAAAAAAAAAAAAAAAGCAGTGTCAGATAAATGCTATAAATCTGAAAGCAGAAAAGTAGGGAAGAAAGTAATTTATATGCCACAATGGAGTGTTTCACAATTTTTGTTTAACAAAACATATTTTACCCTCCTTACACCTTGATCTATAGGACCCCACTGATTACAAGGCTGTAAATTGTGTGAAGAGCTCTGCAGAAAATCATAAAAGGGCAGCAAGGGGGCCTTATATCACTGGAGTCACTTAGTCCCTAAGACCCAACCAGGACTTTGATATTTAGTTTAAACACAACCATGTATTTTTATTAATAATGAATAGAGCAACTTGTTTCAATTTCATAAGCCCAATGCACCAAAGCTGATGAGATTTCTATTACCCATGACCTGGATATTAATCCTTTGAATTAAAAAAAAAAAAAAGGCACCCATTTTTCAAATGTTGACTTAATGCTGAAACAATGAGAAAAACTTTCCCAGCAATTCTGGCACATTGAACTGGGAAATATAAGTGACCATTCTTGTTTCACTAGAAGAGCTATTAAAATGCTTTTGATACAGGAAATACTTTTTTTCCCCAAATATTAGAGGATATCTTCAGGAAACTCAGCAGATTAATTACATGAGCCCTGGCTCAACTTTATTTAGAAGTAAAGCATAAGTTTTGACACCCCTCCCAGAATATAAAATCCTCTTTTAAGTATTTCATAATGCTGATATTTCTTGTTTGAGTATTTTACTGTTGGTTCAGAAACTACTGGCAGGGAGTTTTTTCTTTATTTTTTTTTGTTTGGTTTTTAATTTTTATTTTTCTAGTAATGGGCCAGGGGGAGATAAGAGGAGAATGTTGATTAAATTTGCCTGAATTTTTAACATAAAAC
The DNA here is from genome assembly GCA_004024745.2 of Catagonus wagneri. Classification (NCBI taxonomy): domain Eukaryota; kingdom Metazoa; phylum Chordata; class Mammalia; order Artiodactyla; family Tayassuidae; genus Catagonus; species Catagonus wagneri. The sequence goes on from PVHT021183631.1 coordinate 16,750,884, forward strand.
AAGATTAAAAGCAGTAATGTCTTTTCTAAATTCATGAAGTGATAGGCCTAAGGCCAGAAGTTTTGAAAACTTTCAGTTTCAGTTGACTTATAATGACTTTGCACAAGTTGTTTTTCAGTAGATTTCTGAATAAAAAAAAAACTCTGTTCCAAAAAATCAGGTGCCTCTTCGTTCTTTGTTGGGTGGAGTGTATTCTGTCTTGGACAGAATTTCTACAAATGCCAGAACACTGCCTGCCTTTTCTAGAAGATAATCTAAGACAAGTTATTTCCTTATGCTTCCACTGGCAACATTAAATTAGAGCTTGTGTCCATTTTGCCAAAACTCAAGCCCATTGCTTCTGGCTAAGACTTAGAATAATTACAGAGGAAAGTACCTATTTCACAATCACTGCTCTAAATCCAGGGCTGAGTGTTGAGTGGTCAAGGGGGCAGGGAAAGGTGATAGAAATATAAAATCTTACCTACATTCTTAAGGAGTATATCCCCCCTCACACACACACACTTTTTAGGGCCACACCTGTAACATAGGGAAGTTCCCAGGCTAGGGATCAAATCTGAGCACCAGCCACAGGCACAGCAATGCCAGATCCGATCCAGATCTGAGATCTACACCACAGCTCATGGCTCAATGTTCAATGCCTTACCCACTGAGCAAGGCCAGGGACTGAATCCACATCTTCATGGATACTAGTCAGATTCATTTCTGCTTTACCACAATGGGAACTCCCAGGAGCATATTTTCTTGGGAAATTTAAAGTGATGTCATTTAAACTAGAACCTGCTTCTGAAGCCAGATTCCAACTATAATTTGAGGCTACGGTGCAAACAAGGAAGGTTCAGAGTAGAGAGAGTGTTGAGTTATGAGACAAAGGATTCTCCTGGAAGAGGCAGGGTGAGACAAGTCTAAAAGAAGGTGTGGAAGATGAGTTGGCTGACTGGGCAGGGCTGAGTCAGAGGCAGAGTTCTCTGGGCAGCGGGTGGAGAACACTGAAGCCACAGTTCTCTCTACCTGCCTTAGCTCTCTCTGTTTTCCCACCCATTCCCCAGGCTCCTGGAAGCATTCTGAAAAATAAATGGGAAAAAGTGGCATAAATGTAGATTTGTGCTGAGACATGCAAGTTCTTCAGACAAAAGTAAAATAATGTATTCAAAGTTGCTCCTGGTCTACCTCCTGGGTTAAGAATACTCACATGATGCTCACTTCTCTGAATTTCAGCTTCCTCACTTGTGAAAGGGAGATCGATAATACAATCATAAGGATTAATGCCTTTAGTGAATACAAAGAATTGAGTAAGCACCTGGTACCAAAAAAAGCACTCGATACTTGCCCACAGTCGGTATTATAATTGGGAAGTTTATTCCCAAGAATAGAGATGCCTCGGGCAGCTTACGTGATGCACATGATACTTCACCTTCAACTCTCTGCACGGTGAATGCAGTAAGTGCGAAGCAGGGATGCGGGTATCTTAACTTAGAGATGTTGTGTACTTTGGAGTGTGAGGTCTGGGTTCTGAAATTCTATATTTTACCCTTACCCACTTTCTCCCTAGCTTACAATTACAATGCTAAGTTTTTGCTTGTTTGTTTTCTGGCCACGCCCAAGACATATGGATGTTCCCGGGCCAGGGACTGAACCAGTGCCACAGCAGCAACCCGAGCTGCTGCAGTGACAATGGCTCCTTAACCCACTGTGCCACAAGGGAACTCCTACAATGCTAAGTTATAACAGGAGCCTAGAGTCTTCCTTGGGTCCTTGATGGGTGACTTTATGCCTAGACAATGTGAGCGTCTGTGAGGGAACGTGAGTGACGGAAATCACTCAACATCCTCAAGGATCCCACAGAAAATCATACAAAGGACAAACAGATGCAAGAGATAAGCAAGAAATATCTTACCAGCTAAGACAGTTTGTTTTCTAACAAAGAGCAAATGTGATATAAAAATGAAAATCCCAGAACGGGGGAATGTACCTTACCACTCACAATTTTAGCCTTTTTTTTAATTTCAAATGAAAAACTTGAAATTTTACATGGACTGATGCTTCTTTTAAGAGAATTCACCACACATTTTTAGATCCAATGGCAGTGTTTTAAATGAACTGGATATAAGAATACTAAAAACATTTTTTTTTAATGTTTAAACCACCTAGGGTCTTGGCCTGTATATCCATTTCTCAAAGCTTTACCTGGCTATTTTGTTTCCTACAAGTTCCAGCCTGAGCTGAGAAACTTTACAGGTAGCATCTCAAATAAAATGCCCTCAATATGTTTATCTCCACGGGTAATTTGTGACAAATCTGGAAGAGCTCCTTTTGCCAAATGAAACCACAGCAAAAGATGATTTTTTTTTTTTTTAAGAACAGGTCCTAGCACGAAACTATAAAGAAATTCTACTAGTCAAAAGAAATTACCTGTAGTCCTATGGGTCCTCTAATTCTCTAAAGGTCAGATACTCTGTTCCCACAAATGCTGGCTGGTGCAGGGAAAGTGGTAACCTGCTGAGAAAAAACCAAGAAGAGAGGAATTCTCAGCTTGGTTCTAGATGCAAGATTTCCTATTAGCCTGGCCACGCTGTTTAGACACCAAATTTACATTGCCTTGAAGGAAAGAAAAACAAATTTGGAACATGACAGCCTCTGCTCCCCAGAAAATCAACTTGCTTTTAAGTAGAAAGAGTAAGAACTGATCAGGTGGTTCTCTTATTTTTCTAAGCCAAACAAATTCATTTTTCAAAAAAAAAAAAAAAAGAATTGAGGGGAAAGAAAACTCAGAAAAGCAAATACAGGCTCAAAAACAAAATTAGACTACAAAGGGGGATTTTTAATGACACCTTTAGAGACAAATGTTTTTGCTAACTAATTAAAGTAATCATACATACATAAAGAAATCATTACATAATTTCATTTGGACCAGCAGAGGTGAAAATGGCCATACTCTGAATGATATTTTGATTTAGATTTAGAGGGTCGGAATTTAGTTATGTTGTGAATGGAGAGAACAGGCAGCTTTTCCCAAGCACAGGTGGACAGTCTGCTTATGGTCTGTGTCTAAATTTTAAGCCATCTGTGGCAAAATGAAAAAAAATGTATAATAAAAACAGTCTTCTGAAACCCAAATGCATTTAATTTAAACAGTTATCATCATGTGCTTGCCTTTTTGGTTCCATCTTTAGGAAATATTGGTGATAGTAATGTCAGTCATTTTTCTTTCCTAATGTCTTTAATGCATGTATATTAATAATATATATATTAATATCTAAAACTAATCATATATACATATATTAATATCTAAAACTATCATTTTTCTCATTTACAAAATTCAAATGTCAAGAACCTTCCAATGTATACTGGAGGTGTTGGTCTTAGCACCATTTAGAATAGCTTAGTTCACCAAAAATTATACCTTGTTTCAGCTGCCTTTGGGATCAAAATGTAGCAAATACATGTAGATAATATGGTTCATCATGTGTTTGGGGAGGCGGCAATCATTATCTGTGTATGTACAAGTGTAGAATCATGCTGTGACATTTCGATCTTCTGAAACTTTGAAAATTTGAGATGCTTGCCACAACCACTTAATCCAAGGACGATTTTCTCCTGAGATCTGCTCTTCTGCAAGGATGACTCAGCAGAAGCTCTTTCATGAAGAGGATGTCTTAGAACTGTTATTTTTCCTTCTCAAAAAAAAAAAATCCTAGCACAGAGAGACAGTTGCCCAGGAACCGAAAAGACTTAAGAGCCATGCTTTAGCAAAGAATAAAAAACGTGCCTCCAGGGAACTCATGGTCAGTCAACAAATATGTCATCAGCCTGACACCCTGAGATGTGGGAAAGGCTGGCAAAAGGATTGTAGATTGGAAATAAAATGTCATGGTTTAAAATCTGATTGTCTGGTATTCCTGTCACAGTTCATAATAATGTGAAAATGACCCATGCCTGGGGGAAAAAAAAAAAAACAAAGGTTAAGTCTAGTTATTGTGAGTATAAGCAAATGCAGGGAATTGAATGATAGAAGCTGACAGTTTTCCATCACAGTTGGCCAGAGTATAATAAGAAAATGTCGCACTTAGCCCAGGTATGTGGCTTCCTGCCCCTTCCTGCCAGCTTGGCGACTTTTCTATCAGGATTGTGGATAAGAGAGAGCAGACTGGACAGGTGAAATATAGAATCTGATGGTTTCAAGTCTCAAGAGTTGCCAAGAGAAGAGTCTGAAAATTGGGTTGGTACCATGCAGTATCTGATAAAACTCAGTGTAATGACAGCCATTTATCATTACTTCCATCACCAGTGGCGGAGAACATTCTGGGTTCTGAGGTTCAAAGTCCTTGAAACTGCATAAATCTTTTGGTACCTACGGATAAGTGAAGGCATTTCCCTTGTCTTATAATTATAGACAATTCCCAAAGACAGAAGGGTAATATAAATAATGTGCTTGATGTCCAGCATGGTAAGAATTTTGGATCCAAGGTCATATACAAGTTTCTCTGCTACTCATCTAAAACACTGTATGGAAAACATAGCTCCCATGATCTGAGAAAGACTTCTGCTGACTTACACCCTACTGCATTGTGTTTTTATTTTCCTAGTGATAAAATGGAGTTCAATGACTTTGAGTTATTGTATAATTGTTCCTAGTACCATCCTATTAAAAGCTAATCCATATTCCAGGAACAAACCTGTTGGTGAATTCAGTAGTCTGGCTGATTTTCAATGGTATTCATTCAAGTGTTTGACTTGTAAATCCCAGTGTCTTGGGGAAGGCGGAACATTTCTCATCTATTGGACACAAGGAGTTTCTACACTGTGTTGACTTTGACTTTAGTAAAACTTGGAGAGAGAATTCTTGGATTCTTCCTCACTCATCAGAGATGCTGCATTTCTCTGCCTTCACTGCTGTTTTAATCACAGGATAAATGTTTCAGCACAAAATCACGGGAAAGCACTAGACTAGGATGGAAGAGTCTGGCCTCTCAGCCCAGTTCCAGACTTTTTGAGCATCTGACTATGAGAAGCTGATTATTCTCTGTAGATCTAAGAGTCTCAAAAGGGGACGTTGTAGTAAATATTCTCAGGTACCTTCCAGCATCAAATCTCTCTAATTCTATAAAACCTCAGATACCTTCACTGTTATCCAACTTTTGTCCCTTGATATGAGAGACAGGATGGTCACTAAAGACTCTTTCATGGAGCTCCTGTTGTGGTTCAGTGGTAACAAACCCAACTAGTATCCATGAGAACATAGATTCGTTCCCTGGCCTGCTCAGTGGGTTAAAGATCTGGCGTTGCTGTGGTGTGAGCTGGTGGCTACATCTCCAATTTAACTCCTAGCCTGGGAACTTCCATATTCTTCTAGTGTGGCCCAAAAAAGAAGATAAGAAAAAAAAAGAAAAAAGACTCTTCCAGGTCTGAGATTCCATCCTTTCCAATGTCTTACTCAACTACTATGGGTTGAGGATTTATATGCAATTCACTTTCACAAGGACTATCATCCTTTGAGATATTGTTATTCCAATTTGACAGATTTAAAAAAAAAGGTCCTAAACTGAGGTTAGTTAAGGGAGCTGCTCAGGGTCATATACCTACCTAGGGGCTGAGTTCGGATTTCAGCTTATCAGGGAATAATTCCAAACCCACGACTCAGTCTACTGTAGGAAAGTGACCCTAACCCTGGTGGGGTTGGTCAGGTTTTGATCTTCTTCTCTTTTTCCTTAAAAACTTCTGGAGGTACCTGTGGCCTGAATTCCTCAGATTATTAGACCAGCCCTCTCAACCTTTGGAGTTCTATGCCCAAACTGGACTGTTATTGGAATTCTTTTCAATGACAGCAATGTGTTTATAAATTGTTTTAGAAGCTGGGAAGCAAGTCAAGCAAAGATGACAACATGCTGCAATGGTTACCATTCCCGAAAACTGAAACTAAGTTTATTTTTGAATTTTTGGAGGTGTTCGTATACATGCAGTGCTGATTTTTTTTCTCAAAACTATTCAAAACTTTGCAAGGTGTGGACACTACAGAAATCTCAGTGCCTACCCTCTCCCTCTCTCAAGTTTACCTTCTCCTGGTAAACGTGGGATAGGAGGGGTTTTAGCTAACAGATTTCATGAGCCTTTGACCATGAATTATTGCTTTCTTACCCTATCTTTTTTAGCTTGGCTGAGGACCGCCACTAACTCCTAGCAGGAAGTTGCGTTCTACACAGGTGTCAGTGGGAGAGACATGTGAGACATAGTCACAACACCTCTACAAAGTTCACTGCCAGTGCATGCAAACTCAGTGAATTAAAAATGAGTTAATTAATAGACAGCTATACATGGCGTTCACATCGTGGCCCAGCAAGTTAAGAATCTGACTAATATCCATGAGGATGCTGGTTCAATCCCTGGTCTCACTCAGTGGGTTAAAGATCCAGTGTTGCTGTGAACTGTGGTGTAGTTCATTCAGATCCCACATTGCTGTGGCTGTGGTGCAGGCCGTCAGCTGTGGCTCCGATTTGACCCCTAGCCTGGGAACTTCCATATGCCATGGTTGTGACCATAAAAAGAAAAAAATATATGTACAACTCTATGTGATATGTAATTTTTCCGAAAGTCCAAGTTAGCTGTGGCCCAGTAAATAATGATTTTCCTGCCCAATTCTGACACAGTTGAGAGATAAACAATGAAGTCAGGCATGTGGAGATCAAAATAGCTACTTTGTGCTGATAAAAATTAGATTGGAGGATGTGGCTTAGATATGTGATCACAATGGTTTTCCTGCCAGCGAACCCCGTAATGAGCCTTACACCCCCAAGTCCCAGAGGCACTGAACGACCACAGGCTTCCTGACATTGGGGTCTGTCCCTGTTGAATGTGGAGCATGGGAACCAGGTCGGCATGTGTCCTCACTGTGCTCAGGTTAATTCTGTACTTAGGGATTTCCTTACTCAGACTTAGCATTCTGACCATGCCTGTTCTTCTCTGGAGGAAGCGTACAGGAGTGAATGGGGCAGGAGGTGAAGAAATGTTTAGGGAAAAGCTTCCATCATTAGAAACCACAGAAGTGGAGTTCCCATTGTGGCTCAGCATGTTAAGGACCCAGTGTAGTCTTCGTGAGGATACAGGTTCGACTCCTAGCCTCACTCAGTGGCTTAAGGATCCCAGCGTTGCCCCAAGCTGCAGCGTAGGTCACAGAGGCATCTTGGATCTAGTGTTGCTGTGGCTGCGGTGGAAGCCTGCAGCTGCAGCTCCAATTCAGCACCTAGCCTGGGAACTTCCATATGCCACAGGTGCAGCCATAAAAAGAAAAGGAAAGAAAGAAAGAAACCAGAGAAGTGAGGATGAGGCGCACATCCAAAAGCAGATGCTAGGTGTCGTGGGAATTAAGCACCTTACAGAAGGGTCCCTCATACAGATGTTCCCAGTTCCTAACTTCGCTTAGGTATTCATAGCTTTCATAATAATCTCTGAAAACGCTGCCTTCTTCTATCCTTCTTCTCCTCCTTCTTCTGCAAAATCGGTTGCCCACTGTTTGGAAAATTCTGGCCCTCTAGACACTAATGGTTTACACCATGCTCAATGTCTTCTCTGCCTAAGTATACTCTCCCATGTGAGTTTCTCAGTCTATAACAATACCTCTGAAGGTTCACATTCGGGGAGGCCTTCAATTTAAATTCCCCAGAATAATCCAGAAGAATGTGTGGGGAGTGGGGGTGAAGTCTTGGCACTCCAGGCCTTCCAGGGTAGCCCAGAGTGGGTCCTTTCCTCCATAGTCCCCCCTCTGTGCCCTGAGTGGTCTGCAAAGAGACCTTCTTCTTCTCTTTTGCTGCTAGTTGCCTAGCAGTAAATATTGACTTTCTCACAGTCAGCACCCAAGGACAGTCCCTTCCTGTTAAAATGTCACAGGTATAGTTTACCATTAACAGACATAATGACCAGGCAAGTCAGAGTAATAATCTGTCAAAGTTTCTACAGCTAGCATTCAGCTAACACTGTCATCAACAGACTTCAGAGTGTTTTTTCCACACAGCATTATTTTCTGCTTTGAGAAGCGAGTCACAGCTTTCTGGACTTGTGCATAGAATATCCAGTTCGTACTTTCCAGCAGTTTAAATCCAGCTGCCTCCCAGGATCATTCGAAGTCTGCTTTAGTGACGTAGTATCTGACAACCCTAGCTGAGCCCTGACTCTGATCTGACAGAGTGCTTGTCAGTATTAACCATTTCAGCACTATGTTATTTGTCCTGGCTTCAGTGAAATTTATTTTCAAAAAGCAGATGGTATGCTCTTGAAAACATTGACCTTGTCTTATGTATTTCTCAAATCTCCCACATGATGTGTTCACTGAATGCTAATTGATTGGCTGAAGAATCTGTCCTCGGCTGACACTGTTTGTGAATAATGCTGCCTAATTATTCATCCTTCTTTATCAGAGTGTCATGTTTTGCTACAACTTAATGGAGATAGTTGGAGGAGGAGGCGGAGGGAGAGGACGCAGAAATTGAAGCCAGATAATTAAAATGATTCAGTCCAAAGATATCCCACTCGTTAACTGCCTTATGTGGGGCCAAAAACTTCGTTCTCCTGGCACTTTGTAAGATGAGGTTTCCGTGTCACCGTGCTGAAGCTTTTAGGGACACCTTCATATTTGCCCTATCTGGGAAGCCACCCCTATCATTAAAATGCATATTTTGAATCATGAATCCCAGTGACTGAGCTTGAGATTTTAGGTCAGACATAGAAATCTACATTTTTAGCTAGCATCCAGCATAAGTTTAAGGAGGCACTTTCAGAACCTCAATCCGAGAATCACAGCTCTGGGCTTCCCATCAATCTCTTTTGCTACCTCCTACTTACATGTTATTTCTTTCTTTCTCGGCCTAACTCCAACATCTATAGGTTGTTTTGAGTAAGAATGTTTAGAAATGGCAAGGAAACAGTTGTATTTTCAGAAACAGTCTTTTTTTTGCGGCAGAAGGGACTCTGGTTTACCACAACCACAGCTGTCACCACGTCCGCAAGAGTAACTCAAAATCACAGGCCCTTCTCTGCCTCTCATTCACAGTGAACCCCAGGATCTAGTACGTAACCATGCTCCCTACCAACTTTACAAGTGTTTACTCAGCAGTGAGAACCAATTAGGATGCACTCATTTGAATGTGGTTCTTACATACTTAATTAAAGAGATGACAATAACATAGTCTCTAAAAGTGGTGGAGTTCAAAGAAAAATAACTCCATTTGTTCTTATCCATCAAAGGCCAGGATGGGAGTTTCCACAGTGGCTCAGTGGTAATGAACCTGACTAGTATCCATGAGGAAGTGGGTTTGAACCCTGGCCTTGCTCAGTGGGTTAAGGATCTGGTGTTGCCATGAGCAGTGGTGTAGGTTGCATCCCACGTTGCTGTGGCTGTGGTGCAGACTGGCAGCTGCAGCTCCGATTTATCCTCTAGCCTGGGAACTTCCATGTGCTGCGAGTGTGGCCACAACAACAACAACAAAAAAATAAGACAAAAGGTAGGATGCAAGAATTTTGACATAGCCTTACAGCTTGAAACGTCTGACTTATCCATAAGCTCACTTTCACATGACATTCTGTGTTGTACCTCAATTAGGGTATAAGCTACTTGAAGGCAGGGACAATGCCCGTCTTGCTTGCTTTTATAATCTAGAACCCACCATATCTAAAAGATAGTAGACACTCAATGAAAGTTTGGAAAATAAGGGTCCTAGAGAAAACCACCTGGAGGTTTCAACTACCCATTGGAAACACTACAGTAGATGTGTGCATGTTTAATTATACCAGCAGTCAAAGTCTTTTAAAAGCCAGGAAATTAAATGCCATTTTTGCCTAAATCTGAAAAGGCAATTCCTGAATGATATTATGGCATATATAAAGGATTGCATATTATACTTAGATGCTTAGCATTGAACTTGGCACATAATAGGTGCTCGATAAAAAGCTGTTAAAACAGTGTGTCTTAATTACAAGGAAACACTTGGGAACTGACTTGCAATTATATGCGATTCCTGAGCCAGAGAAGCTGGCTAAGGATTAAAATCTCCAGGAATTTTACCTCTGAAGATAATACAGGTAGGGATCTCTGGTATGTAATTACAAGGTTTTCTCTGAGTTAACAGAACCTATGGGCCCCTGATGATTTTTAAATAAATCTGTCTTCCTATAAATCACATATACTGAGAACATAAGAACATTATTCATTAAAGACATAATGAACTATTTTGTGGCATTTTATGAGGCAATATATATTTTAGGGAAGAGGAAAGTTGTATACATGTGTGTGTGTTTATGTATATGCAGGTGTCGGGAAAAATGTCTTTTTAATTGATAAGCTCTAGGGTTGTCTCTCTAAATATTTTTGTGTCCCCACATTCTTTTAAAGAAATGTGTACAGTCAGAGACATACACTCTGCCCATAATTTCCCAAAGTTCTAATTTTAGACCCAAATTACACTGCAATAAATTCCTGTTTACCACAGTCCAGACCACTAGGATAGGGAAATACCACTAATGGATTTTATGGGATTTTTGTAAATGTTGCCTTCCAGTTTTATGCTAAAGGCAAGGGAAGTAGTAAGTAAATATACCATTAAAGTTTTGGTCAGATGAAAACAACCTCCAGAACGTGTCAAGGATCAGTGGCTTCTGCCCATATTGTCATAACCAGTGGTTCTTACTTTCTTAGGACTCACTCAGAGAACCTCATGGAAACCATGGATTTCACATGGCACATGTTTTGCATGCGTTGTCTCAACTCTCACAACAATCCAACTCTGCTGCTGCAGAGTTGAGTAGTTGTGACAGATTTTGATGTCCAAAATATTTACTATCCTACCCTCTACAGATAATGTTTGCAACACTTGCTCCAGATGAAAAAAGGAAATTTATAATTCAAGCCTATCACTCATAACGCCATTTGAAAGCTAGACCCTAGTGGTAAATGAATAAACTTCGGGTTTCAAATTGATGGGGAAAATCCCTCCCATTTCCCAACCTGAATCCCTGTTTCTCCTTTAACAACTCACGTTCTTAATCCTCACTGAGGTCGCGGGTTTGATCCCTGGCCTTGCTCAGTGGGTTAAGGATCCGGCGTTTCCATGAGCTGTGGTGCAGGTTGCAGACGCGGCTCGGATCCTGCGTTTGCTGTGGCTGTGGAGAAGGCCAGCGGCTACAGCTCCTGTTAGACCCCTAGCCTGGGAACCTCCATATGCCTCGGGTGCAGTTCTAGATAAGGCAGAAAGACAAAAAAATATATATATATTTAATCCTCATTGCACTCAGTTGTTTTTAGAACCTGGAGTTTCTGGTCCCGATGCTGCCTGCCTGGAGCACCTTCCCTTTCCCCCACTGCACCCACTCACTTATTAGTAAAACCCTGCCCACCACCTATGTTAGGAAGCTGTCTCTAACCCTGTAAAGGGGCCACAGGCCCTGCCAAAACACTCTCACATTCACTGTGCATAACTCCTCACCCTAAACACTACTGCACATATGGATATAAAGTATTCATTGGTATGTGTCCTCTTTCCTGTGGTGGTCTTCTAATCTTTCATCTTGAACCCCCTTAGATAATTTGTAAAGCCGTATAAACCTCACACACTTTTAAGATGGCATCTAAAATTTTTCATCACGAATTTATATGGTTGCAAAATGTGTAATTTGTGTGTATCATAATGTATCTTTTATAATGTATCTTTTAAATGTATCTGTTGGAACCCAAATAAGAGTATATATTTGACAACCCCATATCATTCATTAAAAATTATTCCACTATTTATCCTTAAACTCATAATTCCATTTCTCTTTCCTTGCAGAATTTGATGCTAATGTAATATATTTTATGGGTGAAACTATCTTATTCATTGCCCAATAACAATAGCCTACAACAAAAATATGTAGATAAATTAAAATTTTTAAATTTTCAATAGCTGTAAATACATGAATATTACTTTATTTTTTCTTCTGGATTAATATTTCATTACAGTTAATAATGTTCAATAGACCAAGTAATATGATTAATTTATAAATTGTGATTAAAAATTTTAAAATAGGTAAAAATTTTTATTGTGATAAGACCCCTAAGGAGAAGGACTGAGAATGTTTTAATATATGTTTTTCCTGATTCATGTATCATGAATGATTCATGTATCATAATTATTGATAGAAATAGAATAGGATTCACCATTGTTTTTCCCTGCTATAGAACTGAGAGAACATGAGTAGTTGGGAATAGAAGAGATTTGGGAAACTCAACTCATAGACCCATATTTGGAGTTTCACACCAAAAAGTGATTTGCCATGTAAAACTATTTCTTATGATCCATCAGTTTTCAATTTAATCAGATACTTATTCATTTTTTATTAAGCAAATAATTGAAAACCACCAGACTTGCACAAGGATTTGTTACATAGTCCTTAGTTACTCCTTTTCCTGTTATTGTTTAGTACCTGGGAGTTCTTAGACCTCCAGGCAAAACCCTAGATGCTATTTTGTAACATGGAAGAAGGGCTGCTCTCAATGAGGAGGTGGGAAAACTCCATCTCACCAAAAGGTTAATTTTGGGAAAAGGTGCAGATGAAGTAGACTGTCTAGACACTGACATCCGTAGAACTCCACAGTCTCTATTATCTTCCAGGGAAGTCAAAAGTCCCCAAGGCACACAGAACCTGGTTCAAGACCACGGCTCTAATAGACACCACTATATTCATTGTATTCACCACTGTAATCCCAAGGAGCTGACACGAAATGTGTTCAGTTGTGTTCTGCAAATAGAACTTAGACAAATGGCTTATCTAGTTATATCTTGTCTCCAGCATTCATCCACATATGGCATTTTCCTTCCTTGTCATTCACAAATAAGCCAGAAACCTCTAGATTTCCCAGTTTTTAAAAAACATTCCAAATTGTTCAGGTTTCAAAGATACAACAGTCCTGTTTTGTTAAAAAAAAAAAAAAAAAACCCTACGAAGAAATGCAACGCAGGAGTTCCCTTGTGTCTCAGTGGGTAAGGACCTGATGTTGTCCCTATGAGGATGTGCTTTCGATCCCTGGCCTCTCTCAGTGGGCTAAGGATCTGGCATTGCCACAAGCTGTGGCATAGGTGGCTAAGGGGTAGGCCAGCAGCTGCAGCTACCATTCCACCTCTGGCCTGGAAACTTCCATATGCCACAGGTGTGATAGTGAAAAGGAAAAAGAAAATGCAGTTCTTTCAAAATGTTTTGAGAAAGAGGAACAAGAAGCCTTGGGCTCTGCGACAACGCACTAACCTCACCTTTTAAAAAGGTGTGGCTATTGAAAGAACAGATTAATTAACACTCCTAGAGTAGGTTATAGTCACAAGGTAGAGAGCTCAATGCAGGGGGCTTCTAGCCTAAATAACAGTGATAAGTTGCTAATTAGCTTTGCCTAGTATTGGTAGGAAGAAGCTTATTTGATGTATAAGAATAGAGCCTGTATCTGAGCTATCTAAATAATTAAGAAACTTGATACATTGAAATTCACTAAAAATACTGATGGAATAATAGAAACACCTGAATACTTTCATTCTCTAAAAGAACTTTAATTTATGTTCTGCTATTTTCTTTGCAATTACTTTTTTCTATATCCAAAGACTAAAGGACTGATAAATCACAATACAGCATTTATCTTTGTTATACAGCATTTTCCCAGGCTTTCTTTTTTCTCTTGCCAAGCACCCCTTTGTCCATAAAAGTGAGGATAAAATTGATTTCATTCAATTTCTTCTAAATCGGCTACCGCAGTTTTATAAGATGGGACAACCAAGGTCAAAACCGTCCAGATTTGCTGCCCTAGAGTGGTAGAAGTAGCTGAAGTCTCTGGCTCGCTTTGTCTTTATGGATCAACCATAAATTTCAAGACCGGCCTTTCAGTACCTATATTTCTTTATTGGCTCTTCAAGGCTAAAATCTCTGACCCCCATTAGACTCCTGATCCTAAAGCAAGGATTGAGCTTTCTGATTTTCCTTTTTCTTTTGAATGGCAACTTCTGCCTCAAGGACCTTGATTTACATTCCTGAGATGAGCAGTAATTCACAGGAAATCCAGACTGTATTATTGACAAATGGGTCTAGAATCCTGAGACACATATGTGTTATGGTTGGTTTCATTTCAGGGAAAAGTTGGCCTAAGTGTGGGCCAGACAAGCACGGTCTCAAATAATATTTATAATAACGTGTAATAGTATCTCTGTTGTATTCAAGAGAAACCTGAAGACAAGAGATACAGTGAGATAACAAGTGTTATAAGCTGGTAAGATGAAGACCTGGGTTTGCTGACTCCAGATGCAGTGGTCTTCTTCGTACACTGTGTTGCCAAAGCACTTGACTTCTGGAGACGAGCAATAATTTAGAACAGTCAGTCCCCAGCTCCAGGTAAGCAGACACTTCCTTTCTTCTAGGAGCAGTATAAAAAGTAGCACATAGCAATAATAGTATGGAATTATCCAAGGATGCAAGATCAAGCAAGTGAACCAAGTATTGAAGCATTCATTACTGATCATGAAGGAACACAAGTTAAGTACCTAAACAGACAGCAATTATTTAGGTTTGCATTTGGGTGACAGTGGGTAGCAACCTGTACAAATACTTCAAAAGACTCCATCTTTTAGTGTCCCCAATAACAAAAGAGCAAAAGGGCTGAGCTTATATGTAAAAAAAAAAAAAAAAGTTCTACATTGTTTTTACATAAATCAATTCACAAAAAGGTGTATTTTCGTATCTTAGAGTCCTATAAATAACATACATTTGAAGTACTCAAAAGAATTATTAAACCCGTCACTTATCCTCCCCCACCTCCCAGCCCTCATCTCAGTTTCTCTGTAGCCTCTAGCAATGTTATTGGTCTCTCCAATGTCAAGACAGAATAAAAGCAGAAAATTCTCCAGCATAAGAGGCAGCTCGATCTTGAGATAAACATCTAGCTCTAGGTCTATCTTTTC
>PVHT021183631.1:16766837-16882044 GCA_004024745.2 Catagonus wagneri
CATTTTTTTTTGGGGGGGGCTTTTTAGGGCTTCACCCATGGCATATGGAAGTTATCAGGCTAGGGGTCAAATCGGAGCTGCAACTGCCAGCCTATGCCACAGCCACAGCAATGCAGGATCCAAGCCGAGTCTGCAACCTACAGCACAGCTCACAGCAATGCTGGATCCTTAACCCACTGAGGGAATTGAACCCACATCCTTATGAATCCTAGTCAGACCAATAACTGCTGAGCCACAAAGGGAACTCCTCTTCTATTCTTTCTTGAAGTCACTCAAGTGAGGTTCTCTTCAACATAACCACGTCACTAAAACTATAGTTATCAATTCATCATTTCACCCCCCCCCTCCAAAATCCATATGCTGAAGTACTAACCACCAATGTGGCTGTATTTATAGATAAAACTTTAAGGAAGTAATTAAGATTAATGAGATCAGAAGGGTAGGGCCCTAACCTAATAAAACTGGTGTTCTTATAAGGGGATGCTAGGATGTGAGAATACAGAAAAGGGGCCATATGAAGCTACTGCAGGTAGGCTCCATCTGTAAGCCAAGGAAGGAGGCCTCAGGTAAAACCAACCCTGCCAGCACTTTGATTTATGACTTCCAGCCTCAGAACTATAAGAAAAAAAAAATCTGTCATTTATTCTACCCAGTCTAGGGTATTTTCTTATGGCAGCCCAAGCTGGCTAATAGAACCTCCACATTACTAAATCCCATGATCATTTTTTATTTTGTCCATATCTTACTTTATTGGTCAGCAGCATTTAATACAGTTGAACATTCTCTAAAAACGTGTCTCAATCAACAAATGCTTCTATCTTCTTAGCCACTCTTTCTCCAACTCCTTTTCTCAGTCATTTCTCTACTTCTAAATGTTGATGTGCTCCACGTCAACTAACCTCTCTTTACTAACTAACATCAGTCCCTAAGTGATCTCACTGGTCTTCTGGTTTTAGTTACCACATATATGCTGATGGTCCCCAAATTTATATCACCGGCCTAGAACTGTCTCCAACTTCCAGACCTAAATACCCAACTTTCTGCAAGATATTTGTGCCTGAATGTTTTACAGCCTGTTTAAATTTGACATATCCCAAACTGAGGCTCTAATAAGCCACTCTCCCCCTCAACTACACTACGCCTCCTGCAGTTTTCCCATCTCAATTAATAAAAACTAAATTCTGCTTAATCCAAAATAATTTCATTTTGCTCACAGCCCAGATCCTGGCAAATCTGTTGGTTTTCCAGCATCTGATGAGGCCCAGTTCCTAGTTTGCGCATGGCTTTTGTGCCCTCACAAAGCAGAAAGTAGAAAAGAGATAAAGAAGTTCTCTGTATCTCTGCTCATATGGTCATAAATCCCATTCATGAAGTCTCCACCCTTATGACTCCCAAAAGTCCCATCTCCAAATACCATCACATTGTGAATCAGGCTTCAACATATGAATTTGTAGGCGGACACAAATATTTAGTTGGTAGCACCATCTATATAGGACTTCTTTTCTAAGGGGGCATCTCTTACCCACAGGACTCAAAAGAGCTGGCTAAAGAAGCCATATTTCATCCTCCAAGATGATGAGCCTCTTGGGCCAAAATAACTTAGCCATAACTCAAGGACAGTTAAATCCATCATTTCGTTAACTAACTTCTCACCAAGTCAGCCTCATTTTACGAAGCGAGGTGAGTCAGTAAAAGCCCTCTACTGGGAGTTCCCTGGTTGCCTAGCAATTAAGGACCCAGCCTTATCACTGCTGTGGCTGAAGTTACTGTTGTGATGTGGGTTCGATCCCTGGCCTGGGAATTTCCACAAGCCTTGGGCTCGGTCTATAAACAAACAAACAAACAAACAAAACCCAAAAGCAAAAACATCCTCCTCCTCAGCAACTGGCTTTGAGAAGCTTAAACAAAGCAGCCTGATAAAGTTAAAGCAGGGAATGGCACAAAGATGGCCGTGAAGGTCCATGTGGACAACAAAGGTAGGAGGGGCCGAGAACAACAGGCAAATGCAAAGGAAGTTAGTTCAAAGGAAACAAAACTAAGGCCACAGAGCACAGAAGCTGTGATAATAAAACAAGGGTCTTCTTAAACACATCAAACTGTCTATAAGTCACCTTTTTTAAGGTGACTTGTACAGATCTTTTCCTTTCAAATAAGCCAGTCTAAAAAATGAATCAGCTAAGTCCGCAGTGAAGTTATATTTATACTAATTATATAAAAATGTATCTTTCTCAGGCATCTGAGCTAATGTTTGTTAAATAAGGTGTGTTTATTTGCTTGAGGACATCCACAAACCACAATGTAGAGAACCACAGTTAAATGCCTCATTGTTTAGGTCAATTATAGAAAACAGTGTTTTTATTGAGTGGCATTTTGTTAAAACAAGTACATTTCATGAACTATTCCTTGCAAATGATCTCGTCTGTTTAAAAACCTAGTGAAGCTCAGAATTATGAGGCTGTCATTTGAACTGAACTGGCATTGATAGGTACAGCATCTTTGTGGTCTTTCCTTTTGTTCTTGATTTTCAAATACAGTAAGCTAAAGATCATAAGAGAGGATGTGGTGATTGGGGGAGAGTGGATGAAAGCTGCGTTTTGATGGGTGATGCTGATTTCATGGCATCTTTTGTGTGAAGGGGACACAGACCAAAATTGATACTGGAGACATTAATCACACAAAATCTGTCATCAAGGAGGGACATAACCAACAATTTTACCATCAAGAGGCAATCCATAATCACTAGAAAAGGAAATTGCCTCGCTGTGGGATTCCACCCCTGATAACTAATTAATTAGATGCCAACTGCTAAATACTAGAGCCAAAGCAGACTTCGGGTCTATTTTCTCTGTTTGCAACAAAGACATTTATCAATGAACTGTATTCATTTCTTTAATTTTCTTTTTCTTTTTTCTTTTTTTTTGGTCAGTTTGAGTTTTGAAATGAATCGTTTTTCAGATTCTGGCCATGGAAATCCCTAATCCTTGGGTATAAATTTGCCAGTTAGAAAATTCTAAACATTTGCTCTTACCTTGAGTTAAAATTTAAATAAGCATTAGACCAAGAAAAACAAGTTTTATGTAAAGGCCAAATTGATATATATTTTTTCAGGCACACGGTTTAGGTTTCATGCTGAGAGTAACAAAGGAAGCAGAATACGAAAAAGAATGGAATAAAAAAGATGTCCTTGGACTTCAGACTTCAAATCCATTAAAAAAAAAATAGATTTTAAGGAGGTGGCTGTTTTATCTGAATTGTTTCCCCCCCTTTCTATTTCTATCCTAGTTATTAACTAAATTAGAGTTATTACCCAAAGAATAGAGGTCCTAGAATTAGGCCCAGAGGGAATTCAAGGGGAACAGCTTTTGTGTATGAATTTGTGCTGTTCTTTCAAAGCAAGCCATTCAGGCTTTCAACACTTTATTTTATCAATGTTTTAGGAGGAACAACCAAAAAGAAAAAAAAGGGATTAATATTGTGTGTGCATAAGGGAGGGTGGACGTGTGTTAGTTGGGATTTGTGTGGTTTGAAAGCAAAACAGAAAGAGGCATTGGTGAAATTTATATCCGGTGGTTTCGAGGGAAATGTTAGACCTAGTGAGCTATTGTACCGTCCAGCTCATACAACTCAATGCCTAATCTGAGAAATCTGCAAATCAATTGCCTCTAACAACTCCCTATACTGATCCACACACTTTCTGTGAGTCCCATGCTCTCTAGATCTTGAACCAAGTTAAAAACCTAAAACCTCTTCAGTCAAGAACATGAGTCATTTCTCACTGAACACAAATCATTTCAGCTCTCTTGGCCACAAACCACTCCTTTTTTTTTGAGGATTTACCATGTAACTACTCTGTCCAAGGCTTGGTTCCTGACCCCCCCTCCAAAAACAAAGCCTGTCCTCTGCCGATGACATGGAGGCAGATCTAACACCCAAGAAATAGCAAAGATGGGGGCAGGGCGGTAGAGTGAGACAAACTGTGATGTTCACTTAAAGCAAAAGAAATTTCCTCATGATTGATCCCTTGATGAATTCTATAATTCACGTAGAAATGAATACGGTTTATTATGATGGTAAAATACAAACTAATTGTGTCCGTTTATAGCACTCATTAGAAAAGCCAAAAAAAGTATTTTTTGTAATTAGAAAAAGAAACCAAACAATATCTTCTGAAGCTAAACAGTCCTAACCAGTTTTTCTTGATATGTGCCTTCTGTAAAGGTCTGTAATTTTAAAGAAATGGTCGTGTTAAGAGTGAATAGAGCTCCCTTTGAGTCTCTTTTCATTGTTCCATTCTCAATTTCCAAGAGGCCATTGTTGCATCCACCGTCGCGAGGCCATAGTTGCATCCACCGTCGCGAGAAACAGATGTTCGGAGACTTTCAGGACTCAAAAGGGTGTTACTTTATTGGCCAAAACTTTTAACCTGCGCAGGGGCGATCTCTCAGTGTGTCCTGAGACACAATGATCACAGGAGCTGCAGATGAGAGTCGCGCCTAAGGCTTACAGCTAAGCCCTTTTATAGATGCAAGCAAGCTAGCATTTAACAGAAGCAGATGTAGCGGTTAGCGATTGGCTATTATTGGCGCGCGTGGGACTTTTGAATGTTGCAGGTTAGCGATTGGCCATTACTGGCGTGCGCGGGACTTTTGAATGTTGCAGACCTGAAGGGATGGAAAAATTCCTTAGATGGTAGTCTCCTATGTCTTGGCCGGTTTTATCGGCCCTTCGTTGCGAAACATTGTCGCCATCACAGTGTCTCGCAATGAAGTCCGCACAGCCATACAAGACTTGCCCTCCTCTTGAGCCTCTTTCGGCTAACGTCCCGACTTCCTTGTTCTCCCAGGCACAGATTCTTTGTTATTATTATTCCTGGTTTCAACAGCCATCAACTGCTTAAATTGTTGCTGAAATCTTCTGTGTAGTTTAAAAGTAAATGATTAAAAATTTATTTTTCTTCATGATATAATATATGGTGGCATATTCAAATAGACTTTTAAAAATATGTCTATATCATCTTTACTTGTCAGAACAAGGAAGCTTTAAATTGTTTTTATGGTGTTTTATGTACATTCTGTGCTTGGGTCCACAAACATCATCTGTGTTTTAAAATATATGCAGACAGCATTTGGGTTTGTCATGCCAGTTCATTCATTAAGAGCATTATAGCCTTCATACTTTTCATATTAGTGGGCACCTTAAAATATTGTAATAAATGATCTTTTTTTTCAAGGGTGTTTTTTAATACAATTTATTTATTTCCACAAAATGTTAAAAGCCCAACCCTATGCTTGAAATCAGGAAACTTAACCCTCTACTCCTCACTATATTGCTGACATGTTTTCTGACATTGGACAAATCGCATCAAAATCTTTAATGATTTCTCATTTGTTAATAATAATAGCAACCAAAACCATAAAAGTTAAGATTTACTGAGTGTGTGTTTCACACCAGAGTCTACAGTTACAATCCCCATTTACTGATGAGTAAACTGAGGCACCCAGAGACCCAGTGTCTCCCAGCTAATAAATGGCAGAGTCAGGATATGGGCAGAGAGCCCCTGCTTCCATCCAGAATGCTGTACTACCTCTGAAAACTGAACTCCCTAATGTGTCACTAATATCCTTCTACCTCTTGCTTTATCCTTACTTTCCAGCAGCTCTCTCCAGATATCTTTGGCTCTACACAAATGAAACTCTTTCCATTCACAATGTATCTTCAAATCTTTGCAGGCTGAGGATTTTCACTAAGATTTGACCCTCTGCCTGGAATGTTCTTTGCTCATCTCCACCATTGCAAGTCCTGATCATTCTTCGAGAATTAGACGTTACTAGCAATAACCAGCTGGAAGATAAATGCTCTTTATAACAACACCAAAACTTTTAGGTACCAACTTAACAAAGAAGACATTTATAAAATCATAGGAGAAATTTTGAATTAAAAAAACATGAGGAACTATTTGTATAGATTAGGCAATATATCATGATCATGATGTCAATTCTTCCTAAGTTGTTCCACAAATTCAAAGGAAATGATGAAAACTTCAGCTGATGTTTTTAAAAATTGATAAACCTCCTTCTAATATAATTATAGAATAATAATGATCTAAAATGTTGAAAGAAAAAAAAAAGAACCGAGGCTGGGTGAAGTTGAACTACTTTAGCGTATATTAAGATATGTGGTTATAATAAGAGAAACAGTATGGCATAGGAACAGGAAAAAATGTCAATGAAATAGAATGTATAGCCTATAAATATACCTATTTATACAAAGAAACTTAGGTTATACAAAGAGGTGCGTGATAAAGATGGTTCTTCAAAGAGGTAGAAGAGACTGTTTAATAAACAGTGTTGAGAAAAGAAGTTCCTATTCTATAGAAAAATAAATTAGACTAGTTCTTTACCTTACACAAAGTGCAAAACCATATTCCCTAAAGATTATAAAAAAACAACTGATATAATATGTTAAGCTATCAAAAGAAAATGTTCATGAATATCTTTGTAAATATTTCTTGACTTAGTAAAGATGAGGAAAGCATCTTAAGAATTTTCATCTAATAAAAGAGAATATGAAAAAAGGTAAGAAACAGATAAGAGTCTGGAGAAAGGTATGTAAAATATCTAAAATAAACACACCATTGCTATTATTAATATACAAAGAACTCCACATTTTAAAGAAAGACAGAAATCCAAATGTGCTAAAGAGAAAAAAAAATAAATAGGAAATTCTCACAAAGGGAAGTTCAATACAAATTCTAAAAAGAGAGATCCAAACTCATTAGGAAGTAATCAGACATAATGAATGATGTTGCTTTACATTCATTCAAATTTCACAAGTTAGTAATTATCCATGGGTTCATAAACCAGAAGAGCCAATCTAGAAAGCAGTCTGTTCATACTTAGTGAAAGAAAGTTAGCACACACCCTGCGACCTGCAGGCCCCCTCTTCTCTCCTAGAGACCTAAAGGGGTTGAGATATACAGATATTCTTCATGGCATCATTTGAAGTTACAGGTTTGGAGACATAACTGGGGAAGCAGAAAACACAATGTCAAGGAAGCATGCTATAGGATACTACATATTGGAAGCAAAAAGCAAACAACTCTGCCAATTCTTTTGCCACTGTTTTGTGTTTAGATTGAAATGACATCTGTCCATCTGCTGGGGCAAAATCAGATGCAATGCAAAATATCTCTTGTCAAATCTCACTGACTGTCAGGTCTCAGTCTGAATTTGGAGAGGCAAGTGAAAGGAGTAGAAAATGCTTTCTAAGCCTTTTTTTGTTTTACACTTGCTTTTCACCTTGCTTTTAAGAGTGCACACTACTTAAAAGCATTTTGACCAGGGTTTCTCCATTTGTAAACTCCATACTTTCAAATGGATCTTAAATTAAGATTCTTTCTGAGTCCATAATATGTCATTCAAAACAAAGTCAAGTGACAAGGTGTCTGCTGTAAATTTGATTAAACACCAGGAGCCCACAAACAGAAGTTCCCTGCATGTACCAATTTCCCCTGAATTTTCTAGTTTTTCTTAAAAGCAGGAAGTCTAGTGAGAAGGGTTGCTCTCTAATTCCCAGCTCAGTATTTGAGATTTAAGATTCAGGGAGTCCAGATCATTCAGAGAAAGTTCTGATAAAGATTCAAGATTTGGGTGCATTTGAACCTCTATCATTTATCCCCTGCCTCTAAAGTGGGAGTTGAGTATCCTGAATAAAGTACAGAAATTGCTAGTGCAGGTGGAATATATAGACAAAGATCAAGTTTAATAAGTGATATCTTTTAGCCATTTTTATAAATAAAAATACAAAACATCATGATCATATTTGCTTGGGGACAACCAAAAAATTATAAACAACCTTTTATGCACGCAGGAAAATGAAAGGCAGAGACTGCCCAAAGTGGCTTCTGCTCACTAACGAATCATCCCACATTGGTAAGTAATTCAAAAGAATGTAGTACAGATGCAGAAAGACAAACGCAAGCCGGATTCAAATGCTTGCAAATGACAGACAGTTCAATGCAGATAAATGAAATGTAATTATGACTTTGATAAGACTTCATGCCACAAGACAACTCTTTGTAAGAAATAAAATATGAGCCTTTTTTTCTGAAAGGATAAAAAAAGTCTCTGGAGATAAATCTCTATACATCATTAGTGAAAGACAAGCAGAAATAAAAAGAGAAATCAATGTAGTTAAGGAGTCAATGTCTCAACTGTGTATTCAGGTCACCAAATCTGAATACTTGAGAGAAAACAAAAGACAACTTTTGAATAAAAAAATCCAAGAAATGAGACACACACTTCTAAGGTCTTTGAATGGAGAGACTCCATTCTGCATCCTTTCAGATTGGATCGATAAATCTAAAATTAGAAAATAGGGATGCTCACAAGATTTCCCAAATGACAACATGTTTAGAATATCTTATTTTAATTGATTTTTTTTTCCTTTTTTTTCCTTGTCAACTACAATCAAACCCTCAAACCCTCGAGGAACCAATGAGACCATTTCACTCTGCTGAATTCATCGACTGTTGTTGAACAAGGGAGACAAAGACCAGGGAAATGCAAAAAGTTTGATCTAGAACAATGGTTCCTGACCTTAGGCACTTTTACTCCCCAGGAGACATTTTTGAATGGCCAGGACTAGGGGTAGGGGATGGGTACTGCTGGGATCTGTGGGTAAAGGCCAAGGATAGTGATAAACATCCTACAATGCACAAAACAAAGAGTCATCTAATCCAAAATATTGATATCACCAAGGTTGAGAAGATCTTCATAGAAATTTCTGTCTATATACAAGGAATGAGAAACAGAAGGAGAAGGATATTCTGAATATAATGGGAACACATTTGAAGGAATGTTTAGTTTCTTTAGGCTATGGAGAAGGTAAAGAAAGTACTTCACACCAATAGTGATTTCTGAGCCGTACTTTAAATAAGAATTGGGGATGACAGAGATAAAGATAAAGGCTACTCCAGGCTGAGGGAATGAATTAATCTAAAGCAGAAAATGATAAACATGAATGAGAATCTCAGTGATTACTGAATGATAATCAGGAAGAATGGAGATGAGAAAAGGCAGATTTATTAAAAAAGGGCCCACTATGTGCAAAGAAGTACCCTCTGCCTTGCTGCTATAACTGACAAAGAAAAATTACGGACGAAACCTCAAGCTTTTAACACAATAGTCAAGGGCTTGGATTCATTCTATGAATAAAGTGAAACCATTTACGATTTTTAAACTCAGGGATGATGTGATTAAACACATAATTTAAAAAAGATAATTGTGCTGGCAGAAAATAAGATGGCTTGAATATAGAAGGTTGAGAGAAGCAAATGGCCAAGTTATTGGGGCATTTCCCCAAAGGTGCTCCCAGATATTTTAAAAACTGTTATTGGATAAAAGTTCTATTTGGTCAAATAAGTTTGGGACATGCTTGGATAAACTACATCAGTCAAGGTTCTCTAACATAGACCTTGGAATTTTTTTTCAGTTATTACACATCATTGCTCTTCACAAGGAGTCATAGTAGGCCCCATTTTTCAGGTATGTTTACCTAAGGAGTGTTTTCCATGGCGCGTACAACAGGAATAATATCCCAAAGAACATGTCATAAGCAATGTAAAGTACTATTCAGAAAAGAATTAATTAATGACAATAGATAAAAGACATTGTGATGACAGATTTTTTTTTTTTTTTTGCTATGCCCTTAGCAAGTTCCTGAGCCAGGGCCTGAACACGCACCACAGCTGCGACTGGAGCCACTTCAGTGACAATGCCAGATCCTTAAGCCACTGCACCACCAGAGAACTCCTAAAATTCATTTTTAGACTTCCAGCTCAAGACACTGTGCAGGGAATGATACCCTACCTCTTAGAAACTGAGATTCTCTTGCATGCATCAAGATCAAACCGGAGCTAGGAAGTAAGGAACTCTAAGAAAAACTGGGTCACCATGCTGTACAGTTGAAACATTGACAGAAAACTGTAAACCAGCTACAATGGAAAAATTAAAAAATATATATCATATCTGTTCATTTCTACTATCCTTGAGTCCCTAGACACTTCCAGATAAAACCATTGAAAAATGTGAGATTTAAAGTTATTGTAAATAAAGTTAATGTTTTCATGAAAAAAAAAGAAAAGGCTGGATCAGGGATGATGGCGCTTTGGTTTAAACTAATGGACCATTACTGACCAACTATTGCTGCTGTCTGAAGTGCTGGGTTGAGAAGGATTCAGAGCCTCATCAGGAATCAGTGAGGATGACATGAATATACTGATAACCTCCATGGAAGAAACAGACCTAATAAATCATCATATGTTTGCAAATATGGGCTGGAAAATAGCTAACTCAACATGATTTGTGTAATGGTTTTAAACATTGTTAGCTTATGAAAATTTTCTTCAAAGGAAACCTCACCCAGAAAACATAAATAAACAGAATAGATAAAAGCAAAACTGTCCAAGGAAAGTCTAGAAAGTCTCCTCACCCTATCCTGCCTCTGGACCTTTCTCCCCACTGAGATCATTACCCAGGACAGGTTCTAGAGCTAATTAACTAGTCAAATAAGTCTAGCAGATGCTAAGGGAAGCAAGATATGGTAGACAAAAATACTTCTGTCTTATCAAGGGAAATACTTCTCTTTTTCTTTTATTTTCTGTATTTAATTCCTGTTTGCTCTCTAGCAATATTCAGTAAAACTTGAGAACTTCCAGAGTAATTCAGTTTTACCAGTGGTCCATCAAAAGGAGGGACTCTGGGTTTCCATGGTGACTTTAGGGTAAAGTTTAGAGTTTATAGCAGAGGACCCAGTGGGTGTGGGGAGGGAAACTGGCAGCAGTAATTGAAAGTGAGAAAACCCAAGAGAAAACCATATATCTGTGGCAGGCTCAGCCAGACACCTCTGGACAATTACCCTTGCTGAAGCTTAGAGGGTTTGAGATTTATTAAATTACTGGGGAATAGTTTCTTTGCAGCTTCAGTTGTTAATATAAGGGTTTATCCAGTAAACTCACAGTGAGGTGCAAAGCACTGGAACAGCATATTTTAAAGCCATGGTTTGTTTTGGGATCAATAGAAAAGGACTACAAAAACAATATGTCACACCGACAAGCTTTAGATAGCTAGTGAATTTAAAGATACCCATTTTCATAAAAAAAAGTTTAGATCTAGAACAAAAGCAAACGGATAGTTTGCAGTTGGACCTTCATTGATGGGTTTTATCTGGTAATTCCACACCACTCCTGCCAACTAAAGCAACTTCACACTCTCTCTTCCAGGTTCAGTCAATCTCTGTAGCATCACTAGGACAGCTTCCTCTCCTTATCTAGTGCCCCAGTACCATTCATAGATGTCTGGCACATGTGTGGTGAATTCTCAGCTATTGTTTGCCTAGGTACATTTGTAGCTTTATGAATATCTAGATCATATGCAGGAGCAATAGGAATGCTACATCTGAAAGACTTGCACTGGAAGGAGACTGAAAAATTCCAGTCTCCTTTTTGGAGACCTTGTAGACCTCCTTAAGACCTCCTTAAGATCTGTGTTTAAGTAGATGGAAAGGCTGGGACACATGCACACTACATTTTCTGATGTTTTTTGATGGGTTAGGCCTAGGAGTGCCTTTCCATTTATAGGCTCGTATAAGTAGCAATGTTGACATGGACGGGGTAATTTTTGCTATATTAAAAATTCCAACTTTTTGTATCGATTAATAAACATTTTAAGCAGTGAATCAGTCAGCATTGCCCAATGACTTGGGTAGTTACTTCCTGAGATAAGACTTTCCAAAAAAAAAAAAATTGTAAGCATTGATTTTGCATTTTGAATTATCTAAAATGTAGTCTGTACACTGTGGCTATGAAATTTTGAAGAGTTACAGTCTTGATCACCTACTGTGGATTTGTTTCAGCCAAAGTAATAAGTTTTTACAACTAATTGTAAATATCGCCTTTCAGAGGTTTTAATGAACCTAATAAAGAGAGATGGTAATTTGCCTGCTCTCTGCAGGCACTTAGCTGTGAGAAAATTAAATTAGGATTAAGCCATATTAACCCTCATTACTTAATCAGAGTAATGGATATTTTAGTATGATTTAAGACAATAAAACAACATTATACATGAATCTTCAGAAATTTTCAACTAAACATATATGATACTCTTTATAGCTGTATTTTAGATGTGATAGAACAGAAACATTCCTTGTACTTTGAATATAGTGAAGCACCTTCAAAGGAACTTGTAGTTAAACCCAGATAGACCCAGTCTCATTCTAACAATATACTTGATAGAAAGCTAGCATTTTTCTTTTTTTTAAACCTATGCCCAAATGCAACACTGTAAATCAATAATATTTCAATAAAAATAAAAAAAGCTATGCCCTATTTTATTAAAATGAACTATATCATTAAAGAAAAAGTCTCAAGGATGTATTGTGAGACCTGTGTACTTGTTTCTACATGACAGACAGTGTTACTAGAAGGATCTTTTAAAGTTGGTAATAATTAAAAAAAAAAAAACAGTAAGTCTTAGGATCTGCCTTTTGGAACATAGAGAATCCATATATTTTTCTTTATTTTTTGGATAACAGATTTCTTCCCCCTCTGGAGAGGTAAGCTATATATACATATGTGTATATACTCTAAATAAACAGCATTCAGTTGTATTCCTCCAAGTTCTCTTTCTGAGTAAGTTAAAGGAAACCTTATCCGCATACATCTGGACATACTCAGAGCTTGTCATGTTGGAATTAAGAACTTGGGATGGCATCAACCCTGCTGTCATTGGTTTTTGACATTTGTATCAATGCCCTCCTTTAAAATGGTGGCATTTAGACAGTTCTGAGAGGGGTTCTCAAGATCTAAAGCACATCGACGTGACTCAATGTACATGAAAAGGAAATGTTTCATTGCTTGGTTGTGGTTTCCCTGCCAAAAGTTTCCAGACGCTGAAGACACTGACACTAAGTTTCCAGAGAATGGGGATTGGTGGAGTGGCAGGAAGGAGGGGTATGGGCAGGGTATCTGGATTTCAGATGCTAAAACCAATGAAAGGTTGAAGTTCCAAGTTTTATTTGCCAAGAATTTGAAAGCTACATCTTCTCCCATTGATGGTCCAACTGTGATTGCCCAGGAGAAGCGTGCCAAGAAGGAGGGGTGAAGGGATTTCCTTTGCTCATAATATATAATATCTCCCAAATGTCTTGCAGAAACCAGCAATTAGGAGTTGCCAAAATACTTTAAGAGCACATTATGGTGCAGCCTCACTGACTTCATGTTCATCTGCGGAATATGAAGGATGGAAGCAAGAAATGGAGACAGAGAGAGTAATAAGAAAGATGGCATGAGAATCCTAGATCTTTAAGGTGACAGCAATGATATTGTACAGGATACTGGTAAAATTCCAATCTTGAATAAAGATAAATTACAGATGAAACTACTTGCAAAAGGAAAGAAATGGAACACAAAATATAAATAATGTAACTTTTTAAGGAGAAAAGGCAGATTCTTCACTCATCTTATCTCTTAAGAATGAGATATTGTACCATCTGCTCCCCAAACAGTTATTTCATCTCACTCTGGATTTCTCCTTGGTCTCCTCCCTACCGTTCTCTGAATTTTCAGATTGGCTCTCTTCCTGTGAGTCACATCCTTTCTTTAACTGCTTCCATATTTACCTCTCTGCAGCTTATGTGTGACTCTTTGTTAAGCATTTCAAAATATTACATGTTACTGCGTCATAATACTTTGCCAGTATCTAGCACCTTTTATTCTTAGAACTCACTGGTATTCAAACAAATACTGTCTTCCTAACTACTGTGTTTTAAAGAAGATGCTTATTCATTTTACAGGTATACAATTATATCACAATTTTTTAAAAGGTAAGGATTATTGGTTTGCACTCTGATCAACACTGTTTCATCTGACTCATGTTTGCATGGCCATTTAAAGATATCCTCCAAATTTTAATAATCTCTCTTGTTGTGTCATTGCCTTCTACAATATTCTACATGATATATAATTACATTTGCCTTTAACCAGTTTTAAGGTTGTACATTGGAACTTCTCTGTCGCACGCTGAATAAGTAAAAAAACGTGGCATCTTCTTCTCCCTTATTTCTAGCTGGTGACCAAACTCATGCAATTTTAGCTCAGTAGCAGCTCTCTAGTTTTGCGACATGGCCTGTGGGTCAATTTCTGCAAGCTGCCTTGTTTTGTAAACAGAATTTTATGGAAACACACATGTTCCTTTGTTTACAGATTGTCTATGGCAGAGTTGAGCAGCAAAAAGCACAAATTGGATCTTACGACTTTTTCATTTAAAAACCTCCAGTGACTCCCTGTTTCCTTCAGTATAAAGCACTGTTACTACCTCTGCCTCTTCTCTTTTTTCCTCTCCTCGATAACAGATCTTCCAAGTAAAGAAAACCACTTTAGTCTGTATCATATTCCAAATCCAGATAGGACAATTTATTTCAAAAGACCGAGTTAAGTGTTTCTTCTAGGCTCTTCCACAGAACTTCATGTTTCCCCTAATCTATCACGTACTACAATTGCACTATCATTTCACTTACTTGTCTGAATCCTCTGCAATAATCTGCTTCTTGCTGCCACCTTTGCCAGAATCAGAGCATGAAATAACAGTGCCTGGCACCCACTAGGGTTTCAAAAGTATTTACTAACCTAAGCAATAAAACAAGGATATCATGCACATATTTAAAACATATCTATCATATGAAGTTTGTAAAAGTACAAAGAGAATAACCAAATTCAGAGAGATGTAAGCAAGACCCCAGAGTGGTAGAAAGAATATAGGAGTTTTTTTTTGGGAAAATAGCTAAACTTGAAAAGGTAATATGCTGTAGATATGAGAAAGTAAGATAAAATAACTAGACATATTTACTGGATTATAATATGCAAGGACCAGGAAACAGTTCCATAGCTGTAATTCACAATGCTCCGTCTACTATTCAAAACACGTTGACATCATCGCATCCATTTATCTTATTATTAATGATTATAACTGTCCCCACACTGCAATTATTTAGATATACATTTTGACTATTATTATCCTTAGTAATTGTTTAGTTTGAATCTCACTACTTTGAAATACATGCAATGTCTTTGTTAGTATGAAAGAAGAAAATCGTTTAGAAGATAGAGGAGCAATAACGAGATCACTGATGAAACTGAACAAAATAACTCAAGAATTTTGGAAACATGCTTCGGTTTTCATAAACAATATTAATGGTGACTGATTGTCAGAATGTCCTCTGTCTTGAGCTGTGGTTATGAATTATCTTGGATCCAGCTCTTTCCTTGTGAAAAATATGATCCTACTGTAAGACATAAAGTGCTCCATGTTGTCTATAAAAAAAGAAGATATCTTGCTTATTAAATAAACTCCAACATTTGTCTTACTTGGCCAATGTTCAGCCACCAAAGCCGTGGCTTTTCTTGGAGTATAAATGAAAGGAGGAGGTCAAAGTTTGTATTAAATTTACTGTGTCTGAACCTTTCACAACAACTCAGAAACTGGGGCTTACCATGCTTTTCTTCAACTGAATTGTAAAAGTAATTATTAAAATATACATTGATATGTTTCTGTACCAGTTATACTATGCAAGGACAAGGAAACAGTTCCATAGCTGTAATTCACAATGCTCAGTCCATTATTCAAAACTACAGAGCTATTTAAAGTTGTTTTGTTTGCATTCATTCTGTTGAGATCTTTGCTATTATAGCTAAAAAAGAGCTACATTCCAATAGATAGATGTGCATTAGAACATTTCCATGAAGGAAAATATTAATGGACTATCAATTAACAGGTAAATAATAAAATATTTACACACAAGAGGATTTTAGAGACTTTGGAAGCTGTGTTAACAAAATATAACAAGGATCTTTGAACAGATGAATCCTAGTGAATGACCAGTACTCTCTGGTTCATCGTCCCAGAGGTGGTCTGGCTTTCTATATTGTCTGTTGGTATCCCATTCATACGTAAAAAGACTTTGCCAATAGAATGTATACATTCGTAAGAGGTAACACTGGCCTTTTAATCTCACCCAAAATATCCATAAGAAGGATTGTCAGCATTTTTATTTTCTTACTATAACTTAATAGCATGAGCTTCCAAAGGCAAAAATAATGTGCACTGTTATGGGATTCACATAAAGGATCTGACTTCTCCTGAGAAAGGAAACCCCCCTACCGTTCTTAATGGTGATGTGACTAAGACAAGCCACGTTTGTACTGTTTGAATACATATCCCCTTACTCCTGCCTGGTGGGATTCACAGTCACCCACTAGGCAGGGTTAACTAATGACTGAAATGAAATCCAGTCATTTGAGGAAATCTCAAAGGCTTCCTGGAGTTAGGTTGGAAAGATGTCACTACTGAAGGACTGTGCTTTAGGCTTTTGCAATGTTTACAGGACCTATAACACAATGGAGCATGATTAATGAGGCTCTCCAAACTGGAGGCCAAGCATAGGACTTTGTACTTGTCACATCTGAAGATCAGCCCTTCATCCCTCTCCTAACATAAGAAACGTAGGCCAGAAGCTGATCATTTCCTAGAGGAGCTACCCTGGCTTTCATCCTCAAGCAAACTAAAGGGTTAAAGAGGACACATTCTCGTTTTTCATAAGAAGGACACCTTTGCTCAGGGAAATGCTCTTCTCTGAGATAGTCTTACATTTATCATTTGAATCCCTGCTTACAAAGTGATGTAAAGCTAGTTTGCTGGAAATTATTATTACCTATGTGATAAGGCACCTGGAGCCTATGAAAACTGAGTGGCTTTCCTAAATTCTCAGCTACTTGGGAACATATTTGATACCAGAACTCAGCCTGATTCTATTCCAAATAGACTTGCAACATGCTCTTACACTTAAACACTTCTAGGAGGCATTGACAAAGAACTTGGCCAATTAAGAAATTTTCTCAATACCGTACAAAACCTAGTCTTTTCCTAAAGCTCAAGAGTACATAGTGTGAAAAATGAAAAATACATCTGCTATATAGCCATGATAAAATATTTTAAATATTTTTCATTGTATCACTTCAAGAAGCTGAACTCCACACGTTCAGGATTGTGTTTTTCTGTCCATTCAAAGCTCACACCTCATTAAATGTTCTCATCCCCATCTCTCTGCCATCTGGGATACTGCTGTGAATGGGTGATGGATGGCCCAGGGCCCTGTAGATCTAGTCACAGTTCTAACCTCCTTCATTCTATCAACAGCTTCCCGAGGCCTGAAAAACAAGGTCTGCCTGGCTGTAAAAAGGCCATTAGAGAGCACACAAACTCCATTTCACCACCTATAGTGGGCAAACTCCTGTTTGAGAAAAATGAACACAGAAATACCAATCAGGGCCCATTTTCAACTGGGAGCCACCATGTCAATTGTCCTGAAGCTTCCCATGTGAGGATTATAAACCTGTCTCTTGGATCCTTCTACATTTTGAGGGTAGATTATTTTTCCTGAATATGTTCATCAGTGGTACCCAGAAAACTATCTTGACAGTTTATCCCAGTGTAATAGACGTGGCATGCCCTTATTTATTTCTCTTCTATTTTCTTGGTATGCTAATGTTTTTTTCAGGTAATCCTCCTAGTAAAATGACATATTTGTCTATTCCAGACATTAGGGTAGAAATCCTGGAGAAACATCCTCAGTGGGCTTATTTATTTTCCGGTTGCCCACAGCTCTGGAGCTGTCATCATTTGAGAAAAGAAAGACTCTTGATCTGAGCTACTTGATGGACAAGATGTTGTCTTTATTTTACTTTTTTTCCCTTTGGCAACTGATACTGTCTCTGACTTTCTTCTTAACCCATCTGTCTTGTGCTTTCTTGTTTTGCCAGAAAAAAGAAAAATTTGACATCCTCACAAAATTATATTTATATTGCCTTAACTGGACAGAAAGAAAGAAGTTTCCTGACTGATGAATATCTGAAGGAATTAAACTGTTCAAGGGCTATGTTAAAATAACTGGTAATTCTATTATGAAAGAGATTTTTATTAATAAAACATCATATTTCCTTGAGCCATAGTAAACAAATGTACTATGGATTGTAAAAATAGAAGAATCTTTTGGCAGAGGAATCTGGTAAGCAGAGAACATAATACAAAATCAGAAAGTCATTTATCCATAGTGATTCATAGGCCTTTTTTAATATTTTTCCGGAGATATCACTCTGTATTTTGTTTATTTTAATTTTGAATTTTACGGATCATGTGGGTGGATTTGCAAAATGACTTGCTGTTTTGAAGGAGCAGGAAGAAAGAATTGTTGAGGCTTGCATATTAGTTTGCTATTTCTAATACTCTCTTGTTCTTTATTCATCAGTCTTAAGATATTTCAAGTCCTGTTTACTGGTGATGTATGAAATTCTAACATGAATATTTACAAAATTAAATATTCGTATATGTTGACATCAAGCCTCTTAACTTTTAAAAAATAATTTTATTGAGATGTATTTGAATACTACATAATTCACTCTTTGCAAGTGTACAATTCAAGGATTATTTTAAATAAATATATGAATCCCTTCACCATGAATCGATTTCAGAACATTTTTGTTACTGCATTGTGACCCTTCACGTACATTTACTGCCAGTCCCCATTCCTTCTTCCCTCCTCCAGTTCCTCTTCACCCTGGCAACCACTATTCTGATTTCTGTGTTAATAAACTTTGTCTTTTCTATATATTTCTATATATGTCTATAAATTAAATCATAGAGTAGAAGTCTCTTGAGTATGCCTTATTTCACTGAGTGAACTGTTTCTGAGGTTCATCCATACATTAGCATGCATGCCTACTTTGTTCCTTTTTATCCGCAAATATGTTCCATCACATGGATATGCCAGAATTTGTCTATGCATTCATCAGTTGATGGACATTTTGATTGCTTCCAATTTAGGATTATTACAAATAATGCTTCTCAGGATGCTTATCTGAAAATATTTGCATGAAAAAATATTTTCCTTTCTCTTGGGTAGATACATCCAAGAGTGGGATTTCTAGGTTATATGATAAATTTATACTTAACTTTGAAAGAAACCTTTACATCAAATTGTTCTCCAAATTGACTGTTAATTTTACATTCCCATCAGCAATGTATGAGGCTTCCAAATTATATACTTTCTCACCAATACTGCTTAATGTAGAGTTTTAAGGTTTTACTGGGTTTTTCGGGGGGGGGGCATTTGCCATTATAGTGAGAGTCAAGTCTCACTGTGGTTTTGATTTGCATTTCCCTAATGATCCCAAGTCTCCTTTAGCTTATTATTATTATTATTATTAATTTTAACGGTCAGACCTGTGGCATATAGAAGTTCCAGGGCCAGGGATTATATCCAGATCACTGAACACTCTGAGCTGCTAGGGATCAAACATGCACCTCCACAGCAGCCACCCAAAACACTGCAGTTGGTTTCTTAACCCACTGTGCCACAGCGAACACTCTGAGGCTCCTTGGGCTTTTATAGGCTTACTTCTATAATTTTTAAGTCCTCTTGCTTAGGGCAGACATATGAGGAATATGCTATATCTTTAAAGGGATGTGGCTTTTAATTCATAAGCATTTAGGAAAAGAATTAAATAACCTTAGGTTTTATTCAAAGAGACAAGAAAAAAAAAATCCTGCTGATGAGAGAATAAAATGTATAGTAGGTCAGTGAGCTAGGCTCAGGAGAACTGGCCTCACTGATTTTGGGACATATGTGGGGGCTGGGGAGGTCTCGGGTAAAATAATTAATTTAGAAGTGTTGTGAGGGATAAAGGCTCAACAAATGAAGGTATTTTTTTGTTGACTGCTTACCTTTCTACCAACTCAGATCTATAATCCAATTTCTTGTATCTGCTATGCTTAATAATCTAATGCTGAACCTCTTATAAAGCATTAAGGTGAAAGGGAGAGGAAATCCCACTAGATAAACATGAAAATATAGCAGAATCCTTAAAAATAAAAATTAATACCTAATATGGACTTCCCACTGTGGTGCAGTATGTCAAGAATCTGACTGCTGTGGCTTGGGTTACTGCAGAGGTGCCTTTTGATTCTGGGCCTGGCACGGTGGGTTAAAGAATCCAGTGTTGCAGGCATAGGTCGCAGCTGCAGTTTGGATTCAATTCCTGGCCCAAGAACTTCCATATGCCATGGGTGCGGCCATAAAATTAAAAAAAAAGAAAGCGTTAATACATAATCCAAGAACAGAAATTTAGGCCTGTCTGTGGCTTGACACTGTGTTTGGGATTCACTAGACATCGCTACAAAATACCAAGGAATGGGAAGACCTTTCAAAATCAAACTCTTAATGGCTGCTTTAGAGAAATGAGCGCCATGGCCTTTGTCAGCCTACAAATAGACTGGGAACCACAACGGCTCTTCAGTTTTTAGGAAGTAGAATTTAACTTCTGCCCCTATACCACCGATAAAGAGTAAAACCAAATGCTAGTAAACTCACTTACATTCATGACACATGATTTTTCAGCTCTAGTGAGGAACTATCTCTTTTAAATTTTCTTTATTATCAACTTTTATTGTTAATTTTACCTTTCAAAAATTTTTCAAGCAGAAAAGGAAGAACATGAAATCCTAGTTGTTCCACCTGAGTGAGCAAATGAGATGACTAAATCCAGAAAACTCAAGCACTAAAATAATCCAACTGTAAGATGAAAAAAGAAAAAAACCCTAAATAAAAAGATCACTTGAAAAACTTTACTTCTATTAGCTAAGTGGAGGAACTTTGGAAGAAAATTAGCCAACAATAGACAGAGAAAGACAAATATCATATGATATCACTTATATGTGGAATCTAATTTTTAAAAAGATACAAAGTAATTTACAAAACAGAAATAGACTCACAAATTTCAAAATTGAATCTATGATTACCAAAGGGGAACCTATGGGGGAGGGGATAAATTAGGAGCTTGGGACTGACATATACACAGTACTATTTATAACACAAATAACCAACAAGGATTTGCTGTATAGCACAGGGAACTACACTCAATATTCTGTATGGGAAAAAAGATCTGAAAAAGAATGGAGATATATATCTATGTCTGTCTGTCTGTCTGTCTGTCTGTCTGTCTGTCTGTATCTATCTATCTATCTATCTATCTATCTATCTATCTATCTATCTATAACTGATTCACTTTGC
Source organism: Catagonus wagneri (assembly GCA_004024745.2). NCBI lineage: Eukaryota > Metazoa > Chordata > Mammalia > Artiodactyla > Tayassuidae > Catagonus > Catagonus wagneri. Next base: position 16,788,015 of record PVHT021183631.1, read on the forward strand.
TATATACCTGAAACTAACACAGCATTGTAAATCAACTACACTCCAATAAATGTTTTTAAAAAATTACCCAACAGAAATTTATGTGAATTTTTTAATGCTATTGTAAGAAGATAAGTTAAGAATATCCTAGGTTGAGAAAGTTTTTTTTTTTTTTTGAGACGTTCAATACTTAGAAGCAAACAGTAGTACCAGAAAGCGTTGTTCAGAGCAACTTTGCAGAAACTTAGTAGCTTTGAATCTTTGAAGTTCTGAGACAGAGTTACTAGACAAGCAAACATGGCTTGCTTGTCTAGTAAAAAATCTATGGCTTCAGGTTATACAGAGTAAACTGTATCTCACATTAAATTAAATGATGTCCTGGAAAACACAGTAATTAAATAAATAATGAGAATGTGTTCTTATTTTGGAGCTATAAAATAACTCACCTCATTTATTCTTTATATAGCTATCCTTGGAGGGTTATGTTTTTGTTGTTATTGTTTGTTCATTTTTTTAATGGTCCTACCCGCCATGACATATGGAAGTTCCAAAGCTGCAGCAATGCTGGGAAACTTTAATCCACCACCCTGGGCCTAGGGATCAAACTCTTGCCTCATCAGTGACCTAAGCCTCTACAGTCAGATTCTTAACCCCCTGCACCACAGCAGGGACTCTTTGGCTTTACTTATTTGACAGATGAGAAACTGAGGCTTCAGGCAGTTAGTGATTTCCATGATAACATTGCAGTGGCTTGCAGTACCATCTTAGTCCAAGTTCAGGGCTCTTGCAACTACACAAAATTTAACATAGCTTATTTGTTCTCATAAAGAGAGTCAGTCTCAAAAACTGTCATTGACTTTCTGAAGAATGCAATTTTATTTTTCTAATATATTAATAGATTTAAGACTTGTACATATATGTGTGTGTGTGTGTGTGTATGTATATGTACAGTGTATTGGGAATTTTTATGTGTGTGTGTGTGTGTAAATGTATATACATATAGATTCCAATTCAGAATCATATATACGCATGCAACTCTTTGTACCTTCAGGTTAAAACAGCACTTCTCTCCTCATCAGTACTTCAATCAGATATAGAAGGTTTAGTAACATTTTCTATGGTGGGTTTGACCAGGTTTAATTAAGTCCCTGGGTAGATCTTTCATCTCTTCTTAAGATAACTTATGTCATTACATCGACCTCATATCTGCTACAGAGGCATTTCCCTCACTTATTCTTCCCCAGTGCTATTGGAGAATGTTTGCTTCAAGTTTTTTGCCAACTTCCCTTTGGAACAGAGAGCAAGTGCTTAACAAATGGCAGGCTTATGTAGAGGAAATCTCCATGGTTTAACGTGCTTTTGTTTCCTGTCAGTATGTACCTTCTGTTTTTGTTCATGCATAATCATCTTGTAACCCTCATGGAAAGTCAAAGAAACCAAAGCTTGGGGGAATGGATATTTAAGCATGTTGATTTCCCAGTTCTTGGCCTCCAGAGCTTCCCATGAGACAAGGGACTCTAGTTGGTACCTATGGATGATATATGCAGAAAGCTGAATATAGAATAAGGCAGCAAAGAACCCTCCAAAATCAGCATATGATCAAAAAAGCCTCCTCATCACTTGGATGAAGACTTCCTTCTGGAAAGAATCTGTTTTCAGGGCAGTGAAAAACTTTGTATATATCTAAACTGTTATATTTACCTAATGAATGTATAATTAGTTACCTATGTGTCTCTATTAGACTGAATTTTAAGAGAAAAGGAATGATGTCTGTTCATCACACACCTGCTGCCTGTTTTGTGTTTTCTACAAATGTCTGTGGATGAATGGATGGACCATACACAGTAGCAGGTTTTTCAAAATCAGAAGGGTATTCATTTCAGGGTCACCAAATCACATAAACTGAGCCACATTCACAGAAATGGTGTCACACATTAGGACAGGGGGTATTTTGTACACACGCATAAAACGAAAAGTCACTTCTCCACAGTGTGTTAACCATGGGTTTCCTTAAGATGGTTCTCTCTACTTGCTGGAGGAGCTTGTTCATGAAATCCACAGTTGTTTTTTGGATATTTACCAGGAGAATAGAAAAACAAGACCATTTCAATTCTTTGATACCCTTAGATCTAGTCCAGAGGGAAACATGAAGATAGCCACTATCACTTTGAAGGAGAACTAAATCAACACCATATGATCAGAAAACCATGAAAAGGAGAGAGAAGAAGTCATGGATGTCATCTTACCACAGTGAAGTTGGAATCTGGATCAACTACATGTGGCAATAAGGGTTGGAAAGGAAGCAGGTATTAGAAAATAATCAACTGAGGAATAGACTGGGTTTGGAGACTTTAAAGCATGGAACTATTGAAGGTTGGAGCAGGGTTCAAAATATATACCCAAGAGGAGATAGTTGAACACTTTCCTAAGGATATACACTACAGGAGGAATTCCCTGGGAGGTTATTCCTAGGTGAATTTCATATTTGTGGTGTTTACAGGCTACCCTAATTACTTAGTTTGCTCATCTTAAAATTTTAAATTCATGAGAGTGATCAGGAACTAGTGAGTCACTTCCAAACAATAGGGTATGGAAATGGACAGATCTATAGTGGAGAAACCTGGCACACAATACCTTGAACAGCGATGGCTTTGATATCACACACCACTTGATATAATGTGATGAGAATAATACTCCACCTCCATGGTGTTCTTTCCCCCAATCCATAATTAAGAGTCTGATCTGGAGTCCAGTCATGAGAAAACATCAAACAAACCCAAACTGAGAGACAAAACACCTGACCATGGCTCATTCAAAACTCCCAGGGTCATGAGAAATGTGAAAGACTGAGGAACGGTCACAGAACACAGGAGATATGACGGCTAAAGGCAACATGGTACCTTAGATGGAATCTTGAAACAGAAAAAGGGCATTAGTGGGAAAAATGACAAAATAGGAATAAAATCTGGAGTTTGGTTAATAGCAATGTAACAGTGTTGTTTCTTCCTTTTGATAAATGTGACAAGGTCATGTAAGATGTTAATATTAGTGGAAACTGACTACCTTTAGAATGATGTAATTTTCCTAAATTTTGAAGGCTGCAACTGTGTGATGTAATGATATTAGTATTAGCAATAACAACAACTAAAATTTCTAAAGCATTTTTATAAACACTGATTTATGATTCAACAGTATTATAAGGCTGGTAGAGTAAGTATTTTAGTGTCCATTTCATAAATGAGTGAACAGTGGCTTCAAGCTGAACTTATTCAGAATCAAAATTTTCAGTGCCTTGGGTTTAAACCACAGTCTTAACGAATCCAAATCCTATGTTATTTTCACTTTCACAAACTATTAGAAAGAAAAGTGAAGGTACATATGTATGTATAGATATGGAAGGGGTCAGGAAACTGGGGGGGGGGCTAAAATATTTGAGATGGCAAAATTCAACGGAAGTGAAAACTCCATTGAAGATTGACGTCAAGAATAAACTGATTTTCTGGTGTTTGAAGCTCACAGATTCGCTCTTTGTTTCTCTACTTCTCTTTTCTAATGTGCCAGTGATAGATTCCCTATAAAAATAAAGTAATCTAATTATCACAGTTTTGTGAGTCTGCAAAATCATTATCCTCTGGAGCCCCTGAACCACATTTACTATTCTTTTGCTTCCTCTGGCCCCACCATCACACATTTCTAAAGCTGACTCATGGGTCATGTGCCTAATAAATTTGCACCAGTGATTCTGTTCATACGTATGTTACAGTATTTTCCACACTTAATTTTCCTTGTTCTGATTTAAATAATTGCACAAATTGTCTTTAATAGGGAATGCATCCACGTGACATTGTTTTCTTATAATCTAGAAACAGCAATAGTGTTATATACAAATTCTGTACATCTGCAGCCACCCCCTCTCCTTTTCTCAGTCTTATTCCATTTCCTGAGCATAAATCAGAAAGTAAAATCTGTAACAGGGCTCCATTTTGCCCTTAAACAAAAATGTATCCTTAAAGATGAAGTAATTATATTGTTATCTCAGATCAAGGTTTCAAAGAACTTCATGTGGTTACTTATGTACACTCATACATACGAAGATGGACGTTTAAAAGCAGGTAGATGAGTATTTGCCCTAAAATGTGGCCTCCTGTGTTGATTCTGCAGCTTAAGGAGCTATTCCTATGCTTTGCTGCCACCTTGGCAAACCAGAAGGATTTACAACGGAATTCTGCACCCGGAGGGCTGGAAACAGCGTTCCCATCGACTCGGTGGGCTGGCCTGGCTCAGAGAGGCGTTTAGAATGGCTATTATGTAGCAGAGAGAGATTAGAACATCAGCTATCCCGTGGATTTTGTCTATTTAAACATTTTCTCTAAAATAACTCAATTTCCTCAAGATTCAAGTGTTACTCTCTGAATGATTTTTAAAGACTCCGTCCTTCTTTCTTTAGTCCGAAAGGGAGATGGAGAAAGAAGGAATCCGCTGAAACGTCTGCTTTTGCGCTCTGGGCAATACTCTCGCCCTTTTGGGTGTGACGGTGACCTCAGAGGAGCCCTGCTGTCAGTTTTCTCTTGTCAGAGCTTTCTTTCTGCGTCTGAGAGAGGACTCGATGCCTCCGACTCCGGTTAACTTCTTGGGAGTCCAGAGACTTAGTTGAAGATATTTGCAAAATGCAAAGCATCTGGGTGGCCAAAGCGCACTCTAATTTCTTTTTTAAGCAGTTTACAAAGGAACTGGGAAAATATTGCTGATTAAAATCCAGGGGCTTAAAGCTGACCTGATGCTTTCAGCGTTGGGACTCAGATATATTTTCTGCATCGTCATTCTTGTTTGTCTTTAAATGGTTTATTCCGTTCTAAGGCTTTCTCTCTCTCTCTCTCTCTCTCTCCCTTTGTCCCCCCCCACCCGCCCCCAGCCCCTTCCTTACCCTCCACGTCTACCTCCTCCTCTTTCACATCTCAGTATCCCTCACCCCCCATCTTCCGGTTTTTTAATCTTATTTGAATATGTGGTCGTTTGGCTTCTGCAGACACGGGGTGGGTGGGTGGCTGGGAGGCAACTTTCCTTGCGGTTTAATTTAAATTTGGCGTTAGTGGGTGGGTGCCTTCCACAATTCGTCTTGCACACGCAAAACAATTACAAGCTAGAGTTAGAATGAAGCAGAGAGTTTCATAACTTCAAAGCCCCTCTAGAAAAGGAGGTAATCCAGGGGTCCAGAGGGGCAGAGGAGAAAAGAAAAGGGAAAAAAAAAAGGAATAAAACCCAACTTCTTTGGCAACTCCAATAAATCTGGTAACTGTGGGCAAAAAATAGATTCCTAAGGCTGGGTCTGGTCCGGATGAAACGCTAGGGTTCCTTCCCATGCCGGAGCCTGGCGCTGGAAGCCTGCCACTGGCGTCTTGCCACGCGAGTGCCCCCAGACGGCAACACACCCACTGGAAACGCACGTGAACAAAGCTCTCGCCCCGGGAGCCGCCGCCTGCGGTTTCCTAGTGGATTACAGCTTCTCCAGGGAGTGCAGGGCGCACACAGGGTTAAATCAGTTCCCTCCCTTGTAGGAGGGAGAGGCGGGGGAGGGGAAAAGCCGCTTACTGTCTCAGGGTGGGTACCTTGTAGTTAGTTGTACGTTCGAAACCTGTCGCCGTCACTTGTGAATTTGGCATCTTCCACCGTCTCCGCAGAGGAACGAGAGGGCTCGGAGATAACACCAGTGGCCGCAATCTCGGCGCTAGAAGCTCCGCGACTCCCGCCCCGGGTGCGTCCCTGGCCTTCGGTCCCCTGTGTCAAAGAGCAGTGAGGCAGCTCTGCGTCCGCCGCCTTGTCCACTCAGCCCTGGGACCAGGTTGGCAGTTCTCAACGATGGGCAAAAGGGACCTTGGCGGCGACCCCTAAAATAATACCATGCCCCGGGAGCCCCGCTGCTGCCGAGCGAGCTTCTTCCCTTTCCACCTCCCCGACCCCGTCGGATTCGGATGAGCCCACTGAGAGGAGCCGCGGTCGCCAGGTAAAAGGGGCTGAGGTACCAGGTGGAGTTTCCAGTAACCGCCCTGACTGGCGCTCAGCGAGCACCATGCGGTCTCTTAGGGGATTTTTTTTTTTTTAAACCGGGTCGGGCTGATAGTTGCGGGGGTGGGGGGTGGGGGGGGTTGGCTTTATCTTTCATCCAGGAAAAAAAAAAAAAAAAACTGCTTAACTCTCCTCCGATTTGGGGGAAGTCATTTGCAGGTCGAAACTACCTCCTCTAAAGAGTTTGTAACCGAGCTCTGGGTCAAAATGCAAATTAGCTGGCCCCCGGAACATCGACCCTAAACTGGGGTTTCTAGATCCACTTGCCTGAATCCAATGTCTCAGTCCCCCAGGATGAACGTTAACTTCCACGAGTAACAATCCCCCGGTCCTCCACTCCATCTGCTGTTAATGGCACCAGCGTTATTGTGAGCAGTTAGGTCTAAAGCCCTCAGCCCGCCCCCTGCCCGCCAGCCAGGGTCGATTAGTGGCTGAGAAGCGGAGGGTGCCGGTTCGTTTTCCTTCGAGTAGGGGAAGGGGTTATTTCCCCCTAAACCAAGTCTTTCTCCAGTCCTACTGGTCTTTAGTGGCCTAGAGCCGAGCTTCTACCAGCGCGTCTTCTGAGCGCGCCAGCGGGGACTGCGCGAGGAGCCCACCAGGCTGAACTGGGGTTGCGTTCCGCGCCCCGCGCGCGTGGGATACAGGAGGGGGCGGATTACGCCGCCCAGTAATAAGGACACGGGTAGGCCACAGCGAAGGGCGCGGGAGCCTCGCCTCGCCAGCTGCCACCGCGTCCCAGCGAGGGCTCTGAGCTGCCTGGAAAAATCCCTCTGCCACGCTGATCAATTCGGGGCTCTTCCCCGCGTTTTCAGCGCCAGCGCGGTCACTTCTCTTTTGTGATCAAGCCCAAGATCTAGTTAAGATCTGGGGACTAATCAGGGAAAGGAAATATCCGGGAATAGGGGGACTGGGGCGGGCTGGACCTGCACTTGATGCCAGGGAAACTGCTGGGGCGCTTGGGGCTCCTGCCGCGGTAGCTGCTGATGGGGTAGGAGGCCACCGCTGCTGTCGTCGCTGGCACTTTGCTCTTGGAACCTCCCAACAAGATGTCTGTCCAGGTCCAATTAACTCCCCCAACCTTCCGCCTCCCCTGGATATGTATTAGTCACACGTTAAATGTGGGGAGAAGAGCAGCGTGGTATCTATAAGTCAAAGCGTTTTCCTAGCCACCTTCTCAAAATGCAACAGGAACAGCGACCGGTGGGCACGACCTCACGGGCGCGTGGGTGCCTGTATGCACGCGTGTGCCAGCGTGTGTCTCGGGCTTGCGTCTGGGTGGATCCATGCGTGTTTTGTGCTCGGGAGGCAAATCAGGCATTTCTCCAAGTCTGCTTAACGCGTTTTAGGCGCTCAAAAACGTGAAGGCGATAGACACAACAGAGATGCGAAGGAAATAAAAACAATTAGGAAAGTGATGCCAAGTGACTCAGACTTTAAATCGAGGACAGGGAAATCATCCCAAGCCGGAGCCGGCTGTGGCCACCGCCCCTGCGTAACTGTTCTGCCGAGATAGCCGAGTGGATCCCTAGGGAGTTGGCCCTGAGCTAGTTTCCAGCTCTCGGGTTGCTTCTCGCACTGCCCCACCGACGGCGCTTCTCAGCGCAGCCCAGCGCTCACGCGAACTCGCTCTCCCTCTTCTGTTCAGATTCAGCCTCTCTCCAGACTTGTTAAAACATGACAGTATTTTACTGGAGGCAGGAGGAGCGGCAATGAAATGAGAGGAGAAAACCAGAAGGAGAAAACTAGAAGCTTTTTTTTTTTTTAACCCCCCCAAGAAAGAAACGGGCACCGGGTTTTCTTACCTTGCTTCTTTAACATTTGCAAAGAGATTGTGAAATGAAAAGGTAGCCTGTATGCAAATCAGGCTACCCAACACCTCCGCCCCCGCTGTCAAACTTGTTTCCTAAATCTGCGGCCAAATTTGTTTCTCGTAATCTACAGGGAAAGTGAACATCGCTCTCCTTTCAGCGCCCAGCATGAAGGGAGAAAATGGGGTGTTTAACATAATTTTATTAAACTTCAGATTATTTTCCCAAGTTATTTAAGAGGATTCGGGATGAGGGAAGTAGTGATGGGCGGGAGTGGAGGGAAAATCACCAAGGTTGCCAGCGTTTGAAATAACGCCATCTTGGTTAAGAGACTTGTTATATTTTGACCCTCCAATCTCAGGTTTCGATCGTTTCTCGGTGTGTAAGTAATAGATTTTCTAGTTTAGAAGTACAACCCGGGGCGGGCAGGGGAAATCAACTTTTGCCACTCTGACAGTAGCATGTATCCCTCGGAGTTGGGGGTGGGAGGGTGCAGAGTGGAGAGCGCTGAAGGCGTCCACCGTCAGGGTGGCATCGGCGCTGTTAGCCCCGGCGCCCGCTCGGCAACTCTCTTCAGGGAGGACAGGGTTAAAAGCCGAGTCTCACTTTGCCTCTTGGAAAGCTTTGGGTTGCAGCCGCGCCTCCCAAGCATTCTTTAAACCAGAAATGTGGGAGGGACTCGGAGAGGGAGGGAGTAGGGGAGGGAGGGAGAGAAAGAGGACTCGAGGAGGGGAGCGCGCCAGAGCGGGTGGGACGGAGGCAGAGAAGGAGCGCGGGAGCGGCGGAGGCGATCCCGCGAATTCATTACTGTAAACACCTCCTGGGGGTGTCAGGAGGGGTGGGGGTGGGAGCCGCGGCTTCTACATTAGCCCGGCTGGGATGGATTGAGGCACCAGTAAGGTCGGAGCCGCCTCCGGACCCACGCTGGGCTGGCTCTGCATTTAGAGCAAGCCCCGCGGCCGCCCCCGCGCACCCCGCGCAGCGCCCCACGCCGGGCTCCGCGCAATTGGCGCACAGGCGTCGGAGTCGCGCCTGTCGGACTCTCTCGCCGCCCCCCGGGGTCCTCCGTCTCCGAGGAGCACCAGCGCCGCGGGGCCGCTTTCCGCCGCCTTCCCCCGCCCGCCCGCCCGCCCGCCTTCTTTCGGGACTCGTGGGCTCAGCGGAGGCGGAGAGGGGGAGGCAGCGGGGAGAGGAGGCGGGGGCCGCGGCGGCCGAAGCCGCGAGAAAGTGGCATGCCCGAGCCTTGGAGGCGGAGGTGGCGGAGGAAGGGGGGAGACGATGCCGCGGCTCGGTAGGGGAGGAAGGAGAGAGCGAGCTAGGCGAGCGGGGCGCCCGGGCGCCGGCCGGCTGCGGGGAGGCGCGCGCCGCTCTGAGGCTCTGGCCTCCGCTCCCCGGCGCCCCGACGCTGCGGGCGACAGGGCCGGGCTCCGGCAGCAGCCACCGTCCCCGCCGCCACCACCCGAAGGACCGAGCAAAAGTTTGGATCTGGGGGAGGACGCGGCGCTGAGAGGGCTTACCGCCAGGGCTGGAAGGAGACCTCGAGAACCTTCGCAGGTAACTAGCACCCCCAACCCTCTCTTTCTCTGCCCCTCTACTGGGCTCCCTCCTGGAGCCTTTCCGGACGCTCGCCCGATCCCGCTGAAAGTAAGTGGGAAGCGAAGTTCAGGATCGCGGGGATGGGCGCCTGGCACAGGGAGATCTACCGTAACGTTCGGGGATCCGAGGCGCGTCTGTGCGCCGGGTGGGCAGCTGTGCTGGGAGGCGCATCTCCCCCGGGAATGGCTGAGAACCCTCGGCCCCAGCTGGTGCCTCATCTTGTGGCGCGCAGGAAATTTAGACTGTTTATTCAGTAGCTTTTAGTATTCTTCAATCAAGGGAAATGATACGTAGATTTCACCCATTCCCACCTTCACCGTTCCGCTCTCTCACCCTTATTTAGTATCTTAAAAAAAAAAAAAAAAATGATACGAACCCACTCTCTTTCGCCCACCCGGTTTAGCTGGTTCAGGAAAGCAAATGGGGAGGGGAGCTGTGAACATTTCAAGAAAAAGGGAAAATTTATCCTTTCCGTTTTTTTAACATCCCCGGAGCCCTTCCCCCTCCTTCCATTCACCTTCTGGCGTCATAAAATGGGAACTTTAGAAGTCACATTCTGATTGAGGAGTGAGCTGGAAAGTGTTAACCATTCATTGGTGGCGTGAATTTGCAGTGACCGTTTGCCTGTGTGTGTCTGTGTATTGGGGGGGTTAGTGGTGTTGCTGAAAAGCCAGTTTTTCTCCGCGGCCTATTTGGGAGCCGGGGGTGGGGGCAGTGAGTGGTCTTGTGTGCACTGAGGCAGGCACAGCCAAGAGAAGACAGTCAGGTTTCCTGAACAGCAGTCTTTCTTATACTAATAAAATAGCTTCTGCTTTTCGCTGGAAAGCAAAAGGATTCCAGCCCCAACTCCCCAACATCCCCTTTCCCCCAGTCGGATTTGAGTTTCTAAGCAGCTCAACGTTTGCTGCTCTATCATCTTTATTATGATCATTATTTATTCACTTGGAAACTCATCGTGCCTTCTTTTATAAATGGAAATCAGCCTCGAAGAGCCTTTGATTAATTTTAGTGGAGGGAATCTCTTGTAAAGCTTACAGTAAGCTAATCAAGTGCTAGGCACAAATCCGTGTAAATGCTTGCGCAGGAGTGCAAGGTGTTGATTAGATTTCTTAACATGCTGCATTTGCTATGCAAAGCCTCTTCTAAATGGGAGATATTGCTCCCCACTCCACTGGAAGACTCTTTAATCACATAGGGCCAGGGAGCTTTGGGGCACGTCCGCTGGCTCACAGGCTTATTGCTGAATTTATTATGTCTAACTTCTCCCAGTCAAAAGCCAATATGAAGGCTACCCTCCATATCGGTGCCAATATTGTCTCTGGATTTAAGCGGTTTGACCTTATTAAATCACCAATGAAAGGATCCCCCAAACATTTTGAGGTAAATAGAAAGCAGATTGGCATTTGTCCAGGAATTGTATTTGATTGTTGCAGTATGAATGTAAAATTTTAGGTCGGTATCTGAAGTGTTAGAACTGGATTTTTTTTTTTTTAATCACTTAAAAACATGCACCAGATACATAAGATCCACAGGCCACCATATTAGATGAGGCTCAATCTTTGGATACCATGCACACTGTGAAAAGTTGCTTTTTTTTTTTTTTTTTTCCCCTCACAGTGTCTCTGGTCCCTCAAATGCAACTTTTCTTCCTCCCCTCATCAGAAGCCCCGTAACAGGATAGGGTTAAACCATTTATGGATTTTTAATAATCTTGGGTGACAGTGCAACAACATACTGTCATGTTGAGTTGCAAATATCTGTGACTGGAGAAGGTTGGAAGATGAAATTTCAAACATTATTCCATGTCTCCGGCAGTAGGTACAAGAAATTGTAAAAAGAATTAAGCTAGCTGTACTGTAGCAGACCTATGACAAACCTAGCATGGAAGGAATGCTGTTTTTTCTTTCCTTTTTGTTTTTTTAAAATGCCCATGTCTTAACACTTCAGTGGTTTCATGGCAGTTTTAGAAATTCCAGGGGATGCTTTTAACAGAAGAAAATAGATTCCCAAGTGACACCATGCTGGGCTGCCCTGTGGTCCCCAAAGCAGGCAGGGTTTTTCCTGTATGCTAGGCTTCAGATGATGTGATCTTATCCGAGTTTGACTCTGACCGCCTGGATCTAATTTGAACCTCCTATGATACCCGTTAACATTTATATTCTGGCCCGCTGGAGAGTTTGATTTAGGATTTAGACATATCTCCCGAAAGCAACCTTATATCTTCCCAGTTTGAAGCTGTGGTTTCAAGTAAGTCTCAAGTATGTACAAGTGCAGGAGCCGTATTCTGTAGAGGCCCAGTGTGAACATCTGATCTAGTTTGACTCTTCAGCTTTGTGCTCCACAAGGAAAAATTGCCACTTTTGCGATCCGCAGTATCTGAAGTTGAAAATCAGCAAAGGTGATGGGCAGCCCTCGGTTCTGCACAGTTTAGAAGATTCAGAAAAGGTCAAGGTGATGTAATTTTCTTTCTCTTTAGGTCAGACCTTTCTGGATAACCATCTTTTGGTGTCTTTAATTTCAAGTTCGTTTTTCACTGGATTGCTTTAATAACTTTGAGGTTTCTGCCACAGTGATTCAAATTCAGGCCATTAGTGACCTCTGTCTGTGAGAAGTGAACACATTGTTTTTCTTTCTTCTTCTCAGGAGGGTCTACACCTTATGTGTGTGGAGGGGAAACCTAACAGGGCTGGAGTTCTTTCTGAATATTTAGATTTTCAAGCTTGATTTTTTTCTAATACAGAGTTCGGCATGGGTAATGATATTTAAAAATGGTAATAAAAATGTGACAGGCTAATAGGCTACTAAATGGTTATTCCATATAGCATCTACTGTATGATTCATAGCATAAATAAAACACCAGTGCTATGCACTGCCAATAAAAGGATTGTACAGTCAAGTAGACTGATGTTTTGAGACTCACAATACTGCTGGATGTAAGAGAAATTTTATTGCCCTGTTGTGCTACCTAACAAGGGGAACTTGAGACAAGCCCAGAACATATATGTGGGGGATGAGACTTCATAGTAGCAGTGCATGTATGTCTTTAAAGTCAGCTGTGCTTCTACTGTGAACTCATAGTACAGATCAAGGCCGAGGTGGGATGTGAGAGGGGTGTCTTTAAACAGATGGTCTTTTAAGGAGACTTAAAATCTGATTCCTAATCCAGCTTTGTCTTCTGAGTGTCTTCAAATTGAAATTTCCATTTGAGTTGATTATCCTAAATGGTAATTGAAGACCAAGTTTACTGACTTTCCTAGGTGGGCGGATACCATTAGCTGACGTTTTCCAGATGGTTTTTGATCTCCTGGTATTTGGGGATATAGAATTTTTAGAAGGCTTTCTTTCTTTTCCCTTGGCAGGTTTTATGCCAAAGACATTTTAAAAGGCCAATTATTATTATTATTACTATTATTATCATTACTGAAGCTATATAACTATTATAATATCACAACTTTCATACTTTTCCCCACCCTCCAAATTGCTTTGCTCTTTTTAAAATTATAGTTTTCTTCTAAAACTACATGTCGAGGATGGGATTATCTTTTTACTCCTTTAGCAGCGTGACCTCCGATTAAATATCTGCTTATAGTAAAACATACACACTCACATATACATCAAGGACCATTTTGAGACAGAGATTCTTTTCAAGGTTTTCAATATGTTTCTTTTTAAAGGGCTATGACACAAATATTGTAATAAAAATATCCTGTGTTCTGATGAATACAGAGACTTACTTCAGTCACATGGAACAGTAAAACACTGTATTAGCAAAATAATCAGCGTTATTTTCAGTACATGGTCAAAATCTGTTAGAACCTTCATGGGTTTTTTCTTTCCTTGGTGAATTTTGCATCTACTGGTCTTTTTGGTTTTCTTTGATTTCTTCTGCTACGGCTCTTTGAAGTGATTCAAAATTAAACAGTAGCTACTTTTTTTAGGAAAATTCATCACGTTACGTTCAGGATTCCAGAGGAGTTAATGATGCAGAAAAAAGTCCTGTAAAACATCTTTCTAAAAGAAGTCCTTCTCTTGCAGGCTTCCCACTTACTGGCCTCCTGTACCATTTGCAGTGAATTGGAACTCAGTTATTTATTTATTTTTCAAATACCACCTTTAACTTAATTTAATGTGGGATGTGTTTCTGCAGAAGCCTATAGCACCATGTGTTGCCTGAACAAAGCAGTGTCGTTTTCTTAGGGATCCGTCATAAGGGAAGGTTAAAGAAAATATCCTTGTATAATTTGGGAAGTCAAAAGGCCACATTCATGAGTCTCAAACACCAATCAGTTGTTCTGCGGTTACTCAATAAGGGCACACGTTTTTTTCTGCAGTTCAGTGGTGGAAGAGCTCAGCAGTTTTGGGTAGTGTTCACAAAATAAATCTCTGGTGTTCTTACCCTTTCCTCACTCATTAGAACTGGGTAGTTTTTCTCCCTTTCTTTCCAGGTTGCTTTTAAGGGAATGTACAAGAAGCTTGGCAAAAGGTTCTCTGTTCCCCTCAGTTCACAGGTCACCTGTTATATTTCAGTTCCTTTTATTAGAGCTTTCAAGACACAGATAAAAGATTCTTCCATCTGACCCTTTTAAGAACCTCAGGGCTTTTGGATTTAAACCCACCAAAAAATATCAGGTCTACAAGTTCATTGATGCTTTAGGCCTCAGAACACAAACCTTTTCCACAGGGAGTAAAAGAATAGCGGCTCCTAAAATTGGTTCACAAATATAGGGTCTGTGGAAGTCAACAGAGGTCATATGGCTGAATGGAAAACATTAGACTCCTGTCAGTCCCTAAATAGGCCCACGTGCTGGTGTCACTCTTCACCCAGCTGCCTGTGGGTGTCACTTTCATGAAAATCCAGTGTCAAAATAGCCTCTGTGATCGTCTTCTCTCCCACTTTGCTCCAGAGCTTGGACTCGAATATTTTGAAGGAGGAAATACTTCAGGGACTTGTCCTATTCCACAGTGATAGCCCGGAAAGGGGAGGTGAGGTTTAGGGGAGCAGAGTGGATGAGCATTGGCCATAAAGGTCCTGTGGGGTTGACACTGATATTAAAACAAGTTCATCTCCCTCGTTTGTGCCCCTCCTCTGTTGAGTGTCCTAATTCTCACGTACAGGATTTCATTCATTCTCCACAAGGGACTCTTCTGTGAGCCGGTCTGAGAAAGCTCCACTCGCCTAGCCTAGCTTCTCACTGGGGAACTGGAGCCAGAAAGAAGTCGAAGCCTCCCTAAGCCCCCAGAGTCCTCCTTTCAACCGCTTGGCTTTAGGGAAAGTAACGAACATGACATTTCATTACATAGACGGTGAATTCTGATACAGTTTAGAAGTTTCCTTCTTTACAAATTCACCCCAAATGATCAGAGTTGGATTTTTAAAATTAAAATCCTTAAAAAATTGAAATCTAAAATGTGGCATAAATGAACTCACCTCCAAAACAGAAACAGACTCACAGACATAGAGAACAGACTTGTGGTTACCAAGTCCGGGCTGAGGGGGAGGAGTGAGATGAACCGGGAGTTTGGGGTTGGCAGACATAAACTGTAACATTTAGAATGGGTAAGCAGTGAGGTTCTACTGTATAGCA
Source organism: Catagonus wagneri (assembly GCA_004024745.2). Taxonomy (NCBI): domain Eukaryota; kingdom Metazoa; phylum Chordata; class Mammalia; order Artiodactyla; family Tayassuidae; genus Catagonus; species Catagonus wagneri. The sequence goes on from PVHT021183631.1 coordinate 16,803,046, forward strand.
TGGGGAACTGTATCCCATTTCTTCGGATAGAATATGATGAGAGATGATGTGAAAAAAAGAATATATATATATATATATATATACATGTGTATATATATATATATGTATATATATATATGCACGTGTGTGGGGGGGTCACTGGATGACTGGGTTACTATGCTGTACAGCAGAAATTGATAGAACACTGTAAATCAACTGTACTTTAATAAAAAATAAAAATATTGAAATCATGTAAGTATTTAGAGTTGATAGCATTTCACTATCTCTCCCACATTTTACTAAATGCATTTTTTGCCTGTTACAATGAGGGTAATTTTATGAGAGAGACTGTGACTTGGGACTGTTCGGTGATGGGGAATGAGAAATAGGTTGAGAAGGAAGTTGTTTGGGAGGGAGGAAAAGATGTTATTTCTGTAAAGAAACCCTGCATTCTCATGTCAGCACACTCCATTCTACACTGATGACCTTGGACAGATTACTTAATCTTCTGGAGACTTAATTTCCTTTCTGCAGAGTTCAACAGGGTTGTCATGGGGTCAGATAAGATTAATGTGTGTGAAAATACCTTGATAACAATTCAGTCTTCTAGTCCCATACAGAGGCATTATTCAAATTGATAACATTTATCACTGCAGGACTGTCATGTGCCCGAATAGGTCTTGGTTTTATATAAAGAGAATGGTAACCAAGACACAGTTCCTGCCCTCCAGGAGCTTTTGCTTTTTGTAGGTGCTCTGACTCAACCCGTAAAGTGTCTGTGACTCGCTACATCTCTTCCCCCCCTCATTTAATAGTGCATTATCTCTTTTTGGGTAGGTTGGCTCTGTTTTCACGCAGGTATTCTGATTAGGTGAGTTGGGTGCAAGGGGCCAAACCTTGCTTTCTTGATGGTTTGGCTTGCCTCGATGTAATTTATCACAAATCATTCCACTGAGGATCATTTGGGAAGAAAACTCTCACTCTTCCCTGTGCTCCCTGAAGTAAGATCCTTTCTTTTCGGCTGCCTTTTCTACCTTAGCCAGTCAAGTTAACCTTTTGCAAAAACACAGTCATTACTAGACTCTATGGTGATTTTTTTTAGACTTTCGTTTTGCACGGTAATGCAGGTCAGTGCAAAAGACTGTCTTCTCAGTAGTTTGGAAACCTCCTGAGCCCATTAACAGTAAATGGCCTCGTTTATTAAGAAATGCCATAATCGCCAAATCTTGGCCTCATTTTGACTCATTAGTGTCACAAAACCATTGTGGAACGGTACCTTTTTTTTTTTTGTCCAAACCTCAGGCATGCAGAAGTTCCTGGGCCAGGGACTGAACCCGAACCACAGCAGTGACGACACTGGATCTTAACCCACTGAGCCACAAGGGTACTTCCTGGAACAGTTCTTGACAATTTATTTTTCCATGGTTTGCTCAGTTGTATTTTTGTGATTGTTGAATCTGAGATACTTATGATTTTAAATGTTCCAAGAGCGAGCATGTTTATTAAACTTCCCTGATGTGTATATACATAGACCTTTGTAAAGATTAATTTTTAGTTGTTTTAAAGTTACTCGATTGAAGTCCATGGAAAACGTATGCATACGTGAAGTGTGTATTTATAAAACATATAGTTAGGTCATGTTTTTTGATCAGAAGAGAATCTTCCTATCAGTGATTTGAATGTATGACTGTGTCGAGCAATATTCTTTTCAATTCTGTATTTACTGTTTGCCAGAGTAAAAAAAAAAAAAAAAAATTAAAAGCTGGTTAGCATTTTAATAGTACGGTATAAAGGATCTGGCCACAGAACTGTATTTTTTTATTAATGATTTTTATTTTTTCCATTACAATTGGTTTACAGTGTTCTGTCAGTTTCCACGGTACAGCAAATTGACCCAGTCAGAACTATATTTTTACGTGACAAATTACTTTCATAGTTTGGAAAAACTAATCTGAGTACCTTTTGTTCTGGCAGTGCTGAATGATATAATATTTGAGAGAGAGAATGTTTGCAACTATCCTGAAGAGTTCTGCTAACAAAATGAGAAGAATCTATAGGGATAAACGTAGAGAGTTAGTATATGTTTGTGTGCATCTTTGAAACATACAAATAAATCTGTCTTAGATACTGTGGAGTGGGAGTACAGCTTTAATCTTATGCTAGGTGCTGCAAATATAGCCCTTGTGTCCCCAGTTGAACAGAGTGATGAGATGACCCAACTTATTTTTAATTGGAGATTTTCTTTTCCATATAGGTATTTCGGAAACTCTAAATAGTTAAAAACACACATTGCTATGAGGTGACTATATTTTTGTGTGAATGGACTGTGAGGCAACTATACTTTTGTACTCGTGAAGGAGATACTGATCTTGTAGAGGCAGAAGGCATACACCAGATGATGAAGAAAGCTTTTTCATTCATTCAGGAAATGATTTTTACCAATTACCAGGTACCACACATGGAGTAAGACCGAAGAGGCAAACATAGGTGAGGCAGGCTCCCTCTGCTGAGACCGCCAGGCTGGTGAGGAGAGGGAAGACAGAAATCCTAAGCACATGGCATGGCAGTTTCTTTTCTGTTTCTTCTTCTTTTTTTTTAATGGCCACACCCTGAGGCATAAGGAAGTTCCCAGGCCATGGATGAAATCAGAACCGCAGCTGCAACCTACTCACACAGCTGCAGCAATGCCAGGTCCCCCCAAATGCAGGGCTGGAGATAGAACCCACTCCTCCACAGTGACCTGACCCGCTACGGTTGGATTCTTAACCCACTGCGCCACCCGCATGGAAGTTTCCTAAGTGATTGAAGACAGTGTAGTCAACTCTGATAACTGTGCCAGGAATACATAGTATTAACGAAAAGAGCTTTACATTTGGAGAGAGATAGTCTCGGGTTTTGATGTTGGCTCTGTCACTTGCTAGTTTTGTACACTTGGGTACACTTTTAGTCTTTGCCTCCTCAAGTTGAAAAATGGGGAGGAAATTCTACTCACAGAGCTGTTCTTCTGAGGATTGAGATAATTACTTAAAACGTCTGCCCGTCCGGCACACAGTAGAGGCTTAATAAATGCTGACCGCAGAGCCTTCTCCCTCTGAAATGATAATGATTGCATTATGTTACTTTCCACATCTACAAATACCTTTGCATTTGTCTGGAATCTCAAAGAAGGCTTTTGACCCCTTGAACCTGTTCACTTACAGGATGCAGCCTCTTCTGCAAAATGACATTTCGTTATTCATGCACATACCCGAGCATGAAGAGGCCAGCAGAGGAATTGGGCAACCCCCGCAGTGGTGGAGTGAACTAGTGGGGTGAAGTGTGGGCTCCTTGTGTGAGAGCACACAGAGAGAAAGGACAGAGGACAGAAGAGAGGACTTACCTCATTTTGGGGAATCAGAAGGTGGTGTCAGCTGGGTCCTGCCTGCCTAACTTGTAGTTTCTTTGGTCACGGAAAGCAGAGACTTGCCCCCACCCCCGACTCAGATGCATGCATCCTTCCATGGTGACAACACCTGACACTTGCAACAAGTCCCATGTCTGGGCAGTGACACTGGACATAGTGAACTGTGGTCATGATGCATCTGCCGAGCTACAGAGATTTTTATCAGGGTGAATTTTAAGCACTTGCTTCACACAGTTCATCTCACATGTGACTCCTGGCAGAATCAAGAAAATATTTTATTGTAGAAGATTAACATGTAAATTATTGTTATGTTTCTGTAATGCTGGTTCTGTGCTTATAGAATTATTAGACCTTGCTTGTATAAGAATAGATGTTCAAATCAGAATGCTGCTCTTGGGTTATCATTTCTGTGTGAAAAGACTTCTTTCAGAAAGCCATTTTCAGTTCATTAAAGTTAGGGAGTGTCTTACTGCTTCTTTGTCACACACTTCTAAACAATACTCAGAAGCACTGGTCAAAATACACAATACTGGGTTCATTTTCATTTATCATTACGATTGCTTGTACCCCTGGTATATTTTTTGCATGCTACTCAACACCTGAGGTTTGTTGCTCTCGCTCTCTCTCTTTTTTTTGGACATGATGAATCTGTAAATTGATGAAGGAAAACTGTAGTTACCGAGATGTTAGAAACCCCCAACTTCCAAGTTTAGAAACACAGAAGCTTTTCCTGTTAAAACATAATAATACATATGACACACACACACACACACACACACACATACATATGCACACATATGTATGTAAATTCAGTACATAAATATACACATTTATCAGTGTATACATTAATCAGTATATCCATTGAAGCAGAGAGAAGCGGGCACTAGAGTGAACTCTGCAAGCTCTTAACATCCTAGTAAGTAGCTTCCGAACCAACATTCTGCCCAACATGAAACAATAAGACTTTGTTTTGCTGCTTTAGAACATGTAGGAGAGATTAAAATTCTTTGGGAAATGATTTAAAATATTTCCTTTTTTTAACCCAAATAGGTAAGGAACAAGTCCAATAGTGCTGACAGCAATGGAATTTAAAGCTCAATTCTAATAATCTCTGAGTCCCAAAGGAATGCAAGGCAGACATCCATTCAAGTCACAAGCTTGTAACTGGGGATTTTACAAAGGTTGATTTTTTACCATGCGCCAGGCACCATCCTAAGTTTTATGCTGAGCATTTGGGATGTTCTTTCAGAGAAGACCTCCTCCCTGCTCACCAAGGAATCTGAAGGATTGACCTAGAGTCGCGCTTTTCCAAACTTGACTCATCCATCTGAATTAACTGGAGGAGCTGGTGGCAAATCCAGGTTCCTGGACCTGAGGCCGGGAGATCTTAATTTGTTAAGTCTGTGATGCAGCCTGGGAATGAGAGTGTTCAAAAGTTCCCAGGATTGGAGATCACCAACTGATCATTTTTAGAATTTCTCCTGACCCAGAGACTCCATTATTTTATACTTGTCTGGCTTAGAATCATTTATGAATTTCTGAAAGTATTTTTTTCTCTGTATTTTGTCACACAGGAGATATTACTCCATTTAGCCCAGCTCTTCTAAGGGAACCTTGAGAGCGACCAGATGTCAAGGCTGGTTTATACCCTTGGGAGCCATGGCCTCCTGGGTGCTTCTCCCACCATCTATGAGTCCCCATGAAACCATGGTACTGTATCTTTCTGGGTATCCCCAGAATTAATTCCCTAAGAAGGCAAGTTACATCGAAGTACTAGTCCTCTGATGCTTTGATTCCCTGCTCCCCTGGATAAAGCCCATCCATACTTGTTGGCATGACACTCGAGACCCGTGACAACCTGAGTCTCAAACTGTCACTCAGGCATCCTTCTCTAGCACCCCATCTCTCCCAACGCACACCATGTTCAAAAATGGTAAGGCCTGGCTTCTTGATACTTAGCCTTTGCCATACTCTTTACCCTTCATGTAGACCATCCTCTGCTCACTTTCTCTTTGGCAAATGGTTTTCCTTGAAGATCCCCAGGAATGGCACATTCCCTCGCAGTCAGAATTAAGCATTCCTTTCTCTGGGCTTCCATGGCCATTTGTTTGTCCCTTTGTTAGTCCCTTGTTGCTGTTATAAGATGCCTGTTCACTTGTCCGTCTCTCCCAACGGACTCCAAGTACCTTGGCTCATTCGTCCCATCTCCCCAGTGCTAATAATGTGCTCCGGGCCCCAGGTTCTGCATAAATGTAAGCAAATGAATAAGTAAATAAATGTACTGGACAATCCTGGAAAACAAGAAGATTCATAATCTGGGGAGAGGGGCTATTTCCTCCCGAGTGCCTTTTCTTTCCTATTGATTGGTTGCCCCATGGGGTAAAACTCCAGCCAGCACCATTCTGCCATCCTCTAAGCAGGTTTGTCAGGCAAAAGCCTGCTAGTTAACCCAACCCTGATCAGCACCGAGCTCTCCAAACCACATATCAGGCACTTTCACATGCCACATGGGAAGATCTGTTTAAAGAAGACATAATTTTGCTTGATGAAATATCTGTCTTGGCACCGGGTGAGACCATCAGTTAAGTAGATGTTCACGCAGATGTGGTTTCCATAAAATGAGAAATTTAAGTCATTTTCACTTTCTGTAGCTTTCCCGGCAGAGTTAAATCGAGCAAAGCAAAGAACTTGTGACATTTGTGCATTTGTTCTCTCTTTTCATTTAGTGTGCTCTTCGTTTTCATTTTGTTTACTTTATCTTAGGCACATCATTTCCTGACGGAGATCTCTGAGGAATGAGGGCCCTCCAGAGAGGAGAAAAGAAGACTAGAAATCCTAGATCCTTGATCAGTCTCCAAAAAGCAGAATCCACTCTTGTCCTTATGATTTTGCCCATTGAATACAGCAAGGAGAAGGTTGCAGTAAATTCTAAACTTGTGTGGTTTAATGTCATCACGTTGGTGACAGATGTTGGACTCAAGGGGCTTCAAGTTGGCCAAGAAATGATTCTAACACCTTGATGCTCTCTTGCTGGATTGTCGATTGACGGACAGAGGGGACTAGCTTGCAGGTGGGGGATGTGTGCCCACATATAAACACACTCTGGTCCCTCCTCCCCCTTTTTAGCATAGTTTTCAGTGGCTAAAAGGAGTGGAAGATGGTGGAACACATTTTGATGTGCCCCCACCTCCACCCTTGGCCCCCTCTGGGTTGTCTGTACCTTGGCAGCACTTTGCATGTCCACACAAGACCCGTGGGTAGCACCCAAGGCGACTTTTGATCAACTACTCTGCTTGAATTCTAGGGGCTCCTAACACCACCCTTGGGATTTTATAGGGTTAATTTATGGGACTGTTTAGAAACAATGTGCTCTTCTAATTCCCCCTACCCCCCCTTTTTTTGTCTTTGCAGGGCCACACCCACGGCATGTGGAGGTTCCCAGGCTAGGGGTCAAATCAGAGCTGCAGCTGCCCGCCTGCATGACAGCCATAGCAACACAGGATCTGATCCAAGCCGTGTCTGAGACCTACACCACAGCTCATGGCAATGCCGGATTGCTTTCCTAATTCTTGTGTGACACTGAGTAAGGCCAGGGATCAGTAGTAATGATAATAATAATAATAGTTAACAGTAATTGTGTTGCTTGTAGTCAAGGTCTACTTAGAGTGCTGCTTATGCAGTTCATGTATTTTATCACGTTTAAGTATTCGTAGAAACCCTGTGTAGGAGGTCTTGCTAATACTGTTAATAAACCCATTTTATGCCCAGGGAAACTGAAGTAGAGAATTCCTCAGATTGCTTATTTTACTTTTTTGCTGCTGTTAATTAGTTTTATAGGGTCAGCGAGCACTGGGTGATTTCCAAAATCCACTCTAAATTTATTTTCCCATGCCTTAAAATCAAATCCTGAGACGTTCTCCTGTGGCACAGCAGTTTCAGAACCTGGTGTTACCCCAGCTGTGGCATAGGACACATGAATAGCTGGGATTCAGTCCCTGGCCCAGGAACTTCCGTTATGTCATGGGTGTGGCCAATAAATAAATAAATAATAACATCAATTTCTAGGGTAATTGTTCACTGTCCGCTGGGCAGCCTGTGGTCCAGCTTTCCATGCTTGACTGTTGAAGAGATAACTACCTAAGAAGTCATTGTTTGCTCTTGCCATTTTTGAGTGAAAACAGTTCCTGGGTCTGTTTGTGTATTTCTGGAAAATGTGAAGAGAGAAAAAAAAAAGCATAAATTGGAAAATAAAGTGTGAGAATTTTAACATGTTCTCAGAACTGAAGAAAGTCCCCAGGGAAGTAACTAGTGATTAAGGAATCAGTTTTTGGAAAGCACTCTCCCTATTTCTTGTATTTACCGTTTTACCAGCACTCCTAATAAATAGTTAAATGCATTTATTTGAGATTCACCTCTTTTTCCCTGTGGAGGTGATAATGGACAATGGAGTGGCCAGAGGGCAGATCACAGCCTAGAATAAGAGGCTTCTGAGAGCCTGGAAATGATGGAGAATTAACCGTGTTATAAATAGGTCGGATACTCTCCTTTCCTAAATCTATGTAATTGCTCATGTAGTAGACCCTACTGGGTGAAAAAATGAACTAGAAGTGGGCTGGGAAAAGCTCTTACACATTGTTAATGTGAACATAAGCACGGTGCTTGCAAGTCTTCACCCAGCTGAATTTTATTTTTGACCGTCTCTCCCTTTTCACCCTTTCTGCTGAGGCATTCACTGCTGCATGCACCCGAGTTGGGTTTTATGAATTCAGGGATTGTAATTAAGGCCCTTCAATTATTTGTCCTTCCTGGTTCTGTATAAATACTGTTCTGTATAAACTAATTGGTCTCTTGCTTAATTCTTCCATTTCCCTATAGGCAGCAGACCACGGCTGTGTTCTTTTATCACTGTGTGCCCATTATGGGTCATGAAATTACTGTGTTTGGGGCAGCATAATATGATTTTGAGGTTGGCTCAGTCTGGATGGGCTCCTTGATGGGGTTGTTTATGAAGGTAGGCTCTGCCCAGGTGTGGTGGCAGTTTGGTGAGTAGCTCTCCACCCAGCCAGCTCCATGACCACATGAAAGCACCAGTTCTGTTTGGCTCTACAGTGAATTCTGTGTTATTTTTGTCTGTGACAGTGGGAGTCTAGCTGAATTGGGTGGAACCAAAAACATTTGCTATCTGCTGTTTGCAGCTGAGATGTGATCAGGGCACAGGAAAGAAGCTGAAACAGACCTGTGTTGGTTTTGCTGGAAGTGGCCGCCTGGTCTGCCTGGACCACGTGCATCTGTCAAGCCTCAGCGGGGGACCCAGGGTCACTCTTTTCTCTCCACTCTGAGCACCGGGCTCACTTGGATTTTCTGCAGGACTTCAGTGTTGGTATGTTTTACAATGAATAGTCATTCTAAGCAAGTCCTATTCTGTTTAATTCATAGTTTTTTTTTTTTTTTTTTTATGAGACAGTGTGGTTTCATTAAAGAAAAAAAATAGGACCACTCCTTTGAGTAATCTTTGATGACTTCCTTTCAATCACTTATATCTGTTCTAACACTAGTTTTATGCATCTTTTAAAAATTCTGTCCTCTTTGCCCTTTCACTTTGGTTCTGTTGCAGTTAAACCCAAGTACCTGTCCCCTTCCCCGGCCTGCGCCCTGGGGCTGCTCCTTCTCATTGCCTTTCTGATGATATTGCTTTCCGTCCTGCACAGGTCAAGTCTAAACTTTTCAGCCTGACACTCAAGGTCATTCTTTCTGCAGCTTTCTCTTATCTTCCTAAAGAGAATTAACCTTCTCTTCTAAACTAAGTTTACTTTTATCTTTATAGGAGTGTCATTATGGTGTAAAATGTTACCTAGTGCTTTGTGTGCAATGTAAGTTCATTTAGGGCAAAGGCTGTGCCCAATAAATGTTTGAGGAACTAAACTGAACTGACTGCAACCTACCTCTGACACAGCATGAGTGTATAATGCCCTCTACATACATACATGTAGCAAAAATCTCTATCTCCCTCTGCATATACTGCTTCTCATCATCTGAGCAAATTCAAATGAACAAAGTTTGCACAGATAACTCAATGAATTTGAATTTTGTCATCTAATAGAAGCTTCCTTTGTTCCCTCTGTGGAACACTTTGTCAAAGCAGTGCACTCTTTGAAAACAGGAAGGTAGAACATTCCAACAGCATCATGAGCCCTCTGTTTATATTTGTAAAATCTGTAGTCTTTCCAGGCCTCTAGGCAAGAGAAAATCGAAATAATCAGAGGCATTAGACTTGATTATGTTGAATTGGATTCTTATAAGTGAGGCTTAATCGCCAAAATTAGTGGTGTGCTAGTTTATATTGAAAGAGATGCTTGCGATATTGCAAAACCATAGACTCCAGCTTGCTGGAATCTTTGAAGGCATCTGGATGTTTTGAAAAATACAACAATCACATGCTTTTTCTTATCCCCATAACTGTATTCTTTTGAAAAGGGAGCTGTGTAAGGACAGAGGATGGGGGTAGTGGGAAGGCTGTGGCATTTGGATCCAGATGGGTGGATTTGAATCTGGTTCTGCCTCAGCCAGCTAGGGTAACTTGAGCATGTTTCTTCATCTTTGTGTTTACCTCCTCCATTTTTAAATAGAGAAAAATAACTCATTTCGCATAGGGTCACTGTGACCAATAGATTAGGTGGTGCCTGACACACAGCGAGTACTCGTAAGCTTTAGCTCCCTTCCCTTTGCACTCCAGTCTGGAAGAATATGAATGTTGTGGTTTACACATAGCTATTTTTTTCCTGCATAGATAAGGCAATTATATAATACTATGTCACCGTTTCCCCAAAGCATCCCTCTGTGGGGCCACAGTGCCTCCTGCTCAGATTATCCGTAACAGTATTTCTGGGGTCCAAAAGAGGATACCATACCTTGGAAATAGTCGTCACTTTATTTCAATTCGGATACTTGCTGTTGAAGAACTCTTAAAGTCACTTTGCTTTCTGGGAGAAAAAGAAATCTTTCCAACCGTCTTACAGCCTCAAAAACAGTGGAGATCATGGATTATTAGAAAGGAATTACCCAAAGGGAGTGCTCTTAAAAACTGCCTGCAGAGGAACCTGGCTTATCAACAGGCAGAAAAAAGAATTTTTCGACTCAATTTCATCTTGTCACTAAACATGAAAATAGCAAAGCTCTTAATATATTCTGTGGGGACGAGTCTGTGAGTGTTCCCACTAGTTGAAATTCTCAAGTAGGAGCTTCTAAGAATGAACATTAACTCTTCAAGAACCCTAGGCATGTCTCTTAGGAAACAGGTAAACAACAAAATGAAAGCTGTTAAAAAGAGGAAGCAAAAAGGGTCAATCAAGTGCATCATTTTATTGCAGACCACATTGTGGAAAATAGGACGGCTTGTGGGACACCTTTCATTGAGCGTGAATGACCAATGTAATTATAATTGGCTAATGAATATGTTTCCCTTTTCTTCAAAATACTAGTGTCACCCCAAGTTATGAAGGTGTTTTTCATGTCCAGATTCCACAGCCATGCAAAATTGTATTTGTAGACTTATTTTCTGGTAAAAAGTCAGTGTTGTTTCAGCTGCACCTAGATTTCAGTTTCAAGACTTGTCTGCAGTCTGGAAATACATGTTAGAAGATAAAGAAGGAATTTTACAACTTTTTTTTTTTTTTTTTTTACTTTTAGCAAACTAGTATTAGAGCTTACCTTTGATTACACTTTGTGTGGAAATATTGATCTTCCTCTATAGACTAGTTTGGAAATTTGGAAGGGTTTTCATGGGAAAATGGTAGCATTTTCTTTATTAGTGATTTTTCAACTAACATGAATCATTATCCTGGTAGTTTAGCTTAAATTTGGCCTCCTATGGCAGACATGAAAACAAGCTGTCTTGTCACTGCCCCCTCTCATTTCGTGATTCTTTATTTCTAGATAATTAGTGGGATTTCTATGAAAATACATAGCAAATATTTTTATGAAGAAATGACTATTCAGATGATTATTCTTCCTTAATGATAGAGAGACTTATGAGTAATGAACTGTTGAGAGAAACCCCTCATTTTATTTAATGGTAGTTTGGGTGAGTGTGATGCCGCTTTTCAACCAGAACCTCTAAGAAGAAGATGAAAGGATCTGACACTGCAACTCCCATTTCTTTCTTTCTTCAAAATTTGGAGCACAGTGATGCTGGACGACCGGTAATTGGCATCTGCAAAATGTGGTGAACAGGACAAATGCATTCGGCCATAATTGAAGTGATATAATGAGTGGGATTGTGTGGAAAAATTCGGAAACAGAGGTGGGGTGGAAGCTAAAGAAGAGCACAGTGTTCCACTGGTAGACATCGCCTTCTAGAATCTCCTTTTCTGTGTACAGTAGATCTTATTAGCCTTCTCCGGTGGGTAGTTATTGAGAATTCATTTAAAAAAAGAGCAGTTTGCTTTTTTTCATGTTGTTCTCTGACTTACCTCTGTAGAGCTCAAGTGATAGTAGCAGATGCTACAGTGTCAGCTCCACCTGTCCTGTCCTGTTTAGCAGGAGGTAGTGGGAAGGATCAGTGGTCATAGGCACATTCAGACATGACTTCAGGTAGAGAGAATGTCAAGTACAGCATGGTGGCTCAGTGGTGGAATCAGCTGGGTCTGAGTTTGAATCCCAACTCTATTATTACCTGACTGTGAAACTTGGGGCAAATTATACATTTCATCTCCACCTCTTGTATAAAATGAAGGCATTCATATTTTATACAGTTCTTATAAAGAATAAGTGAAAGAAGTTATGCAAAATATTATGCATAGTAGGAACTTAGTGTGTTGTTAGTTTTATGTGTGTTTGGCTAATTTCCACTGTATCTTAAGTTCTGGAATGAATGGCTGGGTGAGTACATGTACATGGATAGATGCGTATGTATGTTCTGCCTTGAAATCCCTAAAAGATTCCTTTTATTTAAGATTGCAGTGGACCCAAATGGAATAACTACAGATTTAATGTAATTATTACCTGGGAGAAAGTGTGGTATGAAAGAGAAACATGAAGGGAACCATTTTCCATAATCCTTTCTATTTTTTTTTTTGTAATTCACATTTCTCTTATTTCTTAAAGCTTTCAGTTCAGTTATATCATATTACTTTCCCGTCTCCCTTAGTAGGTGGGGTATGTGCCATTATCAATACTTCATGGATTCCCAGAGAGGAAAATGAAATAGTGAAGGTCGTGTCCCTTTCTGTTTTGTGTCACTACGTACCAAAGTGCCATCTTTTCAGCGATTGCTGCCTTGCTTGAATTGGACTGGATAAGCAGTGTGGAGTAATCAAAAGATCAATAGGCTGATGAGAAGAAGGTCTGAATTCTCGTTTTTGAGCTGTATCCCCCCAAAAAAACTTAGATTTCGGTCATATTATTCAACCTTCTTGAACTTGAGTTTATTCATTTGTTTAAGACTGAGTAGATTCAGTAAATTTCTATTTCTTGGAAGTTAGGAAATTAGCATTAGTGGTTAGAAGTTAGTCTCCTTGTCTGCTTGGTGGTGCAGCTACCTTCACTGCCTCACAGCTCTAGTGCCTGCACAAGGTGCTTCATTGAGACAAGCCTCACTTTCCTCATCTGTGCAGTGGGGATAGCAAAATTAAAACCTCCTTTTAGAAGTTACCATGAGGATTAAATGACCTAATACACGTAGAGCATTTAGCATAGTACCTGGTGCAGTTATGAGCTCAATAAAAATTAACAAGTCTTTCAGTGTGGCTTCTTCAGAACAAGGTAAAGCAGGTATCACTGATGTTTTCGAAAAGCAGTAGACATTAATGTGTCCCTGCATTACTGACCCAACAGCCCCCGTCATGCCCTTCAAAGCTACTAAGGACAAAGGAGCATGGAGGAACGTCCCACGGGCCTCTTCAGGGAGAGACATGGTCCCTCCAGCTCCCTCTAGGAGCTCAGCCAATGTTTGATGACGATACTGTTGATGGTTCTGCCATGGAGCGGAGTTTCCTGGTGCAGGCAGATAAGACATGGAGACCTTTTGGTTTATGACACAATTGGATGGCTGATCATGAAACCTTTCATGTGAGGGATCTATTCCAGAAATCCTTCCAGGAGGCCTGCATTGCTGAAACTAATGAGTTTTGCTGCTTATCTAGCAGATGCTTCTCCCGCTGCGTTAAGTCTCTGAAAAATGTATCAGCCTGACCTCTAGACTGTGGGGAAAGTGGCCTTTCTGGATGCAGTGCTCAGTCTGGGACTCTCATGTTACATTTTAACTATGAGATTTTATTTTTTATTTTTTATTTTTAGTAAATTAAATGCTTTCAGGCACCACAAATAGTGAAAAAGGCAGGGGATCCTGAAAGGCAGCCACCTTCCACCTGTTGGCTCTTTTCTTTTGATTCAGGTAAGATGGTACAGGTGCCTACACGGGTCACCATAATGAAATGCACACCCACTCTCCTTGGCAGCATTCAGCCAGGGCAAAAGGATGCAGTGGATGGTGCAGCAATAAAGTTTTATTGGCCACAAAACATGGGGTCAGCGCAAGATGTAAGATCTTCTGAAGGATGCAGACAGGGTCGGTAGTACTGACCAACTTTCAAACACAGGCTTCCCAAGATCCATGGAGCTGTCTCTTCATCTCCCTCAGTGGGCTCTGCCAGTGGGGTCATTGAAGGGTCATTTCTGCTCATTGAATCCCTGGGGATGACATCTGCCTGAATCACATGTTTACCCTCAGATTCCAGCACTGATCAGTGATATCGCAGGAATTCAACCAATATTTGTGGAGGAAAAGAGGGAGGAGGAAGGAAGGAAAGATTGAGGGAGAAAGTAAAAAGACGATTTCAGTTTAATCTCCAGTAGGTGATTATAAGAAGTTTTGTCAGTGGTGGTGGCAGTTTGGCATTGTAGTTTTGGAAAAAGACACAGGGTAACAGATGACCTTTGGAGTGCATTAAAACACAGCTCTGCCTTCTATGTGCTTCACATACTTGTCCTAACTACCATAAAGATGGCATAGATTCAGTTTTATATTCATCAGCTTAAAAGACAGGGCAGAGGGAGTTCCGGACGTGGCCCAGGGGAAACGAATCTGGCTAGCATTCATGAGTGCACAGGTTCGATCCCTGGCCTCTATCAGTGGGTTAAGGATCTGGTGTTGCTGTGGCTGTGGTGTAGGCCAGCAGTCACAACTCCAATTCGATCCCTTGCCTGGAAACCTACATAAACTGCAGGTGTGGCCCTAAAAAGACAAAAAAAAAAAAAAGAAAAAAGGGCAGATACTTTCAACATAATTTTGAGGGTTCCAGTTGAAAGGGAAATCTCATCAGGAACAAAAAGGCAATTTTCCTTCTTATTTTCATTTTCCTGTAGAAGAAGAGGGGAAACATTTTTTTTTTTCTTCCTCAGAGACCTGAACTTATTAGAGGGCTCCATTATATCCTGCAAGACACCACATATATTTAAGTTAAAAAAGAGATTCATGATTGAGCCAGCAATCAAGAAGTATTTATTGAAGACCCAAATACCAGAAAATTCTAAGTGCTAGTTTAGTGTTCTTCCTGGGAGATTTAATAAACTTTCATCTTGCAAAAAAAAGACATTGTGTAAGATAAACATTTGTCAGTGAGCAATTACAGGGTGCAGACGCCCTTCCTACAGAGTGTGGAAGTATTATGTGCTTCATTTCCTGATATATTAGTGCCCCAAGAAATACAGTCCCGGATGTACTACACTTTCAATTTTTTCAAGCCTTGCCAGTGGCTTACAGATGATGCTGAGTGGTTTTATCAGACCACTTCTGTGTGGTTTGAATACCTGTTTTGAATCTTCCACCTCTTTCCTGAACTGAATCCTCACTTTCTAGTTGGAGCTGACAATGAATTCAACCCACCTAATCAGGCCGAGACTCTCTACCTGTTAAAAGTGTGATATTTCTATTTGTAAAATTTAGTTCGCTGACTTTGAGCAAACAGTTAGCGTTGTGAGTGTGAGTGTGGCATTTAACCTAGTCCAGGAATGGTTATATTTCTTTGGCGAAGCCTTTCCGAATTTAAAAAAGAAGAGAGCTGCTGCTGCAGATTTCCATCACCTCGGCCCGGTTAAGAGAAGAGTTCTGCATCACTGCTGGATGCTGGCTAAGACCTGTCTCTGAGGTTCTTTTCCCCTGAAGGAGGGCTGCTGTCCTGTGGAGTCAGAGGTGGTGCTCTGTACCTGGTCAGCTTCTCATACCCTCACCCCTTGGGTATACATCACACCCGAAGAATGCACTGATGCAGATTAAATAGCTATGACATCATCTAATAATGCCTTTCTGATGGAGATAGGCATCATTCTCATAATGTAATTTTGGTCCTTAGAGACTCGGTATGCAACTTAGAAATCTGATTTTCCTCTTCGTGTGAAAGCTGTCTTCATCGTCGGAGAGGGAGGGAGAGTCTAAGGGTGACCAGGAATTGAAGACTTTCCACGTTCCGTTTAACAGTAGATTCTGATCTTGACCTCAGAGGCCAAAGAAGGGTAGCGTCCCTGATAAGCTTGCTGTACCTTCAGAAATGAACTGATCTGTACATCAGAAAATGCTCAAATTACGATGAGAAGCTACAGGTCAGCAACCTATTTCTTTCGTATCTAAAAATCTTAAAATGACTGTTAAGGAGAGAAGAAAATGGGGAGAAACCCAACTATGAGGCATTAGCAAGTTGATGAGTACTTACACTTTCAGTAATTAGAGGAAGAAGTAAATAGGTGTGTGCTTTTTTAAAACAATTTTTCTAGCAGTGAAATGTTAATACACTATAGATGGAAGGCATATAGTTAAATTTACTATTAAGTCAATCAGTTCAGTCTTGTGAATATAGATGTTTTGTACTTACATAAAACCATCTGGAATATACATACAATTCTCTCAAAATTAAATCAAAGCAATAATAAGCAGTTTTGTCTTGGACATTTACTTTTTTTTTTAACTGACATCCTAGAGACAACTATATGGATGTCAAATGCGGTATTTGCATTCTAAGAGAATGTCCACAGGGCTGTCAGAAATTAGGTGTATATGGGTGTGTGCATGGCTTAGAAATTTTATTGGTAAGAGCTTAATTTTAGGTATTTTGCTTACTTTTTTTTGCATTTTTTTAATTTTTCCATTATAGCTGGTTTACAGGTTTCTGTCAGTTTTCCAACTGCACAGTGTGGAGACCCGGTTCTGTCCTATACCCCAAATACCCTGCTTTTTTTCTGTAAGTGGGCCTACAAGTAGTGCTCTATTAATTTTAAAAAGTTAGTGATAAAATCCTAAAATCCTATGGCTAAAAATATTGTAGCTTTAAAGATGGAGTCATAGCCCCAGCTTGGTCTGGGGACCACACATATTCCTTGGAGAGAATCCATTTTCAGCCCAGTATGTTGCATATGCTCTGCTCTGCGGGGGTGCACGGATGCTTAGAGGCAGTTGTTGAAAGTGATTCAACTAGTCCTGGGTTCAGACATCCCATCTCTTCCTTGTACTTGGTGGTCCTAAGTAGTATTACCCATCTCTCCGTGCCTTAGTTTTCTCACCTAGGGCATGAAGACAATGTCTACCGAATAAAGTTGTTGGAAGGATTAAATGAATTAATATGAACAGTGTGCTTGGGACAGTACCTGGCATGTGGTATGTGCACATTCGGTGTTAGTCAATACTCTTAGTTATAAATGATATTTTACTGGCACAATTTCTCTGTCATTTGTAATCGAGCTAGTAAGTGACTTTGTGAACTCTTCTTGTTTTCTAAGTGATAACCACCTCCTGAAAAGCCCCACTGAAGCTGTTACTTATTTGGAATCTTAAAACCTAACTAATGTAGTATTCTTCTTAAAAGCGTTTTTTAAAATGCTTTTGAAAAGAGTAGATCAACATTTTGTTTTGCAAATACTCTATTACTAGCTTGATGATTCCTTGAGAGCAAAGTTCATATCATATTCATCTTAAAATAGCTCCACAGCTCTTAACCAAGTATTGAATGAACTGATGAATAAATTTGCTTAAATGGTTTTTTCCTTAAGTTTACACCGTTACGAAGATGAGATATTATCGATAGGGTACCTAGGTATTCAAATGGGAGATAGGCTTGTTACTGTCCCTACACAGACCCAGAAAGCATACAAGTAAAAGCAAAACGTAGAAGACACTTCTCAGAGCTAACTTGTGCATATCACTAGTTTGTATTAGAAGGAAAATGATGATTGTAGAAATAGTTTACCTGGAATTTTTTTTTTTTTTAGGAAATAAAGCATATAACTGACTTTTCTAGGAAGTATCTCTTCCTGTGTTCTAAGCACAGACCATAAGAATAAGGAAGCCCCCCTGTAGTCTGGTAGTATGTTTTGCTCTTCGAATGTGTATGTCCTCTGTGTGTGTGTTTGTGTATGCTTTCAGTTGGGTTATGACACTGTCATTTTGTAAGCAGAACAAGGGGCACAGAGCTCTCTTTGCCCCAAGTATTATGCTCAGGTTTTTCAGGAAATTTGTGTTTTCACCTTGAAACTTATATATCCTTGCTTCAAAAATGAATCTTAAAAATAAGTAAATGAGGAGTTCCCATTGTGGTGCAGTGGAAACGAAGCCGACTAGGAAGCATGAGGTTGTGGGTTCGATCCCCGGCCTCACTCAGTGGGTTAAGGATCTGGCGTTGCCATTAGCTGCGGTGTAGGTCACAGATTTACTCGGATCCTGCATTGCTGTGGCTGTGGCTACAGCTCCAATTCGATCCCTAGCCTGGGAACCTCAGTATGCCACGGATGTGGCCCTAACAAGCAAAAATAAAAATAAAAAATAAGTACATGAAAACAAACAGAAAACAAACTGAGTAGGTAGAGGGAGGGGACTGGGGTCATGGCAATGGGCAGGTGCTTTGCTGACTTAAAATGGGAAGTAAAGCAGTGGCCGATGTACCTGGATAAATGTCGATATGCATTATTAAATGAAACAGTGGTAAAATATAGACTGTCAGAAGCATTTCTCTTCTAGAGACACGGGGAGAATTGAAATGCACTTTCAAAGGACAGGTCTTTTTCGGCATTTCCTCAATCATTTTCTGTTTGAAGCTTTAATTACAGTGTTCCTTGCTACCTCATCCTTTCAGTTTAAAATTACATCACAAAAGAGAGGGAAGATGCAATTGCTCAATTGGACAGCAGGCATAGCATCAGTGTTGAGGTGTTTATTCACCAGGGAGTTCCTGCTACCTAATTCCCCTCTAGGTCAACAATTTTGTTTTGCAAATACTTTTGTATCTTGTGTATTGGACATAATGTTTCTTTAGAGTGATTGCTGTGATGCTGCTGTTTCCAGAGCAGTTAACCTTTGGGAAGTCATGTAATCTGAAATAAGGGAACTAATCCTTCTCATCACCTTTTATGGATCTGGTAATGTGGGTGGCTAGTGGTTTCCTAAGAGTTTAGCGTCCTCATCAAAGAAACCTATATTGTGTTAAATATATTAAAGTAAATTTATGTGGCCCGATAAATACACACATAGGCATACACACAGATATGTACGCATGCCTATGCCTACACATATACACACACATAATATGTCATAATTTCTCCTGCTGAAGAATTGGTTACTTAGCCCAGCAGACACGTGCTTTTTGAATAGGAACTCAGCCTAACAGTACAGAGGTGCAGGGGACTCAGCTTCTGCCTTGTTTTCAGGGTCTGTCGATACATGGACAAAAGGACAAGCTGTGATGGTGGTGGGGCGTGGTCAGAAGCAGATTAGAAATTGGGCTCATTTCACCTCTGGGATTCTGGGAAGGCACCACAAGGAGGTCACCTTTGAGCTGACCCTTGATGAAGAAATAGGAATCAGCCAAGCAGATAAGCAGTTTAGGTCTACCAGGAGAAGCAAGGAATTGCTTTGGGGCTACCATTTACACCAAAATGGAATATGAGTTTTGTTCTTTTGTTTCTAAATAGTTCAGCTGTCCTTGGAATGCACTGCCCAGTTGAAGGGGAGCCAGGGAGCTAAACCATAGTTGCAGGTAGTAAAGATCATATGTGATATTTAATATATGTATATATACATAGGTAAAAATGAACGTACGTACAAGTACAAATAATATATATGCTGTTTATAAAGTCTTTTTACACTTTTTTTTTCTTTTTACCTCTTAGCAGCTCAGTGAGTTAGAGGAATAGGATCATTAGTTTTCAGGTAAGGAAGGGGAGCCTCACAAAGTGCTGTCACTTGCATAGGATCACATAGTTCATTTACCCTCCAGGGATGTCTTGAGACTCACCGCATCCCCAGGTCCATGCTGCCCATTGCCACTCTGAGGTTAGATGGCAGGTTACAGGCTAGATCTGAGACCCCAAGCTCCCCTACCTGGCATCAGCAGCGTGTCGTGGCTTTCCTGTCTCCATCACTCTTGCTTCATGTCGAATGATGCGAGGCTTTTCATCGGTCTCAGGGAGCCCTTAGGTTTTGAGCAGAAATGTTGAGTTTCCTGCAGCTTGGCCGGAGCTTCCCCCTTCTCTCCCCAGGGGTTTAAACAGATCTCTGTGTGCCGCCTCCTCATTTCTGGACCTCAGTGTGCTTCTGCCGGACAGACAGACCTTGTCTGTCCCAGCGCTGACTCCTCAGGGATGGGCAGGTTTACTCCATTTCTATGTCAGGTTTTACCTGTCTACTGAATGTAAAGTCTGTATCCACCTGACTTTGGTTTTTCCTCATTTTTAGAGGTGAGACAGTGCGAACAGACAGTTCCTTGAAATGAAGTCCAGGATCAGGATGCACGAAGGAGAAAAACATCTTAACCCATCAGAATTAGAGATGATATCACACACACCAAAAACTGACTCCTAATAAAGACAGTCTTCACACATCGACTCTATGCTATGTGACAAGTAATTTGTAGCAGCTAAAAAAAAAAAAAAGTGGTTCAAGAGAAGAAAATTGAAAGGTGCTAGATGCAGTGTGTCTAGTCAGCCTGCTCTTGGGCTCTGAAATGCTTGTGAGACATTTTAAAAAGTAAATGGAGAATGTTCTTTTCTCTACTCTTCTTCTACAAAGAGATCTTTTGTGACTATGAAAAAAATGCAGAAGAGCAATTCCTCTGCTGGTTTAATTACTCTCCTAATTATAATGATAACCTTGTCACATTATCATAATTCCCCAAACAGAAAATGTAAGCTCAAAATTGCACCAATATTTGGTAATTTTACCTTGTTCACGGCTCGCTGTCAATGCAGAGAACAACTACATTTTTTTTTTCCCCATTACCTTTCTGTTGCACGGTAGATATTTCTTTGCCTCGGAAGTTGATATTACATTCTGTCTAACGTGTGTGCCTTTACCACCTGTGATTTCAGTGCAGCTTTTTAACATCTCCTCAGTTTCAGAAGCTATCTCCCGAGCAGTATGTAATTCTCCCCTGGCTCTTTGATGGTAATAGGAGCTGTGAGTGTCTGGAGAAGGAAGCGCACAGCCTGGGGTGAGAAAGTAGCTATTTATCAAGGTATCTTACCATCTCAGTTTATGTTGTTGTAAAACGTTACTGTGCATGTTCTGTGAGATTATATCCAAGAGGAATTTGTCAGCATACTGTAAAGAATAAGGGTACGTATTATTCTCGTCAACGTAATTTTATTCTGCATTGCTTTGCCCTCATTTTCAATGAGACTGACTACCAGGGACACTTGTTTCATGGGGCCATCTGTTTAGGTTATGGATTGTGCAGAATGAGTGCTAGAAATATACTCGAACACTCCCAGAACCCCGGCAGGTAGAAGACAGGCTTTCTGATACATGGCTTTCGCCTGCGTGGAAATCCTCCCTCCAGTTATTACAGCAGATGATACTACTGACAGCAAATAAAGTTGGGGAAAGGCTGCCTAGTATACGAAGATGACATTGGAGTGAGATAGCATAGCCTCACAGCAGAAGCCTTTCCAGATAGAATGATAAATTCCCCTTATTTTAAAATATATAATAATATAGCCCTGAAAATCATCGGTCCTTTTGACAGCCCCAGTCTGGGGTAAAATTACAAAATTGTTTCAGCTGTGGTTCTTGTATGTATGTTCTTGTCTTTGTGTGTTGTTATCATTCGGGCTTAGTGCCCCTACAGTCCCAAAGACCCCTATCCTCACTTCTGTGGGACACTTCCATTGCCATATTTCTATTCTTTCCTCAAGCTCTCATCAAGAAAACTGGTTTCAAGATAAGTTGGAACTCGTTCCCACTCTAGTGAATATGACTGACACCAATGCTCAATATTTGCTTTTTTGAAAGTGTTTATATTTTAAAACAGTAAGTAGAGCCTTGGACTAAATGCAATCATTTCTGCAGTGGAATGCTTGGAGCAGCTACTGAACAGCCAGGAAGAATATTCAGGAAAGGAATCACTTCTCTGTGCAGCTTCTTGAGTCCATCTGACTTAGGTTTCTCAAGGGACATTTCATTTCATATAGACATGGATATTTCTGAAATTCAAACCCAAAGTAATTGGAATGTTATGTAAACAATGTGAATTGTGTTATATGATTCCTGGGTATTCACGCAGGACAAGTGGCAGCTGGCATCAAGACCAACTCTGAGTGCAGTCTCTACCATTTTTTGGCTGTAAGGCAGTTTATTTGACTTTTTGGAAACAGTCTCCTCTTCTGTAAAGTAAGGTGAACAATAGCAACTCGTGGCCTTGTTCAGAGAATCAGATGAGGTGACAGAAAAATGGAAGAGAGGGAGAGATTAGATGGGTATATAATGTCAGCTACTTGAGGCTAATTCCCGATGCTCAAAGCTCATCCCTATTCCAACCATTTTTTTTTAATCAAGATGCAAACTTTCTAATTTATTTCATAATTGTCTTAAAGGTTATGATGCTTACGGGCATCAATTATTTCCCTGTTCTTTAGGGCATTCTTTAGGCAAAAACAGTTCAATAACAGGAAAGAATGCCATCACATGATTGCATCATGTTCTTCAAAATGAAATCTATTGATGGTTGAACAGTATAAACAACAAGGAAGATAATCGGTCAGAGGGACCCAGGGGAAATGGCCCAATGAAATTAAACCAAGGAAATTTTATACTGTGAGAGAAAATCAATGGACTGTAACAGAACCCTGCAAGAAGATACAAAGTGCTTGAGTCCCAGAGACCCAGAGGTGATTGAAAAGCTGTGTGGACTAGAACCTGGCCTCCTTGGTTTGCTTTTTAAAGACTTTCAACTGTGTTAAGTATGAAGACAAATGATAAATAAACATATTTTTAAATATACTTTTTCTTACTTAAAGTTAGGTAGCCAGACACATCCATAGGACATCTAGTTTTTTTTAGAATTATGGTTTTCTAGACAATGTTCAATTTAATCACTGAATATATTCTTTTTTTTTTTTTTTGTCTACACCCCCAGTGTGCCTGGGCCAAGGATCAAACCTGTGCCATAGCAGCAACCCAAGCCATTGCAATGACAATGCTGGGCCCTTAACCCACTGAGCCACCAGGGAACTCCTAATGATTACAGAAGCCTTGTGAAATGTGAACTATCACAGTTTTGTCCAGGTATCATAGCCATTCCCCTTGTCACCAGGGCCATACCACCAGGAAGTGATTTGATTGGAATGGGACCAGTTCTGTGTGCTTCCAAAGTCTATGCTTTTCTCAAATGCCAGATGCATTGAATGGCCACCGTCACCACTTAGTTTGTGACTGCAATGTTTCAGATCTTCAGTTACCTCCAAACCCCAGTACCTTATGTGACTTGGGGAAAGAAAAACAAAAACAGAGTTGGGCTTCTCTCTCAAAAGATGTGAAATAGTGTATACATTTTCTCCTGGATGGAGAATGTGTCTGATATTTGTATATAACTTCATAGGTGGTAGTTGACTCTAAATCTCCAGGAAGATAGTAGAATTGAAAGGAAGATAGTATTGACACAGATAATAACCCCAGCATGAAAATGTCCTTTAAAAAAGAAGGTATGCCTATGCTTGACACTTGAATGGACAGCTGGATGTAAGGGCATTGATCCCTTTCCTTCAATGGATCCATAAGACGAGGTTATCGAGGGAAGTACAGGGCAGGTGGCAGGTTTCAGTCTTCAGTGCATTGTGCTCTGTATTTATGTGGCGGAAAGCCAAAGTGGTGGTTGGCAACTGTTCTTCACTATCTGATTATGAAGACTGCTATAGCCAAATGACTTTGTTTCCATGTCTCATGGATTGATTTGGCTGATGATTATGTATTGCTTGAGTTGAGGGATAGGTTTAGAAGCTTTAGTGGTTTTTTCCTTTTTTTAAACCCTTTGGTAAGTACCAATTCGAAGTATTAACAGGAACACTTGTTTCCCTTATTTTAGTACAAATTTATTATTTTAGATACAGGATAATCCAAAATGTAACAAACAAAAGCCATCACTACATATTTAGATAATTAAGAGCCCAAATCATTACATGTCCATTGGGCCAAATGTGTTTATGGAAGATCTGTTTGAAGACATGTTGACTTTGGCAAAAAGGGCTGGTTTTCTGAGTGTGCCATTAGACTCACAGGTAACGCAAAATGAAAGTATTTGAAAGTAAAGTTTTGTCATGTGACCCAGTTTCTGTGACTTTTGTAGACGTGAGCAACACTACCGCAGAAAAATACTACTATAGCTATCATGATGGAAACAAATGATATGCAGTTTAATGTAATAGTTCTCAAACTGGGCAGCTGTGCAAAATCAGCTTCTACATCTATATGATGAGCATTATAACAGTGCTGATCTCAAGGGTTTTTGTAGTGATCAGGCTTGAGATTCTATCTAAAAGTGATTTGCAAGTTGAAGACAGTTATTCATGTGTAAGTCCTGGTGGTGATTATTATTCTGATCGTGTGAGGTGGTTCGTACATTAAGACATATTTCGTGTGTCTTATCTTGTCTTAAGTTTGTGCAGTAATGCCCATTGAAATTTACTTCCTTTTGTTTAAATAAAATTGTTCTCTTATTTCCTGAATAGCCATGAATTTGTTCTCAATTACCTTCCTGGTCTTAGCAGAAAACAAACAATTTAATTTTATAATTCAGTCAAGTCTTTGGTGTTTTAAAAACTGCTCTCTCAAAATTAAAGAGAATTCAGACTCTCAAATTGTTGAGATCTACTGAATTTATATGGTGTAAAAAGGGAAGTGGTTGACTACGTGCTGGTTGTTTCATAGTGGAGATAAGACATTTATCATAGGACCCCGGGTTTTAACTTGTTTCTGTCTTACCATTTGATGCTAGGAGGTAAAGAGTAGTGGAGTTATGAACAATGCCAGTCTTGGGAACAGAATTTATAAGATATTATATAGAACATTCAAGCTATAAAGCCACAGAAATCCAAAAGTCTCATTTTAAACTAGATTTTTCACTACTGTCATTTCCATTTCTTGCAGGAATCTTGGGAAAAAGGAAATGGGGATACCCTACTTTAAAAAAACATTTTGTCTGTTTTTGTTTTTATTGACGTAAGGATAACAAAATTCTTTCTGACCCAAATGTCATGCAGTCTGCAGTGTCATGTATTGTTTTTGCGTAAGAGAACTGATATTAGTATTCCCAGGATGGATGGAGTTATAAAAATAGCCTTTGCCATAATATCACTTGTGTGCTATTACTTTTCTCATAAGAAATCTGTCACATTCGTTTTCGGCTAAAATGTGGATGTGAGACAAGTGGCTTCTGCAGTTGTTTTAATGGGCTGGGTGTAAAAATAATGACCTTGATGGAGCTCTTCAGAGTGTCATATAGCATCTGGAACCCCAGTAGTTTCTTAATCTGATGAATAGGATTATTACCACCTCTGCAGTACATGCCTGGCTAGTAACTGAGTTTATTTATTTTTTAAATTTTCAAATGATTTCAGGACCCAACCCCACAGAGACAGTTTAAGATATATATGCCTGAGAGTCCTTGCGCTCAGGTTATTGGCTTTAAAACACAGGCTGTTAGCTTTTTAAAAAAGCCATGCTATTTGGGGTTGTGCTCAAAAGACACTTGGAAATAGCATCGCAAGACTCCTAGATTAAAAGAGCCTTTGCAAGTCATGGAGGAAAATGTACTTGACATGTGACACTGATGTATTCGTACCTATTGAATCCATGGGGCCTTGGGAAGGTTTAGAACCTATAATGGAATTCATTACAAAATGCCTACCAACAGGCCGTATCTTAAAGGAGAAAAGCCATTGCTTTATTAGTCCTCCAGACAGAGACTTCACTACTTTCAGTAGAGGATGAATAAGCACAATGCATCAGTTTTTGGAAGATGCCCTCCCACCCCCAGTCACTAGAATAAGAAAGATGGGCCTCTGCTTTCTGCCAGATCTTCTAGGCTGTGCTGACAAATAAATCAGGATAAGAAAATAATAAGTTTTGGGAAATTTGCAAATGCTCCTATACCAGCAGTAGTTTTCTCATGAATTATCCCAATGATTCATACAATAGAGACTAGAGGACAAAAATAGGATGTACCTGGACAGAAATCCACTTTCCTGTTGGCACTTGCCCAGTTCACTCTGGTTGAGTGTCCTAAAGAGTGCACATGAGTCAACAAACAGTAGTCTCTAGATTTATCACAGAGAACAAAAATCAAAGTATTGTGGCCTGAAGTACTCTGATGAGCTATCATGGGTCAAGGAGGACAGTATTTACTGAATGAACTATTATTTTTTTATTGTTATTATTATTATTACCACATTCAAGAGAATCATTGTGATTTTTCAGCCTTTAGGTTAACAGTGGTAAATTCTCAAGTCTAAGCCTAAAGGAATTACCCTCACCACTCCCATGACTCTGTGTCATGGGAGTGTGTGTGTGTGTGTGTGTGTGTGTGTGTTTAAGATGGGTATGTTTGCTCTTTTGGTGCGAGCATTCGGGAATTCAGTATTTAGTGTTATTCAGTAGCTGATCCAAATATGTATGGTAGACTACTCAGAGTTTATATTCCTAGCCTAGTTGTGAGGGAGGAAAAAAATGTCATCTGGTGGTGGAGAAATAGTTGCAGCGTTGCATCCTATCAAAGCTTTGGCATGACTAAAAAGGAACAGATCTCTTCAATGTATCAGCTTCCCAGGAATGAGGCAAGTGTAAATATTTTTCATTTTGGTCGTTTGTGAATTAGTCATGATGAAAAAACAGTCCATTTCTGCCAGATGAAGAGTAATACAGTGCGACACTTTAGCAGTATTAATATTTGTGTTGTGACTAAAAAGTAATGAAAAGAGTTTCGGTGGGTCACCAAAATTTCTCATGATTCAGCCAGCATCGTTGAAAGTTGGAGGAAGGACACATCTATTGGAACCTATTTTAATGAAAAATGTGTGGATGCCTGCGCGCAGTGGTAATCTTTTATAAGGGAGCGAGAGAAGGTGTGTGCAAACATATCCATAAATTGGGAGCCGGATAATGGACTTGAACTTTACAGAAGTGGCTGGACCCAGCCCACTTCAGCTGCCACATTTGACAGGTCCCCTCAGAACCACGAGGAATACCTGGGCAGTGTCTTGAACGTCATGGTACTCCCACAGCTGGTTTGATGCCTGCACATAGTAGAAACTCCAAAGGTATTTGGAACCCCAGAGCTTCCTTCCACATACTTCCTCTCTTAGACCACAATGGAACTTCCTAGGAAGAGGTACACTGTCCATATGTCATGTGCATGTTTGCCCTGTTGCCACGTTATGTGGATTAAGCGCATGGATTCTGGAGCAGACTCACTGTCTGAGGTCATAACTCAGCCTTGCCACTTACTTGCCTAGGAGCCTGGGCAAGGTCCTTTATCACTCTGCTTCAGTATCTTTCTCTATGCAATGCAGACGATGATGCCTACTCGTAGGCTTGTTGTGAGAATTGAATGACTTCGTATCTGTAAAGTGCTGGGAATGGAGCCTAGCACAGGGCAAATGACTTAATACATTTTGTTTTCCTCCAAGATCAGGGGAAGGTTCGGTTAAGGTCTGTGAACAGCCCAGTTTACCCTCCTCCCAGCAGCTGGGCTGCAGAAGGCTTGCGCCATTCCTCTGTAGAGCAAGGGGTCTTCTGCTTATTCAGAGATTAGCCGTCCCTGTCCTCCTCATGGTGTGTCCTTTGAGAAGTTGCCCCTTTCCTGTCTTCATAAGGGGACAAGGAAGTGAAAAGGCAGTAGGTGCTCCCTCTATTTGTAGAACCTCGTTGACTTGGGGAAGGAGGGCACTGGGGGAGGAATGTGGGGCTTTGAGGCAGAGCACGTGGTTTTTGTTCCAGGCCTGCCCTCAGCAGCTCACTGAATTTCTTATTGAATGGAGAGTTCCTCTGCCCAGCTTGGGCAGTGGAAGGGGTTACTGTGAGGAGGCTGAATGCTGTAATTAAAAAGGCGTGAGGGTAGCAAGCCCATGGTCATTGCTAGGTCTGTGTTCAACTGAATTTAATTTTCCTTCTTATTTAATACAGACCGGTATTTTCCTTAAAACGAATGCTCACGTTCAGAAAGCTTGGAGCAGCTCTGCATCAAATGGCACAAAAGGCAGGGGTTGAGCTCCACAGTGGTTTACCTGCCACTTCTTTTGTCTCTTCTTTGTTTCCACGAACTTCCTGAGGGATTCATTGTCCTGATCCTGCCCCTCCGTCCCCCCTCCATTAATGAGGATGACTCACTGTGGAGACCCACCTTGGCTGCTCCCTCCTCCTAATTTTGGGCTCTTTACCTTTCTCCTTTTAGTTAATTGACCTTTTGACACCCATTTTCATGGTGTGTAGCGTGGAGAAGCCTGTGATGACTTCCAAGGTTAATGGGCATGGTATGGAAGTGTCTAGCACAGTGCCTGGTATGTATTAACCACTTCTCTCTGCTTCTCGTTCTTTCCATCCTCTCTTAGCCTGTTTTAAGGATTTGCAGGTCAGTCTTTTTATCTTAGAAATTCCAGCTGTGATACTAATTGATGAGTAAACTTTATCACAATAAATAGTAACATCATTGTGACAATAATTTTCCAGCAAAAACAACCCGTCATGGAGTTCCCGCCGTGGCTCAGTGGTTAACAAATCTGATTAGGAACCATGAGGTTGCGGTTTCAATCCCTGGCCTTGCTCAGTGGGTTAAGGATCCGGTGTTGCCGTGAGCTGTGGTGTAGGCTGCAGAGGCGGCTCGGATCCCACGTTGCTGTGGTTGTGGTTTAGGCCGGCAGCTACAGCTCCTGTTAGACCCCTAGCCTGGGAACCTCCATATGCTGTGGGTGTGGCCCTAGATTTGGCAAAAAAAAAAAGATTGAGTAGGAATCAGAACATTGCAAGTGTGCTGTGGACTTTTAATAAAATTCTGCAGACAGGCACAGAGAAGGAGGATGTTTGAAGAATTTCAGATGAGGTGTATTTTGTCTCTGAGCCCTTTGGTTGACACAGTTTTTTTGGGTTTTATCAGAGCTACTAAAATATACATTTATCTTGCTGAACACCAATGAAACAACGCCAGAATACCAATCTTGCAATAATGTTATTAAAGCATCCCCCCCACCATGCCTTTGGAAGGCTTTTGCATTTGCAATAAAAATCATCACAAGCGCTGTCATTACCAAGATGTTTTAAAAGTTTGGGCTGGTTCAGTTTTGGGATCATGCTAATTAAATGTGACAGAATCTTAGTGGCATTTATAGGATGTTGGTATGTCCATTTCATCTGCTACTGTATTCTTTAAACAGGCTTTCTCCAAATGGGCATATCATCTTTCAACCTTACAAAAAAAAATCAAGAACAGGAAATGACAAGCTTTCACACCAAATAAGACCCTATATCACTACCATCCCTGTTCTTTAGCTTCGGATAGTGACAGCCATCGCCCAGGAGAGCAGAGTTGTCATTTTGACCTAAATATTGGCATCTTTAAAAGTGTTCTCTTGTTCCAATGCCAAGTTTGCATTGAATATTGAAGGTGAAAGTCTTTGGTTTTCCTAGGTTTCAAACTCCAACTCCAGGTGAGAATCTGTGTGAGGCTATTGTAAATAATGCAGTAGATACATAGGAAAATTGAACGTGTAATAACTGAACTCTTTTCATTTCAGGCATTAGGATTCAGAGTTGTACTCTCTTACCTCAACCTGACCACAGTATTGGAAGCAGCAAAATGAATACACATTTAGAGGTTAATTGTTTTCTAAAACATTGCATAGATGTGCTTTGATTTATACATTTAATGAAAGAGCAGAGAGTGAAATGCAAGGTTTTAAGGAATTCTTTATGCTTGTGTTTTACCTTAACTTTTCATTATTTCCTTGAAAACAGCTCTGGTCTCTTAATATATTCCATTATACTTATTTTTGTTGCACTCTGCAATGAGTCAAGAGTTTAAATTTTGCCTTAAATGTGTGTAAGACCTATCTCTTAGGAAAGTATCTGTTTATGGCTCTCAGGGGCACTGTGATGGGTGGTATGAAGTGGTTACAGTGTATCTTGGGCCCTGGTGACATTCTAAGGATTTGGAACCCAAGGCTTTTCTTCATCTAATTTGTTCAAGGCTTAAATTGTTTAAAGTAGATATGCTTATATTTCATCACAGGAGGCTGTCTGCTACAGTTTTTTCTCTAGAAGAGTACATAATTTTAAGAGACAGCAGGATGTTAGCTTAGGATTGACTATAATGTATTTACATTTATATTCTAGAATCTCTTTTAAAATGGAAACTATCACCCTTTTCATATATATATTAGTTTCATAAACTTTAACAAACTATAAATATATACATTTAACAAAAAGGGAATTCCTGTTATGGCTCAGTGGTAACAAACCCAACTAGTATCCTTGAAGATGTGGGTTCTATCCTTGGCCTTGCTCAGTGCGTTAAGGATCTGTGGTTGCCACGAGCTGAGGTGTAGGTTGCAGATGCAGTTCGGATCTGGCATTGCTCTGGCTGTGGTGTAGGCCAGCAGCTGCAGCTCCAGTTTGACCCCTAGCCTGGGAATGTCCATATACTGTGGGTGTGGCCCTAAAAAGTGTTTGTGCCTGAGTACTGGCAAATATATGCAGATGGTCTGACCCATTGCACCCACAGAAATACACACTTTTTGCTTCTTCTTCCCATTCAGTGAGCAGATGTTGTGCCTTATGCTAGGTGCTTCACACACACTCACTTATTGAATCCTCACAGGCCCTTTCTCAGTTAGCTGTGTCACCTACATTTGCCAGATGCCTACGGAGCACAGAGAGTTTGAGTAACCTGCTCTAGGCCTCAGGGCCAGTCAAGATGGAACTTGGATTTGCATGTAGGTCTGAGTGACTCTCAAGAGAGAGCCCTCATCCCTACTTTCCACTTTACTGAATTTCTGCTGCATGCAGATCCATGCTTCCATGCTAGCTTTCCAGTTCCTGACCCTCCTAATCACCGATTAGCCACAGTTTTTGTGGTAATGCTTTTCTTTGGTTGAGTCATCCTTTTGGTTGTTTGGACCTCAGAGTTAGCAATCCAGGGTGGTCAAACATAGCTTCCTTGCAAGGGCAGTCATTATGTATTGTACATGGAAGGATGGGTGGCGAGTTATTGTAGCTGGCTAGTATATCACAGAGAAGAGATTCTGCTGATGGTAAGAAAAGGAAACACTTCCCCCTCCATGATTCCTGTCCATTCACAGACAACACACACACACACACACACACACACACACACACACACATCTTTGGAGCCAGAAAGTAATTGAGCTTTCTTTTTGGTGAAGATCAATTAGATTTTCTTTAACTTGCTGCTGAGGCTTTGTTATTAGCCTTTACTGATACAATGAAGAAGCAGCTTACACTTGTTGAGATAATTCTTGATTCAGATGTGGATTTCTTGATGTGGATTGTGATTGGACAGTTACATGGTAGCAAAGGAGTTTATACATTAGCTAAGGGTAGAGGAATGTCTCAGCTCCTTCTGTTGGCTGTGCCAACTCTTTCAGCTGTTCAAGAAACAGGATGTAAGGAGGAATTGTTTAGAAATGACAGCCTGGGGTGAATTCTGGCATCAGGTGTCAGAGATTCTATTCTTGGTTGTGCCTTTGGATTGCTTATTCAGAGTGAGTGATTTTCCCTGTGTCCTCATGTGGGTAATGAAGAAGTGGTCCGTGACAGTATTTTCTTAGCCAGGATCTGGGTTTACGTTATCTCCTTTTGACATTCTCCAGTTAACACTATCTTAAGATTTAGGACATCTGAGCCACCACTGAAGGCCTAATGGAGTGATTTGAGCCATCAAAGAAGCCTGGCTCCTTGTGTCTTCCTCATTGATTTTTATTAGTCTAGGTTAAAACAGTAGTTCTCCAGTATATATGCATCTAGATGCATCTGGGAACTTGTAAACACAGTGATGCCTGGCCCATAGGAGACCTGATCTCTCAGGGAAGGGCCCAGGAATCTGCATTTTCTAAGAGCTTCACAGAAAACCATGAAGCACACTAGTGATTAAGGACCTCTGGTTGTACCCTTAACCAGCTCAAAATTAGTTCGTTCAAAATTTGTTCATAACTGCTTGATTGTTCTAGTATAGGATTAATAGATAAAAATACAGGATGCCAGGTTAGGCTAAATTTGAATTTCTGGTAAATAGTGAATATTTGTTTGCCAGCATAGGTCCCATGCACTATTCATATCTTATTTTATTTTATCTGGCAACCTTTCATGCTGTAAAAAGCCAGAACAGTCTTGGTTCCTTCACAAGTGTTAATACCAAGGGGTCAGAAAGAATCCTGAGACAAAGAGAGGTCTGTAGAGGCTTTGGTACTGCCCGTTAACTTTATCTCGAACCTTTTAAAGACACTATATTAGAAATAAATTTGAAAATGCCTTTTTTTATCTTTCATTCATTTTTTTGCCCCTTTATGCTGCATTTTACCAGTGCTGCATTCACTTTTATCCCTCAAATACATTGAAGACTTTTTATTTTTAAGTGCCAAGGAATCTAGCCACATGGCTCCTATTAAACCATCACTTCATGTGGAAATTTGTTCCAGTTTTTCTCTTGTGGCTACAACTACCTTCTCCTAAATCGCAGAACTTTATTTTGATGAGATTTGTGAGGAATCTAAGACTTCCCCATTGACCAATTTGTTGTCTTCCCAAACAGTTATTCTTCCAAATGGAATATTTTCCACTGCTTCTGAATTCTATCTCTTTAGTCTCCTTTGGGGAAAAAAATTACCCAAGACATACCAGCTAAGGTAGGAAACAAAACCCTCGACCCTTGTTTAAGACCAGGTCATGGGCAACACCACAAGATTCACTTTCACTGCAACTGATCTCCAGGTACCACCCACACTTAGTATAAGCTGACACAGTAGAAAAGACCTGTGGCCATTAGGTCAGCAAATATTTTCACTTTGCCTTTTATTGAATAAGTTATCAGATGTGGTTTTCTGTGCTCTTAATGGGCACACTTGTCTTGTGAATACGGCATTACTAGCACAGAGCCCGGAATAGGTGGTTGTGATTGCCAAGGAGACAGTTCAGTTGCCTAGACCCAACCTTTTCATCATCTGAAGGTTGTTTATTCCCAGCCTTTGATCTTGGGCATTTTTACCGTCTCTCTGTGTCCTAGAAATCTGGACTCCGATGATCCTACACAGTCCTTATGTCCAAACAGCACAAAGTCCATATTGAATGTGTACACCTGATATTTCTGGGTACCTTGGAGCAGAGTACGTGTGGGTGGAACCAGGGATTCTGTGATTTAGAACCCTGTCTCTCACTTTCTGGGATGGGTGACAATTTATTCTTTTTCTTTTTAGAGCCACACCCATGGCATATGGAAGAAACTAGGCTGGGGTCAAAACAGAGCTGTAGCTGCGGACTTTGCCACAGCCACAGGAACACCAACACCGGATCTGAGCAGCATCTGTGACCTGCCCCACAGCTCACAGCAACACTGGATCCCTAACCCACTGAGTGAAATGAGAACCCTCATCTTCATATGGACAACATCGGGTCCTTAACCCACTGAGCCACAGTGGGAACTCCAACAGTTTATTCTTATTGGAGTACTTCTTCAAGTTCAACAAATATCTGCCTGTATCTGTGTCCCCCTCCAAACATTATTTCAGAGTAGATAGAGGGGTTCTGTGGCTCAAGAAAGAAAAGTTTCCTCACATTGATTCACCTTTTCTTGTTAAGCATGTGTAAGTTAGGCTGGAAGTGGGGAAACGGAAATTCTCTGCACTGAGATGGGACAGACACCTCCAGCTCCACCATGGCAAATCCCCTGCAAAGGGTAGCTAAATGGAGTAAAGAGAGATGAACAATTTGGATCCCTGAGGCTTTGAACCAGACTTTACAGCCCGGATTGAAAACCCTGCCCCAGACTATATTTCTTCCCGTGGGGCGGATGGGCTAATGAATGAACAACTTGCAGCAGCAATTTCAAGCCTCTCTAAGAGCTGCAGAGAGCTAGAGGATGCAGGAGGGAGGACAGAATGGGGCCTCCTTTGTTCCACGGGAGCTACCTTCTAGTTATCGTTCTGCTGCTAAGCGCCTTCACTTCGCAGCGTCAAATTGTTCATCTGTAAAGCAGTGATAATACTCCTACTTGGCTGGGCTAGCCGGAAGATTAAAGCCAGTAATATATGTTAAGTGCTTAGCACAGTGTCTGCGAGGGACATGGCTTTTAAGGACTTCAGTAAACCTTAATTCTCTCTTGCCTGGAAAACTATTTGTGAGGGCACATTCTAGACTTGGCAAGGACGCTTATTGCACTGAGGCTTTAAGAGATTATTGTATATTTATACTCTGAGCTTCCTCTGATTAATAATCTACCATTGAGTTCACCAGTGACCAATGTTGAGCTAAACCGTTCTTTTTACTTGCAACCGGAGCTGTATTTGAAACCCTGGCTGTGAGAGGCAGTCTCAGAAACTCAAGACCAAACCCTCAGTTATCCGGACTGCTTTCAGATTTGCTGCTATGTTAATTATATGTATTTTCTCCTTTTCCTTTGGGGACAAGAACTATGTATTTTCATTACAATGTCTTCGAATGCCTCAAAGTATTTGGCTGTTTTCCTCTATTTTGGCATAGAGGCAGGGATGTTATAATTTGTCTAAAAGTATTTGCTGTTTCCAAACAGCGGAGAGAGCGCCTTACATTTAGAAAGTGCTAAAACATTATCATTGTTTTGTGTTTGGTGCTTGCAAACTCAGAATGTTCCATGTTATTAAAAGCTTTCAACACCTTCTTGTCTTTCTTTGAAAAATAATCAGCATATTGCCTCTAGCATTCTTTCAAGGAAAGCCAAAGACTGTGTTTTCTAACTTCTGAAAACCTAATTCCTAAAGCAATGGCAGCACAAACAGCTTGTACCTTTTGCAAGTAGGCTAACAAGTCAGGTATTGTCTTTGTTTCCAGATGCATTTCAGATTTGCAGCTCTCTATAGTCAAAGTAATTGCTCTCTTGATGGTGGAAATACTTTTGCATCTGAGAAAGGGCATCATAGACAGCCTTCTAGAACATTCCAGATATACTCCCAAGAGCATTGACACACTGCTCAAAGAGGGCTGCTGACAGTCAATCCAAATCCTTGACACGGAACTCACACAATGCACACATGTTTTATATGTCTGTTTAGAAAAAATGAAAAGCCAGCTCTGTCCATGTGAGCTCCTGATCTTAAATACAGTTATGCCTCTAAATATAGCTCAGGACATTTGTCAGCGAACTGCGAAGCTCTTGTTAAAAATAAAATGGAAATTCAAATCTCAAAATAAATAAGGAGCGATTTGTAACACATTGCCTGTTTTTCATTTGGGGCTGGCAAATCTGAGGCCTGTGGAATGCCGCTGTGGGTGACCCCATTTAAATAATTATTCAAAAGCTCTTGAATCTGCTGTCTCCTTTTGCTGTTGGTGTAGAACACTACAAAGCTGAATCGATTCTTTTAAAATGTATTTTTATATTTTGTCAATAGGTATAAAAAGGGAGGAGAGGAAGTGAAATGATTCATTTTAAATGACGTATGAATCCATTTTCCCTGCAATGCTCTTACAGAACTCCTGTTGACATTAAGGGGAGTTGAGCACCTGCATGAAGAGGGGAATTCTAGTCACCAGCCCAGTGCTGCTGTCTTTAAAAAGAGATGTACGGAGTTTTATTAATTCTCTGCAGCCACGCTCCCCTTTGAGATTCTGCTTTCTAGCCAGGGTACCATTTTTCAGTTTATTAGCCTCTGAGGACCATGCCCTGCCTTCAGTACGCGTGTTCTACATCCACTGCTGTCAATAGGACTTGGCTGAGGTGGTCAAGGACAGACTTGTGCCTTTTCTCAGCAAAAATGGCAGTCACTGCCCTTAGAGAGTTTGTCACACTTCGAGTTGAGGAGGAAAGGGCCAGATAGTTTTAATATTGCTTGTGGTGTTGCCTTTTTCATCTATACTGAAAAGCACACCAATTTTTTTTTTTTTTAATATATATGGGCACCTGTTTCTTTTTTCCTTCCATTCTACGTGTAACCAGAAAGCTCCTAAACATTCCACTGCAGCAGCTTTTGTGACTTATGCCAGAAAAAAAAAAAAAAAAAACCACAGGCACGCCGTGTTAACTAGGCCGTATAAAAGCATATTGCAAACATTATTATCAGATGAGAACATCTTTATAAGCCCATAATCATTTTGAATAATAATGGCAGCAGAAACAAGGATAACCGATGGATGATAAACCCAGAATGGATGGCTAAGTGGCTGTCTCTAAGAAGTCACCTTGTAAATCAGAGGCAGAGCTGAAGGGAAGGAGGCATTGGTCTGGCTTCCAGGCAGAGCCTCCAGCCTCTGTCAGGAACAAAGAAAATAGATGCTGCAGCGAAGTGGGGAACATGGGGGTTGAGGAATGTAGCAAACCATTTTAAGAAAGTTTTTGGCTCTTTCATGTCTTTTGTTTATATAGCTCAATACAGCAATACAGGGGCATTCTGTTTGCGAGTATTGCTTCAGATTATTGACATGCTCAAAGTCACAGACAGCTTTATTGGAGGGTGACCTACGGCTGCCTTGCCATGGCGGGAATAAATTGAGTCTAAATGACATCTGGACGGCCATCCTTGCCCCCTAAATCCAGTCTGGCTCTCAGAGACCTAGGATCTTCTTGCAAACCTGGAATCTGAACAGCAGAGACACATCCCTCCCAGCCGGAATCGCCTCCCTTTTGATCTGCCCTGGCAGCCCTGATAGAAATCAGCTTTTGGAAGCACTTCGAATTCTTCTCTCTCTCCCTCTCTTTTTTTTTAATTTTTAAGCTGACCAACCTCTGAAGTGAATCTCCACTCCTCCTCCACCTTCCCTAGGAATAAGGTCCCCCTTCCAGCTGGCCCGAGTGGACTTCTTGCTCCCCTTCCCCCTGGAGCTGCTTTTGAAGCCAGAAGATGCTATGATGTAGTGGCTGACGGGAGTGGGGAGACGCAGGGGAGGATTGAGGGCCGGCTGAAATCCATGTTGCTCCCTGTGATTCCAGCTTTTGCCTTCTCTTCCTTTCTAAAATATATATTTACTTTTATTTTGAAATGCGTATCTTTTGGCAGAAGTAAAGACAGACTTATTCTGGGTTTGAAGAACACCACCAGAGTCAGCCTGTTTATGCAGAGTTGACTGTAACCAGCAGCTGCCACCAAAGCCACTCGTGCCAGGACTTGGAAATTGGACGTACACCCATTCCATCTAGGCTTAGGTTATTTCGGGAGGAGGAAAGCTGGGAGGTGTCAGAAAGTGTATATATGAATCCTGATGCTCGGTCTTCCCTCATATCTCATTTTCCAGCTCCTTGGAGAAAATTATGTCTCAGAACCTCAATTTTCCTTATCTGTAAAATGGAAATGAAACTCTTAGCTCATGAGATTGTGTGGAAGATTAAAGGATGCAGTATTCTTAAGCCCTTTATATAGTTTCCAGTTCATTGAACCCTCGTCATTATCAGGGTCCTATTTATGGCACAGTACATTTCTGTTGAATATGTATAGGGTTCTAGAGGAGAAAAATGGACAGTTCTCTTTGAAATCAACACCAGTGGAGTAATAATGAATCTTTTCGTGCAAATATGCACCAATAGTGATATGCCAGATTAGTGGAGGGTGGTTATTCAATGTGTATGTAGCCTGTTGGGATCTCCTAAAATCAGTAGGTATCAAAAGAGGATGCCTGGGTCCCTTGCAGATTTGTCCTTGAACATCCACCAGTCTGGTTTGGGTTGTCTCAGTTTTGTCACTCAGATTCACATCTTGTCTTTCTTTCTGTTTTTAGTTGTTTGGATTTCTCCCAAAGTATTTGTGGCTAAAATTCCTTTTGGACTCTGAGCTGCCTTTTTTACATAAGCTTTGGATTGGAATCAATAGCATGTCAAGATGCCAGGCACATTCAGCCTAATAGCAGGTGGGTGTCTGCTGGACAGTATGCCTGATTTGCCTGACAGTAGCAAATTTAGGCCAGAATTAATGAGCCGGGGAAGATGCTGTGGGGGTGGCAGGATTTTTTGCAGAGTTTTCAAAAGTAATTTTATTTTCTCCTTCTAATGGGGTTGTGTTTGCTGCAGAAATGTGTGTATTCATCTATGTACGTGTGTGTATGATTATTACAACATGGGACTGCTTTATTCTTGGAAAATAATATCCACACAAGACCTAAAAATCTGTCTCATGTACCTAAATAGAATTTTGTTTAAGTTAACAGTTTGTCTCTGTCTGCTAAATGATCAAGGAGAAGAAAACATTCAAATACTGAGTGAATCGTTGAAGTTTTTGTTTGTGCTTGTTAGGATCCATTCCTGTTGTATTTTGGGCTAATGTCTGAAAACAGTAGGTCAGCCGAAGGAGGTCGCCTGGGGTGGTGGGTGAAGAAATGGAGCTATATGACCAGACGCTATAACATTCGAATCTTGCTTCTGCTGCTTAGAGGATGTTTAACATTGAGCAAACCTCCTGCCTTTTGATTTTCTTTTTCCTCTGGAGTAAAACATAATTAAATGTGGAAAGGCAAATAAAGTTTCTGGTGTACATCTTGGGCGTCCCGAAGTGGTGGCTTGCCAGCTCACCAGTAGAAATGGAAGACCACAGCAAGGGTTCTGGTTTCTTCCATGTTTATACTTCAGCTGGTCCTTTTGTTTCTCCTACCCTGTCTCCTGCAACAGGCTTTCTCCTGTTTCTGCTTTTAATTTCAGATATAAACTCTGGAACCCAGGCCTTCTAATCCTTGACCACAAGTGCTCTTTAAATTCGGGAGACCTCCCACCGGGGGGATGATGTTAACCATTCTGATCTAGATTTGGGCAGAGGATGAATAAAATGGAAATGAGGCTTATGCAAATCAGCTTTCCCTTTGTTTGGAGATGGTCCACTGCAGCAGTCATGGGTATTCCAGGACTCTAGAACAGAGCAAGCAGTGCTTTGAATGACAAGCCGGTGGCTTCACATGGTTCATTATAGGATGCCACTTACCCCCGGAGAAGACTGGCCTCTATATTTTGTGGTCAAAGAAAGGAAAGCAGTAGTTTGACAGTACCACTGAATCCTAGTTCAAACGGTTTAGAAAATTCTACCACGTCTCCACTTCTTGGAACAAAATGGCGGTTCTTCTCTCCCTTGGTTTGCAGTGGGCGTTCATGGTAACGTTAGCCTTGAAGATTGACCCCAGGTTGAAGGCTTCATTTTCTTCTCCGGTGAAAGGTTGAGAAGTCTCCCCTATGGAGTCGTGACATTACATATATTTTATAAAGTTTACAATAGTCATTATTTTTAAATTTGTAGAGATGATAGATTTTAAAAATAATAAAAATCTTGACTTTTTATTCAGAAAAAATGTGTGTTTTTGGGGGGGAAGGTTTGAGGATAGTGTCTAAAAGTTCCATTGACGTGTTTCCCTCGAATGAAAAAAGGCCTTGTATTCGGGGTCAATCTGCAGTGTTGTTTCCCCATAATATCTTGTCTATGATTAGGATGTGTGACAAATAAAATTCTGCCATTTCACTTTAGTTTGGGTCATAGCCTTTGAAGGGATGAGGTCTTGGTTAAGGAGGACAGCTATACCTGTGGACACAGATGCATTTTGGCTTTAACTTACATGTTTCCTTGTAGTGAGGGGCATGCTTTTCTGTTTATAGAGTTCATCATTTACATCGGCTGCTTTTTCTTGAGGGGGGCGGCGTGGCAAGTGGGAAGCAGTGTTAACACAATCTGATAGTGGAAAGAGCTCCAGCACTGGAGGAAGGACTAACCTTAGATATTTGTTTGATCATTGTTTTTATGAATCTAAGTTTTCATGTTTCAAAATTGTTCAAAAAGAAATTTCTCTGCCATGGTAAAGAAGAAGCTATTTGGAGTTCCCACTGTGACATAGTGGGTTAAGAAACAGACCCACAGACGTAGAAAACAGACGTGTGGTTGCCAGCGGGGACGGAGGAGGAAGTGGGATGGACTGGGAGTGTGGGGTGAGTAGATGGAAACTATTACATTTAGAATGGATAAGCAGTGAGGTCCTACCGAACAGCAGAAGGAACTATATCCAACCTCTTAGGACAGAACATGATGGAATATAATGTGAGTAAAAATATGGATATATCTGTATGACTGGGTTACTCTACGGGAGAAATTGGCACGACATTGTTAATCAACTATACTTTAATAATAATACGATAATAACAATAATAATAAATCTGACTGTAGTGGCTCAGGGTACTGCGGAGACGCAGGTTCGATCCCCAGCTGGTGTAGTGATTTAAAGGATCCACAGCTGTTCAGATTCAGTCCCTGGCACCTGGGAATTTCCATCTGCCCTGGGTGCAGCCATGAAAAGGGGGGGAGAAAAAGGAGGGCAAAATAGCTCAGTAACTCTAACAATGGAGTGTATTTACTTAAATGACAGCTACCATCCCATTCTCTATGTGAGGTGCTACGTTTAAGGTATGCGTAGGCTCTGCGGTAGATATACAGGCTAGGGGTGGTAAGGCAAAAAATGGAGTTTTGATTGATATTCTGTTCAACAGCACGATGCACATTTTTTTTTTTTTTGATACATATACAACATGGCCTTTGGTTTATGTGACGTGTGTGTGTGAAGGGTAATCATAGTTTGTCTTGATTTAAGAACCGCTATGAAAGGGAAGAAAGCTTGAGTTGGGGAGCTAAGGAGGAGGTGGAGAGACTTACAGAGGGTCTTCTTCAGCCCCACTCCATTTTCAGTGGACTTCATGCTGTTGGAGGCAGTGTAGCACAGTGGTTAAGAAGTGTAGAATCAGTTCAAGCTGGATTGAAATGTTGGCACTTGTTAACATTGATCTTGGTTAGTTATCTAATCCCTGTGGGCTCAGTTCCTTTCTTCAGTACAGTGGGAGTAACAAGAGAACCAAGTCACACTGCTACTGCACAAAATAAATGAAGATGTCTGAAATAAAACATCTAACATGTAGTTAGGCACTCAGATAAATCATAGCTATCATTGTTATGATCATTGCTGTGATACATATAAAGGGGATAATACCTAGTCCTATTTTATGCTGTTATTGTGGGCATTACATGTGATAGTTATGCCTAAATTTGTCCTTCAAAGTAAGTGCTCAATGAAGTCTAGCTGTTTTTATTTTTTTTAAATTTTATTGGAATATAGTTGACTTTCAATGTTGTGTTAATTTCATAGGTGTTTTTATTATTAACGTGGGATGAAACACCTAATTCTGAGAAATGTTAAGGAGTAGCTGTGAAAAAAGGCATCCTTTTATGGGGTTCTGTGTATGTTAGAAACATGTCATTGTTTTAGTGTATATTTCCATGATATTCTACATAATTTCTCACAATAACAATTGCCCATCGTTTCGCTGCACAACTTCGGATGTCAAAAAAGCTAAGCTTCTTCCCTCCTTCCCTCTCCCTGCCCTGTTGAAAATAGGAAATGATCTGAAAGAAAAAAAAACCCAGAGAAAACTCTCATGTGAGGAATGAAGCTGTCCTTGTGAAGGGTTAGGGCTCTAGGAACTGCATGCAGAAAATCATTGAAAGATAATCTCTGTAAGATTCTGAAAATTTCTGGGGGTGGAAACTAACTCTGAAGGTTAGACTGTCCCAGTAATTCCAGGAGTAAATACGTCAAGGATGTTTATTTACTAGAAATTAATTTTAATTCATTTAATCTTTTTAATTCTCTGTCTTACTACTTAAAGAAGCAGAGGTAGTGAGAAAGAATCTGTCCAAAACTTAGAGAAATTTTGTTTTCCCCTTTTTAGGGCCACACCCGTGGTATATGGAAGTTCCCAGGTTAGGGGTCCAATCAGAGCTACAGCTGCCGGCCTACGCCGTAGCCACAGCAATGCCGGATCCCCGACCCACTGAGCAAGGCTAGATCTTGAACCTGCATCCTCGTGGATACTGGTCGGATTCATTTCCTCTGCGCCACAACGGTAACTGCTAAAGAAATACTTTTAAACTATATGAAATCCTTGCTGCGAGTAGACTGGAGTGGGCAGAGTTCTCCAACAGCCCCCACAAGGAGTTAATCCGTGGAGCAACAGAGGGGCACTCTATCCCAGGAAGAGGGTTCAAATGTGGGCTAAAGCAATGAATTTGAGGAGCGGAACACTCCCATTTTGGCAGCTTAGGCTTGAAGCCCTCTGTACACCCAGCATCAGGCAGCAGACGCTGAGGGACTCCAAGCACATCCCAGGGGGCCTCCAGAATAAGGTCAAGGTCTGAGCTTCGGGCTCACTTAATATTTCCTGAAGGCATTGTTCAAGGAAGAAAATATAACTTACTTTATATAACGTGCACGCTGCATGTTGATTGTACTCCTCTGGTCCCAGGAACCTCCTGAAAAGAATCAGTGAGAAGCAAGAGAAAAATGGGCCTTTCCTAATAAAGCTCATCAGAATGTGACAAAGGCTTTTGGATGTTTTAAGAGCAGGAGGTGATTGGCATTTTTTTGTTGTTGTTGTTGTTCTGGTTATGGGCGGACTCCTGGGGTGCCATGGTCTGTCTTTATCCCTGCAATAGGATTTACTTATTTATCCCTCAAGGAATATGGGCTGCCCTTCCTCTTTACCTGTAAGCTTTCAGTCTTAGGAAGACTCGGTGATTAAATTGCTCTGGTGTGTTAACCTCTCAGTTTAAGCACTGGTGAACTTGTGCTCTTCAGCTGCTTGCCTCACAAAATGCAAGAGCTGATTGATATTAGCGTAGAACTAGGAAATGCCTTTTAGGGATGATATACCAGGCCTCATGGTATTGACTTAGGGCACAACACTCATTTCCTTCTTTAAATAATTAGTAGGAGAAAGTACATGAAAAAATAAACCGAAGGTATCAATGAGAAAAATGCGGGGGCCAATTAAAGTTGTGAAAGGCCTTTTATATGATGCCTTAATTCTGTGCTTTTGCGGAGCAGCAGTCATTCCATGCCTAGGTTGGGTGACTGGATGCAGTCAGACTTGGAGGTTCTCCCTTGGACGTTTCTGCAGCTCTCGTTTCCCTTCCTGTCCTTCAGGACATGGCAGTGTGCCCTCTAGAGCCACAGGGGACAGACACTCTTCTCCGGGCTCCCATGCAGTCCTGCCTCCATTCAGCAGAGAATCGCTTACTGTGTGGGAGCCGGCCTCCGCCGCAGATGCCTGCTGACCCAGGGCTCTGAGTGGTGCTGAAAGCTGCTTTATGAGCTTTGCAAAGTCGGTGTGCTTGCCTGCAGCTGCACGTCTGGGAGAGAATATGGAGGGTGGGGGCAGAGAGCCGTTCCGTCATCGCTGGCCCTACCTTGGGCAGGCCTTGTGCTACATGAGGCTTCTGTACTCCTGCTGACCTGTCCTTGCAAGTGGGGCAGCATCCACAAAGCAGGGCAGGAGGTGGGCTTAAGGGGGAGCTTGGTAGAGGCAATGAATAAAGCTATGAGACCGCTGAGGAAAGGCAAGAGGCAAATGCCAGCCTCTGTGCGAGGTGAAAGGAGGATATGTAACTTAGAGCCAGGTGATGTGGTTAGCCTTCTAACCATGGCCGGTGATGGCCGGTGTGACCTTGAACCCTGGTTTCCATATTTGTAAAATGGTGGTCCAAATGTCTAGCTCCAAGTGGAGATAAGATCTAGGGGGATAATGCTTGTCAAGTTATCTGTCATCAACACTCAATAAGCTTCTCCAGCCTGTCAGCCTTTCCAAGCCACCCTCCTCAGGCCTGACTGAGCTGAAAGAGCAAGATGTTACTCAAGTGTTCCATTTCTATTACTCTTTTTTACTTCTTGATTCATCCAGATGGTGATTTTTCAGGGCAATATTTGTATTAGCAGTCTTCTCACACGGCCTTCCCCACTCAAAGGAGGCTCAACCATGTTCAGTTAAAATACGAATCCTGAAATTATCCCCGTCTGAAAAATGAGAACCTTTTTATTTCTGATTACAGATGCAAGGTGAGTTTATTTGTAGATAATTTGGAAACTCCAAAAGTAAAGAGTAAAATAACCAGCAGTTATAATCTCAGTACACAGAAAGAATCATTGTGTGTGTGTGCATGTGTGTGAGATAAATGCATGAGAGTATATATGGTGGGTATTTTATTA
The DNA here is from genome assembly GCA_004024745.2 of Catagonus wagneri. Classification (NCBI taxonomy): domain Eukaryota; kingdom Metazoa; phylum Chordata; class Mammalia; order Artiodactyla; family Tayassuidae; genus Catagonus; species Catagonus wagneri. Next base: position 16,846,917 of record PVHT021183631.1, read on the forward strand.
AGTGTGATATTAATATGTTATAGGGTTCTGGATTCTGCAACATAAAGCTTGGCAAGATTGAGGATGGATGAAGTTTATTTTCTTCATTCTAAATCATAAGAAATTTGACAATTCCATCTTGTTCTAGAACCTAAGGTCTAGGTAAAGTGCTGGCAAACCAAAGATGATGGGTGGGTACATCTCCCCCCCCCCGCCACCACTTTATTGAGGAGCAACTGACAAATACAAATGCATATACATTTTCCTTTCTTGATGTTCTTCAGGGGTACCAATGCTTCAGCCCCACTGGTAGTCAGTGATAATGACTGCAAATATTTTTATGTTGTTTATCTTCTCGGCATTGGTTCTACATGCCACACACACATACATAGTTAATACATGTATATACACGTGCTAATTAACATATATATATATATATATATATATAAATAGGTATGTATGTATATATGTGTGTGTGTGTGTGTGTGTGTGTATGATTTGATTCTTTTTGTAGAAGAGGAAAATGAGGCACAGAGAGATTAAGTAACTTGCCCACACGTCACACAGCTTGTAACAATGGAGCCCAGTTCAGTTCTACAGACTGTGGAGCTTGCATTTTTTCTCTTCCGCCTACTGTATTGATAACACTGGTATAAGAAATACTGTTCAGTCAAGGAGCCTAAAGTTTCAGTTATGCAAAATGAGTAAGTGCTTAGAGATCTGTTGTACAATATTGTGCCTATATTAAAAATTCTGTGTTATACACTAAAAAATTTGTTGAGAGTAGTCTCGCTAAATGTTCTTATAGTAAAATACAGTTTTTAAAAATAAATGAAATAATGCCCCAAATCAGCATTTTATAATCCTGGTAAAGCTCGCCTTTATGTGCTCATCAGTATAAAAATTGAAAATATGGTGTTTCATTTTATATATAATATATCAAAGTAAAAAGGGGTCTTTGTTTAACATTTTTTTAAACAGTTGATGTTAGAACACTAATCGGGCAAATTCTCATGAGCATGGTAGACATGGAATCAGTTTAGCTATGATCCCATCATTTGTACAGTGGCTGTGATATTTCTCAAAGTCAGAAGAAAAATGTTCAAATCCAAAAGATCAACAAAAGAAGTTAAACTGGTTCTCCTGGAGTTTAGGTGAATCAAAGAAACACCCAGGTGGCATATGAATGTTAAAAGAGGTAGAGGATTTTGTTTGTTTTTTGTTTTTTTTTTATTTTTACAGTCAACTTTCCTTCGTAGATCAATATTCTCCAGTTTGGCCATAGGGAAATCTGCACTATTTTATATAAACAATATCTCACTTGATATTTGGCCCTCGGTTGTCTTAGAAAAGGTGTTGTAATTTTCAATTCTATCATCAAGTGAAGAAGCTCAGCTTTGCTTTGTTTTCAAAATGATATTTTAAAAAAAAACACATCTGCATTCTTTTAGCTCTTCAGGAAATGGGCAGAAGTAGATTTTAGCCTTGAAACTGCTTTGTCATCTAGTTTGTAGCTGGCAAGGAATGACAAAAAAGCCGAGCTTATCTTGGTCACTCTAATTGACCCAGACAGTAGGCACCAATGTGCCAACATTTTCAAAGAACTCCCTAGGAGGAGCTGCTGCTGCTGTCCGAGATTTTCCAGATTTGTTTTGCTTGCTCATTTGATATATAATCTTGTGGTTTCTGGCTCTTCTCACCACCTAAAGTAGAAAAAACATATTCAATTCTTAGGTCATTTTAACTAGAACTTGCTTTTTTAGGTTCTAACAATTTCAACAAATTAGAGGACCTGACTGTGGAAATTTTCTTTTTTTTTTTTACGTGAACACTTTGGTGTTATCAATCCCTACCACAGGTTCAGTAGACAAATGCAAACTGTCTCTTTAGATGTGGTCACAGTTGACAGTTCAAAAGCGTGAAATCAAAACCCTTAAGACTTGAAATAAAAAATCATTCTTGGAATAAGAGCTCATATTTCAAAGATGATATTAAAATAACAATACTTTTAAACATTCCTTTTAGCATAAATTTCTCCTTATTTATTTATTTATTTTTGTCTTTTTGCCTTATCTAGGGCCGCACCCGCGGCATATGGAGGTTCCCAGGCTAGGGGTCTAACAGGAGCTGTAGCTACTGGCCTTCGCCACAGCCACAGCAACGAGGGATCCGAGCTGCATCTGCAACCTACATCACAGCTCATGGCAACGCCTGATCCTTAACCCACTTAGCGATGCCAGGGATCGAACCCTCAACCTCTTGGTTCCTAGTCAGATTCGTTAACCACTGAGCCACAACGGGAACTCCTATATTTCTCCTTATTAAGCACGATCTACAAAACTGTAAGGCTGTATTCTCTTAATCATCGTCTTCGGGAGATCTGTGGAACTCTCCCAGGGTAAATGGTGAGGAATGTTTGGGGAGGTTGTTGATTTTAGCTTTATTTTTTTATCGGTGGTGATGGGATTAGATTAAATTATTCTAGAATGAGCCAAATGTGACTGATTCTGAATTTTATTTTTTAATCCTATCATAACAGCATGATTATTCTTGGGCCCTCTTATATATTTTCCTTTCTGTATATGCTGTTAAGTGCAAGACATGGGCTTTATTTTTTTTTTTAAATAAAAATCATAAAAATACTTCCAGTTCTATAAGCTTCTAGTAACAGGATGAAGTACATTGCTTGAATTATCTCTTGTGTTACCCCCACCCATTACCTTTCAAGGTAGGTACTACTGTGTTATTAATAACAGTATTATACAGATAAGAAGACTTGGGTTTCCAGAAGATTCAACAACTCGTTCAAGGTCATATCACTAGTTCAGGGTTTCTCATCTGTAGCACTGTCCTCAGTGTGAATGGAATAGCCCTTTTTTTTTTTTTGTGGGGCGCTATACTCTGTCTACAGGAAATTGAGCAACATTCATGGTCTCATCCATGGTCCCTCCCTACTAAATGCCAGTTGCATCCCCAGCCATGACTATTAAAAAGTCTCCAATATTGCCACATATACCCTAGGCGGGGGTGGTGGAGGGGGGTGAAATGGCCTTTCTGAGAACCCCTACACTAGTTACGTGGCAGAGCTTGGGAAAGTCTTAGACTAATTCTCTTGGTATTGCACGTTGCCCTCTTCCGGTTCATACAGCACGTAGCTATAGCCATGAGCTCTTGCCTCTTTCTCTGCCTCTCTCGCTTTCTTCTGAACATAGTTTTAGCCCTTAGTGAATGATCATTAATGTTGCTTGTTCATCTCAATGATGGGCTAAGTGCATTGACAGACACCTTTCTATTCTCTTTGTGGGTATAGTCAGCTAGGTATAGGGTCTACACATCCTGACGGCAATAGCATCCATATAACAGCCTGGGTGAAGAATATGTGGTGAGTATTTAACCGCTCCTCTCTCTTCCCTTGCTGAGTGTGTGTTTGACATCTGCAGCCCTCGTGTGTTCACTGAGTCAGACTCTCACTGTTTCCTCTGAATTGCTGAGTAGCCTTGAGCAAGTCACTGAATCATTTGTTTCCTCTTTTTTTCTTTTTCCTTTTTGAAAAAATGAGAACCATCCTTCTACGACAATGCCTCTTACCTTTCACTTTGGAGAGTGGTGTGTTAACTGCAGAACACTTTGAAAGGCATTCTAAGGCATCCATGTCATTGAAAAATAAATGTAATTTTTGAAAAATAAAACTACCGTTCTCCGAGATAACCTTCAAGATGAAATAGTTCATTTGTCAGCCATAAATGTATAAAATATTATAAGAAGAAAGCCAAGAGGTAGCCACGTATACCTTTCCTAAACAGACACTGGTGTTGGTTTTCTTAGGGTTAGACACTTTCTCGGGCTTTCTAGTAGCTGAGGATTTGGGTAAATCAAAACCATTTTGGAGAAAGGTAATCAAAGCAAACAGGCAGTGGTGGTGTCATCTCTTCGTTTCACAGAAGCCAAGGACACATCTTGCCCTCTTCCACTGTAAGCGAGTTTGAAGTGCATTGTCTAGGTTAGAAAGTCTGCCATAGAAAGGTGTTTGGGCTCTGAGGATCTGAAGCTACACAGGCACACAAGCAGAGGACAGACCACAACCTTGCCCTTTGCTTGGAGAAGTCATGGGCCAGGTTTCAGTAGCTCCGGAAAGGTAATTTAGGTGAATGCTTAGGTGATCAGAAATGCTATCGCCTCGGGCCTCCAAAACAGCCATCGAATTGTTTTTGACAACGAGCACATCAAATAGCTGAGACAGGTCTTTAGAAATCTAGGTTAGCAGGCAACTAAATCGTTGTTTTTAATTGCTTTTGATTTATTGAGTGACAAGTGTACATGAGTACCTAATTTATGCCTTTTTTTTTTTTTTTTGTCTTTTTGCCTTTATCTAGAGCCGTACCCACGGCATATGGAGGTTCCCAGGCTAGGGGTCTAACAGGTGCTGTAGCCGCCGGCCTTCGCCACAGCCACAGCAACACCGGATCCAAGCCACGTCTGCAGCCTACACCACAGCTCACGGCAACGCCGGATCCTTAACCCACTGAGCGAGGCCAGGGATCGAACCCGTAACCTCATGGTTCTTAGTCGGATTCGTTAACCACTGAGCCACGAAGTAAACTCCGAGTACCTAATTTATAAATGAGGTGGAGTTTTGTTTGCTGAATATATAGCATACTTATTGCTTAATAAACATCTCGTGAGCTAAGGTAAGCCCTGATTCTTATGGATGTAGAAAATAAAGGGGTATTACGTTTACACAGAATGCTATATAAATTTAATGCACATTTATCTTAGTGTTTTAAACACATGTAAACAGTCAAGATGAATGATTCACTCCAATAAATTGATATAACAGAATACATTTCAGATCAATTTTTTAAAGTGTCAAATTAAATATTTCTCTATGTAGTAGCTGGTTTCATCCCGTCTGAAGGGGTCATTCAAAATAGATGTGACTCGGAGAAAACAAAACAAAATATATGATTGTTTTTTAACAACAGCAATAGGATAAAGACGGCTTTCTTATTTCTTAGTGATACTCGATATAGTCTGTGATAATGGAAGACAAAATAGAAAAGGAAGGAAAGCGCCCTAGAGAAGGACAGAGGTAGCTTCTTTTTTCTTCTCTCTACCTCTCAATAGCCACATCCCTGGTTCCTCACCCAATCATATAACAATTGGGTGGCAAATTGTGGGACACGCAGTAAATGGAGACCTCCATCTTCCTGATTCTTTCTTATCAGGTAAGAGGAATCTGTACACCCTTTCCTCTTTGGTGATAAAAGTTCATCAGCTCTGAAAATAAATGGAATCTAGTGTATATAAAGAAATACTGGCATGATTTTCTCGATCAAAAACTGTCACTACGAAATTCTGCACCTGTTCATGCAGGATGTTGTGCCAAATGCTGTGGGAGATCCCGACTTGCAGAACTTGCTACCTCAGCTGTCCCATGAGCACAAAGCTTTCTTTGTAGTTATTCCATGCTATTTGAAAATTACATAAATATTTTGCATAATATTTTCAAATCAGTGGGTGGAAAATACACGAAATACAACTTTACGCTAAAGTCTCACTTCACATCTGGATATGGGTAACATTTTCTTTTCCTCTTATGCTACATAATTGCTACTGGGTTACATTCTGTTCTCTTAAGTACTTAGAAGAAATGCTTCTTCAGAAGAAAGGAGAAAAAGAGTATTTGCCTAGATGTCTATATACTATCTCTACGCTAAATTTTCTTTTTGTGAGTATGGCTTTCGAATGCTTAACTGATGAGTTATTAGGCTTTTCCTAAAATTTCTGAATTTTTCTGTGGTGTCTGCGTGGCCTCATGCTGTGCTGCTTTTGAAATTCCATGAAGCATGGCTGTTGCCTCCATGGCATCCTCCTGAGATTCAAGCTCTTTAGAACCTCTTCTCCTGACTGCATGGCCCATAGGTTAATTTAAGGCTTGCCATACCTTTCATATTTTTAAATACAGTTGAAACGCTGTTGATCTGACAAGATTAAAAATGTAGTCAAAATTGGTAGGTGCCAGTGGGATTTCAATATGTTATGTATTGTCTGGGGATGGGAACCAAGGAATACTGTTGGGTATTTATAGTCTAACTAGGAACCAATTAATAATGTTTTATTGATTATGAGCTCTTTACCTCAGTGCCAACCCTTAATCATTTCTTTTTGGTTACTTAGCATTATTTTCATGGCTCTTAGTTACCTGATTTGTTTGTTTGTTTTTCCTGAGTTGAAAGAATTTTACAGCTGGTTCAAAGCATTAAAGCATCTCAACATTGGATTTTTTTAAAATAATATTTTAAAAATTTCGATTCACCTTATATACTGTGGATCCTTATCATTTGTCTGCTTATTTAGAACCTTTCAGTCACAAGTATCTGTTAATAATGGGTTTTTAAAATCATCTGAAAACATTATCACTTAATATTAAGTAAATACTATTTAAAGATTATTACTTAAATAGTATTAAGCAAAGTAATGAAACTTTTTAACAGCAAGTAGATGATCACAATTATTTTTTACCTAAAATAATTTACCTAAGCTAAAGTTTAGATTTTTGAACAGTAATGAGGTTTTCAGTCTGCTGGAATTTTGGTCTTCTGAATATTTTAATGAACCAATTCTAGCTTTAAGCTCTCCTAAAAAAATACCGTTTCTCTAAAAAAATTCAAATTGCCTCTGGTAGATCTAGGCAATTCAGCAGTCACCTGAAAAATAGATTAGGTTCTGTCTTGATGTGACCAAGATGAGCCTCTTCCTCTGGTTGAGAAAATCAGAACTGAGCTGATGGGAGGAGACGCAGCAGCTAGATGCCCTGCCTTCAACACCCCCAGTGTCTGTTAGTCAGTGTGGCTTCCTTCCTTTGGATCCCCAGGGCTTTTCTTCAGATAAGAATGTATTTTACAATAAAAGTTAATCTTGATTGGAAGGGGCCAAAGCCCCTTAATAAACCCTTAATAATCTGCCCTAATAAGCCCTTAGTATGGGATAATGATGTTGATTTCCTTATTTAGAGTAAGTGCAGAGGAGGTGTCTTTGAAAGGGAGATAGCAAAGGAATAATAGGAGAGAAAAAAAATCCCACAAACTCCCCTCTGTATGTCACGAGGTCAAGGCTTCACCCTAAGGAAAGTTACAAGTCTGTTCATAGAAGTCACACTTTTTCAAGAGATTGGAAATGCAGGTGATGACGGAGTGACTGTGGGTGGGTGCAAGGGTCTTGCTAGGTCGGGTGGTCTGTGTTTCAAGTTTACCCTCCATGAAGGGAGAGGAGGAAAAATGAGATAGATGGTGATCACTACAGCTGAGGAGGACTGAGGCTATGTTGTGTATGGTGTGGACAGTGTGTGAATGTCTATCTCTCCAGTATGGCGATGTATGTGTACACGTGTGTGCGAGCAGAGTTTCCTTGAATCACTTCCCCCAGGTATCCCCTGTGCCCTGCCCCTTCCCTCCTGCAAGTCTCAGCACAAATGCCTTATTTAAAATTGCATCCACTCAGCCCTTCACCTCACCCCCTAAACATTTGTGAATGTCTGCCCTGACCTCTGAAAGAAGTTGGAAGTTGAGTCGTCTCCATCTCTGTCGTTTTCAGTCAGTAAACATCCAGGAGGCTTTTATCTTTGGCATGTTTGATTCTACATCTTCCCCTTCAGTTTTCACAGAATCCTGGTAAGACCCAACATTTTCTCCATAGTTCCATATACATCCCTGCTAATTACCTACCAGGGGAGACTCAGGGTGTGTCAGGATGACCCTGGGGTTTGGGAACTGCATCATCCTTGGTTCAAGAGATGATGTTTACAATCCGTGTGAATTTGAGGAAATTATTTCACTTTTCTTACATTTAGATTTTTTAAAAAAATCTCAAAACTGAGTTAGTCATGGTGACCTACACGGGTTTTGTGAGGATTCGTGATAAGATGTAGGGAAGTATCTAACAAGGTGCTTGGCCTTGAGAATGCCTTCATAGCCAGTAGACACATTTTGAATGCGTAGTCATGCTTGTTTATTTCTGTATGTGTATATGCACCTCGCTATGAGAAATCATGGATTTCTTTCAAAGATAGGGGAAGAAAGAACCTTTTGAAGTCCATGTGAAAAGAGCTTAGGAATTACTGTCCTGCTGTTAATCCGAGGTATAAGTGCCTTCCATGTTCAAATAGCATCAATAGAATTAATATTCAGAATTTTCTTTGAAGTCCTAATACAGAAAGGCCTGGAAGTGCTATTTCTATTGGGGGATAAGTTCTCAATATCAGGTAACTGGCCCGGTTTGGCTTGCTATATTTTCCTGTCCTCACCTATGTATTCTCATGATGCCGTGAAGCAGGTTTAGAATGGTTTGGTTAATAGGCCAGAGGTGAGCATGTTCCTTGCATGCTCTGTCGCTTGGATCCCACTTCTGCCCGTCCCCCAGGGAGGCTGTGGAGGGCTTGGAGATTTCTTCTATCAGATCTGGGCTTTTGCTCATTCATCTTCAGAGAGGCTTGTGGCTGCCTCAGGAAATTACAGTTCATTTTTTTGACTGTTCAGGAAGGGCCTTTTCAAATACTGGCGTCCAACAAACAAATAATCTCTGCCTGCACAGGGCAGTGAGGATGCCTGGTGTCACCCAGGGGCCAGGAAACAGACTCCTCTGAACTTTCGCCGCGTTTGTTTTCACACGTTATCTTCTCCTCCAGATCTGGAGAGTGACATAGAACCTGTCCTCATGGATTTAGGTGGGGTCAGTTAAATAACCACCAGCCCTCATCTTCACAAGAAGCCTGCAATGAATCAAACATTTCTGCCAATATTAAAACAGTTGAACACACACTTTTCATGTCATTTTTTCTTTCTTTCTTTTTCTTTCTTTCTTTCCTTTTTTTTAGACGCTCTAGCACATTTGTTTGCTGTTTGTCATGTTTATACCTTGTAGAACCATGGACCAAAACAAAGATTAGGAACACAAGGCAGGGTTTTTTTTTTTTTTTTTTTTAAGTGGGAATAGGTCTTTAATGTGAGAATATACTTTCTGTATTTGTCCAATGTGCAAGTAGTAAAAGAACTTCAGCTCGCTAAGCCCATCATCTTTTGGAAGACTTTCTTTTAAATGTTTTCACTGTTTAAGCTCTCTCTGCCTATCACCATGGTACCTGGGAGGATTCGGATGTTTCATAGGTGAGTAGTTACCATGCAGCTGCACAGATCAGAACATGCTAGCAGGGCCTTGTTATGCGATGTATTGACTTTCAATTGATTTTTAAGCACACTTTAAATGGTAATGAGAACTCTGAGCTGGGAGATAGCATATGGCTTTAACAATCTGATTCTCAGAAAGCAAGCAAACATATTAAATGACAGAGTTTCGTGAGAGTGAAACTCAAGGTGAAACCAGAGCAGCTGAATGACAGAAACTGTTTCTCCCCTCACTATTATTATTATTGGCTATGCCTTTACTATATTATATTGTGTTTATAGGGCAAACAAGTAAAGAGGAAAACCAGAATTGGCTACGGAAGTTCGAATCAGATTAAATATGTCATAAGGCTTTGCTTCAAAAAGTATGACTCCTGGTGCTTTTGCATTCCAATCATCCTTTCCAGCAAAATTTAATATGAAAAGTCAATTAAAATATAATAAGGAAAAATGTAGTTCAAGGAGCTGGAAAATGAGAGAAAATGTGTCAGGGCATGAAAGAAAGATGAGGAGAAATATTAGCTATTTAGGCATGAACTACATTTATATATGTATAGTACTCAGTACATCGTCTCTTATTATCCGATATAAATATATAAGTAAATGAGGTGTGAGTCATTTGGAAATATTTGATCTCTTTATGGGAAAAGACTTGGAGGTGCCATCCGTCACTTGTTTTCTTTATTTGTTCTACTGGGTTTTGCTGGCTGCCATTCCCTGCTAAATGACAAAAGCCTATGGGATTATTTTTTCTTCAGTTGCACTATTTTCGTTGCTAAAAGTAAACACTAGGGATGCCAACATGCAGTTGACTTTAGGATATTTAGAGAATTTAAACGTAACTTGTGATAAGTCTAGTGTGTTCACAAAGACCTCCTCGTTCGTCTGCACTTTAGTTACTTCTGCAGAAATGGAAAGGCATTGGTGAATTTATATGGTAAGATGTGTGGCTTTAAAGTATCTACTGATAGGATGTTACTGCTGAGTGGGATGACTTTGATGGCATTTTTTTTTTACACCAGCAAAACTGCCTTATTTAGTCGTAAGCATAATTGTCTACAGTTAGGAAATAAACCCTTGTTCTCCTGAGTTTTAGCCTGTCTTTAATGGCCTCTCTACATATGACACTATTTCAGTTCCGTTGTTTCATTCAAAACTGTTTACATAGTTACTTCATACAGACACAGCTTAAGTCGAATAATGAAAATAATTACCATTTATTGAGCACTTACTCCATTCAGACCATTTACTGAGTAAAAGCTTGGCGTAAATGCCCTCTTTTAATCTTTACAACCATGTTGTTAGGGAATTTCGGATTCGAGAAGTTAATTGATTTACTGAATATTTGCCTACAGCTCATTAATGGCAAAGAAAGTGTTCAGACACACAAGTCTGTCTGACTGCCTTTATTCATCCTGGAATTGAGCAGGTTTCTTAATTGAATGAAGATATTCTACTGAAATTCTGAATCTTAGATTTTTCTGGTGATTTTTGCTTACAGTGCACAGATGTTCGTTACAAGAAATCAGGTACTGGAAGCAGAATCAAGAAACCAAGTCTTTGTCATCCTCATCAATACTTTGTCAACTCTATTCACCGTAGGGCTTGGCATCTGCTGGCAATGTTCAGATGCTCTGAGAAGTCCTTCAGATCCTAAAGCCACTTCTCAGTTGGATCCAGTGGGTAGCACTCCATATCCCTGGGACTCAGAGGCTGAAGGAGACCACAGGCTTTACAGAAACACTCTTCCTGTTATGGTTTTAATAGGAAGACCCAGAAAATGAAGTGACTTTCCCCAAGGCCACACATCCAGTTAAAGACAAAAGTAAGACAAAGACCCAGGTCTCAAATCCATGGCTTTACTTCTTCAACTATTTAGACAGCTTCTTGTTTAAAAGTAGTGCTGAGTAATAGATTAATCATATGCAACAAGTTTTATGCAGCTATGCATTAGGGTAAAATAAATAGATATTTTGTGTTTGTTTTATATTCAGATGACAAATGCAAAGAGCTTTTCACTCCATGAAATACTCCTGACTCCATGGACTAAAAATATTTTCCAGCGTCATAGATGACCATATTCTGGATACTTCTTCTTAGACCATTCTCAAGACTAGTCTTAATAACTACCATCAAATTGATGGTTACCATAGATACTCTGTAGGTTGATACTGTTGTTCCTATTTATAGGAGAAAACCAGGACTCAATGAAGTTAAATGGCTTTCACAATGTCATACAGCTACTCGATAGAATATTTAGGAATTGAACACTGGCTTCGCTAGCTGTAAAGTTTGTGTCTTCCTCTGCATAACACATTGGACCAACGAAATTAAAGATTAATTATTCAGTTTTAATACTTGAAGAATTATCAAGGAGGTCTTTAATGCCATCTTTAATTCCATGCAAAACAGAATTAATCCCTCCTTAAATTGCTCTATAGACATTCAGTTTAATCATTCATTCATCTTTGCTTTCTTTCATCAGGGAGTTAACAAATGAATGAATATTTTACAAATGAGGAAACCAGATCACAAGAAGTTGAAGTAACTTCCCCAAGGTCACAAGCCAGGAAGTGGTAAATCTGGGATTTAAATCAAAGACCCAAATAAAAAGTTAGACTCCATCCAGCTATGGAAAAGTTTAAATGACATTATCCTCACAGGCAGTACAAATAAAGTTTTGAGTAGAGTAATATAATGATACTTTCAGGATATTCATCTGTAAGTAGTTGAGAGCGACAAAAAAGAGAGACTGGAGACTAGGAGAGACAGGAGGCAAGTTCACTTAAGCTTCTTCATGGGGTTAGCAGTAAATGTGTGACGAGGGAGGTTTAGAGTAAGACTTGACCTCAAAGAGTGACTCACTTGGGTGATTAGTGAGGAGGAAGTAGGAAACAGTGGTGACCTCTTCACTGTGGGTAACTGTGAGGATGCTGCTGCCACTGGTCAAAATGAAGAAGTCAGAAGAAGATCCTGAGAGATTTGGTTTGAAGTTCCTGATGGAGATATGACTGTTAATGTCCATGGATATAGAGATGTGGTTTCTAATCAGGTGTTGGAACTGGGTTGAAGATTTGGGATACAGCTTTAGAAGATTAAGGCGGTAACATTTCATCTTGCATCAAAGAGAAGGTGCATGAGGACAGAACTGCAAGGACTGTCTACGTTTAGGGGTCGGGAAGAAAACAAATGGGGTCTGGTTACCAAAGGGGACAGGTCGGGGAGGGATGGACTGTGGGTTTAGGTTGGCATATGCACACTGTGTTATATGGAATGACTGGCCAACAGGGACCCGCTGTATAGCACAGGGAATTCTACTGAATATTCTATGATTGGAAAATAATGTGAAAATGGATGTGTGTCCATGTATCACTGAGTCACTTTGGTGTACAACTAAAATGATCACAGCTTTGTAAATCAACTATATTTCAATGAAACCTGAAGAAATGAAAAGAAAAAACAAATGGGGTTCAAAAAGTAAGAGGAAGACTGCCAGGATATCAGAGAAACCGATGGAGGGGAGAGCTTAGGGAAAGGAAAAGTGGCCAGGAATATCATTCCTTGCAGGGAAGTCAAGGAATATTGAAAGAGACCACTAGATCTTGGATTATGAGATCTAGAGAGAAGTTTCAAAAGTATTTCAGATAGTGTAGGCTGGATTATAAGGATCCAGAGAGTAAGAAATAGAGATAACAGAACTCATTAGAGTGCAAGGAGAAAGATGGAGGGACGTTTGGTGGACTCCCAGTGCTGGGAACAAGCGTTTAGAATAGACCTGGTTTAGACCTGGTTAGAATAGACCTGATTTAGACCTGGTTATCTTAGTCATCAGTGAAGACCTAGTTTGAGGTCAAGTCTTGCATCATGCTGTACATTGCCTCATCCACCCCAGGTCCTTATTAAATGTTTGCTGAGTGACCAGTAGACTGGTCTTATCAAACCAGGAATATAGATATAACCCTCATTTTATTTATTTAAGAAGCATGCTGTCAGCGGGCATAGTCTTTAAGGCATTAGCCTGCCATGGGCCCCTTTGCCTGGCAAAGCAATAAATCTATCTTTTTTTCCTTCAAAAAGAAAAAAAAAAGGTATGCTCTCAAATAAACAAATGAGAACGGTTATGTAGTAGAGAGGAGGATGGGGAGGAGGTTAGAGGAAAGGCATAAGGTTAACTTCAGAAAGGAGAATTTTCTGCTGATGGTCAGGCAGGAGTCAAGGCTCAGGAAGGCATTGGGGATGCAGGTACAGTCAGAAGTGCCGAAAGGAGTTCAGGATGAGATTGGAGGGAAGCAAAGGATGGGAGAGACCCACTGACAGAATGTGGCAGTGAACGGGCAGCCCAGATCCATTGGGGCTGGCTTGAACTTGCCATGGGCTCAGGGACCAGTGTTGAGCCGTTTTGTCAGCACTGCTTACAAGCCCTTTTGAACTTTCAATGACACAGTGTGATCCTAAAAAGAGGTCCTAGAGCACAACCAGGCTGCCAGAACTAAAATTACACCCAACATCACCAATTCCCCAGAGAGACCTCTGGGTAACAGAAGCCAGCAGGCTGCTCTAACAGCTGGAGAATGGCAGGCTGCAGTGGATGAATGGCCTGGGGAGAAAAGCCCTAAAGCTCTTCCCAGCTTATAGGAAAGAGCACAACTCTGGGATCAGAACACCTGGACTTAGAGCCCAGCATGGCTACCCGCTGTCTACATAAGCTGGAGTGAATCTCTGGGACTGCCTGAGCTTTAGTATTTTGCAAAATGGGGCCAATGACAGACTTATTTTATGGAGATACTGTGAAGATCAAATGAATATCATGGGAGAAGACTCTGTAAATTTTAAGTTGTATGAAAATATTAGTTTTTTTTAAAGCAATCATCCTGATAAAGCCACGGATATGTGAATGGCTAAGAGATAGTACTAGCAGAAGGATTTGCAGAACCGTATCTGGCACATGATACTCAGAAATGGGAAATGTTTCTTTGAGTCGATCATGGAGTGTTTTATTACCAGGCTGTGCAGACATTGCTCTGGGAATTCAGGTGGAAAAAAGTTCATTGTCAGTGACAAAGAGTACTTTTGGCTGTGTGGAGGAAGGCCCTTACTGCAATAGAGACTTAAAAAAAGGGGGGGGGGGTTTCTATTGTGGCTTAGCAGTAACAAACCCGACTAGTAACCATGAGGATGCAGGTTCTCTCCCTGGCCTCGCTCAGTGGGTTAAGGATCCTTCCTGGTCCACTCCTGACCCTTCTTCCCGCCCACCTTCTCCACGGGAAGGGGGATCACATTCCTGATTTCATTATAGCACCTGTAGCTCAGAGAATAAATTGGAGAAATCAGGATTGATTATTTTCTGTGTTCTCTCTGTCTTCTTCAGGGGTTTGCTCAAAGCCAAGTTAGAGTTTTCAAAGGGAGAGTAGCTTAATAGGGCTCTGTATTCAGTATAGAAAACTCTGATTTGGCAAAATGCTCCAGTTATTATAGAGAGTGAAATAGAAAGGGTGGGTGTAATTTTGCTCTAAGAACCTTACCTTCACATCACATTATTTGCCCTGTAGCTGAATTCATCTGGCAACTTATTTATTAGGAAATAATTTGCTAGAATTTCCTAAGTGGATGATATATCAACTGATGCTTGTGAATTCTGTGTGGGGACCCTTCATTCTAGCTTAAAATGAAACTAATGACTACTTTTAAAATATACTGCAGAGGAAATTTATTGTAACTCTAGATCAATGATCATCTCTGTGCTTGGGTTTATTTTGGGGAGCTGGGGGTGTGAGGGTGGTTTTCTTCTTTACGGTTCACTGGGAAGTTAGAAATGGAACTACTTTCCTTCTAAGTCTTTCAGATATTTCCAGTCATATATTCCCTTGCTGTTCCGCTTAAATATAATTTTGTGGATACCTCTAATTACAGCATTTATGACCTTCTGCCTTCAGTCATTCGTTTGTCCTTGTTCCTTGTCTTCCTATCTCCTAAGTAACATGCAGGCAGACTTGAACTGATTTATTTCTGAATTCCCTGAAGGCACTTAGTATGAGCCCTTTACTTAGTATGTGGTCATTTGGAAACTTCTGTAGTTGGTCCAATAAGGTAAACTCCAGAGAACAGTAAATAGAGGCAACTTTGCTTGTATCTGTAGGGAAGAGGAAAGTTGAGGTTATGAGCATTGCTTATTAGGAGGCAGGAAAAAAAGACTTGTATCCTAATTCTTTCTAGTACACCGGCATTGAATGAATAACTGATAAGCTCAAAACCAGCATATAAAAAAATGCCCCTCTTATTGCTCCTTGATGAGTGATGCTTTCTGCTGAGGACAAGATAAGGACAGATACATGATTTCTGATAGAAAATGAAGGGTCCACTCTTTATTTTTTTCTTCCCTTTTCTTTTTTTGTCGAATCTTGGCAGGTAATTGAAACCTGGATAAAGAATAAAGACGGGATCAGAGATTAAAACTGTTCATATTTCTGGGTAAGAAAAGATGACTTTTCATTGTGTTTTGATGGGACCATTTAGCAATACTAAAACCTACCACTTTGATTGAAGCCTGCATCTATTGCTTTCTTTAATATTCTTTCCATTAACTCAAGGATTTCAAAGCCAGTCCTACTAAATTCACCCTATCCTGTCTTACTAGTTTTTAAAAACATGTTTTGTGGAGTTTTTTGGTTGATATTTGGGGTTGGGATTGGATGGGTGGGGAGAAAGATAAGGATATATGGTAGGATACCCAAGGAAGTTAAGTGAAATGCCTGTATTAGAGGAACATTCAGGAGTGAAGTCGTGATTTCCTAACTCTTACCCAGATCCTCCTTCACTTGCACCTTATTTCGTGTGTTTTCCACATGTTTATCTGCTTCCTGGACATCTTCTCTAATGTGCACATTTTATTTATGCAACCATATTGTACATTTTTCAAGGACTCAGATCATAACTTTGACTTCTTTTGACCTCTCACCACCAAGCCCAAGTCTTTGAACATTATTATTCACAGTAGGTCACCCTTTAAGGATTAATGATTGCTGTGGGCAGCATTTGCTTGCACAAATTGCTGTGGGTGAAGAAATAGAGATGGAAAACACCACCAGAAGAAAAAAAATGGGGGTGGGAAGCAAGATAAAGAATCCTAAGGATTGTTTTTAAAACTGTGAAGAATTTTTTTGTGGTTCTTACTGTTTTTGAAATTGGACTAATGGTAGAGAGAATAAAAGGATGGAGATAAACTAAATTGCTCTAAATAGCGGCAGCTCAGAACAGTGCCAGAGAAATACCTTCAAAGAGGCTTAGAAAAGGGGAAGAAATTAGTCTTTCCTGTTGTGTGTGCATAGAGGGGGTGGGATGGGGCGGGCAGGACAGGGAACGGGAAGACCATAGCGGCCCTCTCGGCCTCTCCTGGTTGCCAGTGCTGGTTGGCAAAGCCATAGCTCTTTGCCACAGAAGGTTCAGAATCATCACAGGTCACAAAGAAGACACCGCTAAGAATTCATAGCCCTTCTGGGGCAGTGCACTTGATAAATAATTCAAGGAGTCAGAAGTGCTTGGGTATGGAAGACTTTAACTCTGCTTTTTCATATTTTCCTTTAATACCATCCAGGCCCTCTTTTCTATCTGATTAAAATCTCGGTCTCTCCCTCCCTCTCTGCCTGCTTCCTTCTCTCCTTCTCTCTGTCACATCTCTCTGTCTCTAACCCGGTATCACCCTGTCTATTTCCAGCTCTTTTTCCTCAAGAAGGACCATTTAGGAAGCCCCTGGTTTTGTTTTACGCTTCCAACCGATGGAGTTGGAAATAGGGAGATTCTTGTATTTTGATAATGATAACTTTCTCCGTTGGATGGTGCCCAGCACTTCTGCTTAATTTTTTTAGCTCACAATATGTTACAGATTTTCCAGGCTTTAGGGCTGAAAGAACCACATTAGGCCTTTGAAAATGTGTATAACATAAATGTTATCTAATATCGGACTTAAATGGGATAGTAATTTCAGTTGAATTAAGAAGTCATAAAAATACTTAAATAACTAATACACACATACACAACCATTTAAATGGATACTAGGAGTTCCTGTCGTGACTCATCAGTTAACAAACCTGACTAGCATCCACGAGGACATGGGTTCGATCCCTGGCCTTGCTCAGTGGGTTAAGGATCTGGCGTTGCCATGAACTGTGGTGTAGGTCGCAGATGCGGCTCTAATCTCGAGTTGCTATGGCCTTGGAATAAGACCCCTAGCCTGGAAACCTCCATATGCCGAGGGTGCAGCCCAAAAAAGATAAAAAAGAAAAAAAAAAGGATACTAATTTGCCAGTCTTTTGATATAAGGTCCAAAACATTGCCAGCGTGTGGAACCATCGATTGAATTAATACTGTTTTCCTTCCCCAAATGTATCAACTCTGATTTCCAGTTTGCTTTCTTATATTGGAATACAATTATTCAGGCACTTGGAGAGTAATCTAAGTGAAGAATCATTCCAGATTTTTCAGATTCTGTCCTCTTCTTAACCACACGTCCCCTGACTTGCCAGCAGCTTTAACTGTCTTGTCTTTAATGATTTTTTTTAAGCCATTTAGGTACTAATTTCGTACAATAATTCCTTTTTTTTTTGTTCCCCTATTTTACTGCATTACAAAAGTGTTTATTCTTATACAATTACAATACAAAAATACAGTTGGAGCGGGGCTGGCTCTTTATAATATGGGATTGAGCAAATGTTGACCTGGGAGTGATGCTTCCTTACCCCGGGGGTATTTCCTTCCTGAGAGAGGTACTTTGCTAATGGATTGAAGATATGGAGCCATTATTTGTTGGCCTGAAAAGTGGGAGGTGGGTGGACTCCAGGAACTGCTGGGAGCATGACCATAGCCCCTGGGAAAAGAAAACTTTTAGATCCAAGAATGAGAAGTCCTTACGGGGAGGCCCAGAAGCTGAAATAAGGTTTAAAGTCTTTCTAGAAGAAAGACTTGCCCTCAGTGTACAAACAAGTCTAGTCTTTGTCATCGTGCTCTGAGAATTGGTTGCAAGTGAGTTGTTTTTTGTTTTTTTCTTTGTTTTTTTTTTGTTTTGCTTTCTTTTTACTGCCTTACCTGAGGCATATGAAAGTCCTCAGGCTAGGGTTTGAATCAGAGCTATAGCTGCAGACCTACACCACAGCCACAGCAACTCGGGGTCTGAGCCTCGTCTGCGACCTACACCACAGCTGACTGCAACGCCAGATCACTGACCCACTGAACAAGGCCAGGGATTGAACCTGCATCCTCATGGATACTAGTCGGATTCGTTTCCACTGTGCCATGATAAGAACTCCCAGTTCTCTTTTTTGTTTATATTTTGCTTTTTATGGCCGCACCTGTGATACATGAAAATTCCCAGGCTAGGGGTCGAGTCTGAGCCGCAGCTGCCAGCCTACACCCCAGCCACCGCAGGATATGAGCCATGTTTGCGACCTACACCACAGCTCATGGCTCATGGCAACGCTGAGTGAGCGAGGCCAGGGATCGAACCCAAATCTTCATGGATACTAGTCCAGTTTATTATCACTATGCCACAACGGGGACTCCTAAGTGAGTTGTTCTTAATCACCTTGTCTTATAATTAGTTATGACGTATCTTTCTTTTCCACTGTATTATGAATTATTGAACTGAATGTGTTTCTGTATTCTCCTGCTTGGGCTGCCATAACAAAATGCCACATCCTGAGTGGCTTAAACAATGGCTATTTATTTTTTCAAGATTCTGGATTCTAGAAGACCAAAATCAAGATGTCATCAGGGTTGTGAGCCCTCCTTTCCTGGCTTATAAGGGGTTATTTTCTCCCCGTGTCACCATGCGGTCTTCCCTCTGGGTGTGTCTATGTCCTGTAATCTCCTCTTCTTACAAGGACACCAGTCACATTAGATTAGAGCCTACCACGATGGCCTCATTTAAACTTAATATCTCTTTAAAGACCCTGCGTCCAAAGACAATCACATTCCCAGGTACCAGGAATTAGGTCTTTGACATTTGAGTTTTAGGAGACACGATTCAGTTCTTAACAATCCATTACCCGCTGGGTAGTGGGTTTTCAAATGACTGAATGAATGGATTTTTATTTATATATTTTGTTTTTTGTAGAATTAGCAAGTCTAGCAAGACTTGTGAGTTATTAATAAGTTTCTTAAAACTTTTGTATTTCTTTCACCCCAAAGCTATGCTTAGGAGATAAAATGCTGTGGGGATGTTCATAGTTATTCGGTAACTATGCACCTGTTTTCTTTTCATGGAGGAAGGTCCTCTCATCATGTGAAGAGCCCCTGCCGTCAGGACGTGTGTCCCCAGACATTTGCAGCCCCCTGAGCCAGGGTTAGGGAGAGGCCAGCCGTAGAGCTAATCTTTGGCAAGCTATCAGTCTTCTTAACAGATTGTTTATAAAGCGTGGACATTTCTACCCATGACTGATCTGTCTTTCAGAATGTCTTGGAAGGCCGAGCAGATTTGACTCTAAGAGTCTCAAACTCCAGGAGTTCCTGTTGTGTCTCAGCGGGTTATGAACCCTACTAGCGTCCATGAGGACACGGGTTCAATCCCTGGCCTTGCTTACTGGGTTAAGGATACTGAGTTGCAGTGTAGGTCTCAGACATGGCTCCGATCTGGCATTGCTGTGGCTGTGGCTGGCAGCTGCAGCTCCAATTTGACCCTTAGCCTGGGAACTTCCACACGCCATGGGTTCGGCCCTTAAAAAAAAACAAAAGAACCCCAAAAAACTCAAAGTCCACCAGTTCTGCATAGAAAGTAGCAGTATAGAGAGAACTGGCCCCAAGCCTCTGATCTCTCCATAGAGGTTCCACTCTAAACCAAAGGGACTTTGCCCACATACATCAGCTCTGTATTCTCCTCACCCAGATAAGCGGGCCTAGAGATCTCAGAACCTCAATAGGACAGACCCAGGAGAGAAGCCCACCCAGAACACGGAAGAAGATTTGGGGCAGGAAATTCTGGACCCTGGCTACAAAAATCATAGCTCAGATGGAGCCGTAAAGTCTTTGGATGGTCAAGCTGTTTGGCCCTCTGCGCTCCTTGACCTGAGGGGGCAGGGGTGGGCGTTCAGGTCTCAGCCTGAGGGTGCTGCTGTGGTCAGTTTCAGCTCCCTCGGGAACTCCCATTCATTTTGAAATGATCCCTTTACTCTGATTTCCTTGAGTGAGGAAGAGAGTCAGGGGGACAGAACATTCTAAGAAAACATGGGGGGCCAGGATCAGCCACCTTCCAAGGTAGCTGATGGACGTGACTGTTTCACCTGGGAATTCACTTCACTGTGTCATGACCCTAAATACCCATAGTATCTGCCCCTGTGAGTCCCCCAACTTACCAGCTCACTCCTTGTGAGGAGACTCAGGTCTGGAAACGTGTGAGCAGATTGTGGGTAACAGCAGAGAATGCACAGACTCCCCTAAAGGGCGCCCAGCTCGCCTGCAGAGAGCAAGACAGAGGTGCCACCGCGTGCTCAGGTGACGCAGCACAGCATCTCCTGAATGACTCAGCCCTGCCAAACCCTGGGAGGACCTAGCAATGTCTCTGTCACTAGGGTCACAAAAAGCCGCTTTTTCAAGATTATCTATGGTTATTTGCCAGGCTAGGCTCATAGCTTCAGACCAAAAAAAAAAAAAAAAAGCCAAAGCTTTTCTTCACCACACAGAATAATTTATAGGTAGGGACCAATTTATTTGCTAGGGAATAGCAGGTGGTCTGTGCCTTTCCCAGTGGAAGGGACATGACGCTAGGCAGGGTGACAGGCTTCAGTACTTTCGACATAGAAGCGGGGAGAGCCACCTCGTTAATTACGTGGTTGTCTGTATGCAGCATGGGTGCCTCACTTTGTCCTCGAGGTTCTTTAGTCAAAGCTGTATTTCTTTATTTATTATTTACACAGCATCTATTTCCAAGGAGAATTTAAGGCAGATGAGGAAATGGGAGGTGGGGGGGGATGGTATTTGGAAGGCTCTCTGAAACAGGACATTTGAAGAGAAAATTCTTACAGGAGTGCGGTGCTTGCTTTTCCTTCCCAAGCTCCTATTCTGGATAAAATGTCCTCTTCTACTTTAATCACTACTTCTTCTCCCCAAAACTTCTTTCCATTCTTTGCTGCACAAGCTCAGGCTATCCCTTTCCATCTTCACCGTCCCTCATGGTACCCTGCCTGCTCGAACCCATTTAATTGCCGGCTCTCTGTCCCATTGTCTTTAGAATAAAACCCAAGTGGCTCGTGAAAGCCTCAAGGCCCTGCACGTCCAGGACTATCAGAACCCTTGGCCCCCACTCACAAAATGTCCCGAGCCCCATTGATCTTTTAGTTCCCAGGTCAGGCTCTTCCTTTCTGCCTTTGCACCTGCTCTTGCTAAGACCTGGACTGTTGCATTAGCCTCTTTCTTCCCATGCACCACCTTCCCCTTGTCCTGGCTCCCCCATGGACAACATCGGCTTATCCTTTGGGAATCCCATTCTTCAGTTCTTGTCCCCACATCTAAACCAACACACGCACAGCCTCCCAATATTTTCTCTCACACTTCTTCATGTCCTTCATGACATTGGTCATAATTTTATCATTTCCCATCTCAAGTTTGTAGTTTCTGTTTAACATTCCACTTCTGTCATGTTTTGGAAACATAATCACCTTCCCGATTGTAGGGGCTTTATCGGTCTTGTTTC
This sequence comes from Catagonus wagneri, assembly GCA_004024745.2. Classification (NCBI taxonomy): domain Eukaryota; kingdom Metazoa; phylum Chordata; class Mammalia; order Artiodactyla; family Tayassuidae; genus Catagonus; species Catagonus wagneri. The sequence continues at coordinate 16,868,751 of PVHT021183631.1, forward strand.
TCTTTATCCCCCAAGGGCCTCGCACTGTGTCAGGCACAGAGTAGCCTCTCAATACTGGTTTGATGGATCAATGAATGAGAAATACTGGCTTTAGGGAAAAGTCTGATACACTTTGCTTGACTTAGGATGTCTGCCAAGATTCTTTGCATTTCTAGACAGGGTAGCATTCTAGTCCAAAGGAATTAGTTTATAATTATAAAATTAGAAGTGTCAGGGAACTGGTGAAAAAAGGGTTTTTAAGGAAACAGAGATCCGTTGGGAAACCATGTCCCATTAAGTAAATGGCTGCCCACCCACGTGTCTTTTTCCTTGTTCTATTACTTGAGTGTTTTGTCTAATAAGAGAACAGGCCTGCCATTTAGATTTAACGATTTAGAATGTAAACCTTCTTTGACCCACTCTGATACTTCCCAGGACCGGGGGCTCTGCCTTTCAATCAAGCGTGAAAATATAGCTAAGCAAGAAATTAGTAATCTGATCTGATTTCAAACGTACGATGCTCCCCTCATCCGTCTCAGTCTTTAAAATTGGCTTTATCATCGCAGACTTCACATTACTCTCTAAAGCTTGAGTTTCCAGTTTTATTTTACAAGTGGAGATAGGACCTCTTTTCTGAACAACCATTAAAGTAGCTGAGACAAAAATTAAAAGCCATTCAAAATTTTCTTCTCATGTGACTTCTCTCTGTGTGTGTATGTGTTTTACCGGAATCATCTTACAGCTATGTTTCCTCCCTCTGGGGCCAGTAACGTGTACATGGGTCTGGTAACATAGACTGAATCAGACTGTAACTTTACTTTCCTTACTGAAAAAGGAAGAAAGAAAGAAGGAGCAGGAGGAGGGAGGGAAAGAAAAAGGGAAGCAAAGAGGAAAGAAGTTATGTTCTCCTGATTTTTTTTCTTTGATGGAAGCTTTTTCTTTTTGAAACAAAGAATTAAGTGTTTGAAATTGATTGACAGCATATATTTAAGAGAATATAAACTTTTTTTTCCCTTTTTTAGGGCCGCACCCTCAGCATACGGAACTTCCCAGGCTAGCGGTTGCATAGGAACTACAGCTGCTGGCCTACACCACAGCCACAGCAACTCGGTATCCAAGCCAAGTCTGCAAGTTATACCACAGCTCATCCCCAGCTCACTGAGCAAGGCCAGAGATCGAACCCGCATCCTCATGGACACTAGTCAGACTAGTTCCCACTGTGCCACAATGGGAACGTGAGAATATAAACTTCTTTGCATGTGGGGTGAAGTTGGAAACCCACGATGTTCATAAATGAAAGCAAGATTCTGTGTTTAAACCTATAAACGAAATCGCTCTTGTGTTTAAATTCCTCAGTATTTGGGGAAATTTCAAAATTCATTCAAATGAGAAAAGCCACCAGTATAGAGTTCTTTAAAGGTACTGTTGTGTGTGGGTTTTTTTTTTTTTTTTGTCTTTTTGCCTTTTCTAGGGCCGCACCCATGGCATATGGGGGTTCCCAGGCTAAGGGTCTAACAGGAGCTGTAGCCGCCGGCCTACACCACAGCCACAGCAACGCGGGATCCGAGCCGCATCTGCAACCCACAGCACAGCTCATGGCAACGCCGAATCCTTAACCCACTGAGCAAGGCCAGGGATTGAACCCGCAACCTCATGGTTCTTAGTCGGATTCGTTAACCACTGAGCCACAAGGGAACTCCTGTGTGTTTTTTTTTTTTTAAATATTTTCCTTTGACTTTTTCCTTCTGTGTAGTGTGTAGCCACACTGGATATAGTACTGATGCCCCTCATCTGGAGTCTTATTTTATGTCTTAAAAATCATTTGATTTAATCTTAACCCACATCATGTTCCAGGGCAGGGGTTAGGGGGAGAGTGTCCTAGGAGAAGGGAAGGGTCAAGGATAAGAAATAATCATCTTTCTTCTGTTTCTTGACTCTTCTCATCCCCTCCAATCCAGAAATAGTCCCCTGAACATAGCCTGACACTTCTGCGTGACAGGTGTTCTGAAGATGAGAAGGTACACTGTAAAACCTATTTATTCCGTGAGGAAATTTTATACCATTTACATTCAGAGCCATCCCTGTTTATACCAAAATAGGCCTAAGCAATGAATTTTTCATTTTTTAAGACTCAAAACCAGATAACTCACCTGGAAATACACACTATGTAATTTCATTTCACGTGCCTAATCAATATTGCTGCCTGAAATCTGTATCCTCCTTGAGAAGGAGACACAAGATTTTCTGTTTCATTATGTATGTTACCTATGGGGTGCAGTATTTTGGTGGGAAAAGAGGCCGTGCTTGTTTGGATTTAGTTTATTTTTTTCATAAGCATTTTTACAGCTCTCAAAGATACTGGCCTATTTTGTGTGGATTCTAACTACGTGGAGTGGGAAAGTGATGTGCAATTAAAACCCAGTTGAACTGTCATACTGAATGTACGTAAATATTTATAAGCTGTTAGTATCTATGAGTGCAAACACATTTTTTTGCTGCGGCAGACCCTAAAGACGTACCTGAATTCAGGTCATAACCATTTTAGAATTGAGGAGTTAGGCATCCAGTGTGATCAGCTGTGCCTTTCATCAAACGGGGTTTGTGGTAGTAGATCAGGCTGACCTTCTTTGAATAGTATTCTTGCCTAAGAAGAGCACAGAATTGGATGTTAGTTTGTGAAACAAGTACAGTGCGGTAGTAATTACAGGTTACTTTCTATGTGTGCGTTCTGTGTCTTTTACTAAGGTCATCTCATTTTGTTGTGCTTGGGGACTGTTTACCCATCAATCTCTCCAGATAGGTTAGTGTAGCGGAAAACCCTTAAAGCCTGTTCTGAAATATTATCCCAGTGATTCCTTGTGGGACCTCAGATTGAAGATGTCGAAGAGTTTTTACAGAATGCCTCTTCAAACAAAGTAATCATCTGAAGGTCGTTCTTTGATTTGTCCATTTATTCCACAAACACTTCTTGAATGCCTTGCCACGTGCTGTCCAGGCTCTGGGGAGACAATAGTGAGTGAAAGCAGAGCAGCTTTCACAGGACGGCAGAACACAGGTTAGAAGCAAAGCCCTGCAGCCCAGGCTTGAGTTCAAATCCATCCCTGTCACTTCTCTGCTGATCAGCCTTGGAGAAGCTACTTAACGTGGATCCTCTGTTCCCTCCATAAGGGTAATAATATAGTATAAAATGTGTTGTTTTATCATGAGTCAATGTATGTAAGTTTCTTTCGGAGTATCTAAAACTATAAATGCTAAGTTAGAATTGCTCTTGAAACACTGAAGCGATTAAGTCAAGTGGGGGTTTGGATGTACAGGAAAGAGCTGGGAGGTTGGAGGATGGAGATTCAAGTTCTGGTGCATTTGCATATGCAATCATTTAAGCTGAAGGCTTGGATGCCATTTCTTACAAAGGGAAGTGAAGAAGAGTTTCTGGACCCAACCTTAGTGAACTCACGTTGAATGATTACATTGAAGAAGGAGAACTTCCTCTTTCTATTACCAAAAAGGAAATGGCAAGAAAAACAGGCAGAAAACCAGCAGACTGTGTTGTCATAGCAAGGAAGGAGAATGTTTCAGGAAGGGCATGCCCAAGACTAAATGAAGCTGTGAGATTAAATAGGGGGAAGACGGGCAAAAGAAACCCTTTGGATTTACCAGCCCAGGGCTGATTTTTAAAAGTGAGAGAAGCATGTGGGGAGGGACAGGATCAGAAACTAGGGGGGCATGTGATAGTGTGAGATGGATGTGGGGTGAGAAAATAGGGATATTGATAATGGACTGTTCTTTGCAGTAATTAGGCTAAAAGGAGAGAAACGTGGGAATAGTTGGAGGGAGGACTTGGGGGGTCAAAGCGATTTTTTTTTTTTTTGGTGGAAAATATTGGGGGCTGTTTAAAAGTGGACTCAGTTTGAGGCCGAGGGATCATGCACATCCGGGAGGGGGAGACTGTTATCTTTTCCGAGGCCTACAGGGCAAGCGCTCCGAGGAAGAGATGATGTGATTGACCTCTAAAGTGGGTGCAGATGAAGGTAGACAGGAATGTTTGTCAACGGGAAGAAGTGGGAGGGAGTTCCCTTCCTGGCCCAGCGGTTAACGAACCCAGCTAGGATCCACGAAGATGCAGGTTCGATCCCCGGCCTCGCTCAGTGGGTTAAGGATCCAGCGTTGCTATAAGCCGTGGTGTAGGTCGCAGATGCGACTCGGATCCTGTGTTGCTGTGGCTGTGGTGTAGGCCTGCCACTACAGCTCTGCTTTAACCCTTAGCCTGGGAACTTCCATATGCCTCGGGTGTGACCCTAAAAAAGCAACAAACAAACAAAAAAGAAGAATTGGGAGACCCTGTCTGATGCCTTCTGTTTATCTTCAGATTAAAGTCAGGTTGTCTGCAGAATAAAAGGAAAAAAGGCTTGGAGATCTAGGAGGAAGACTGATGTCATCTTCGAGGGAAAGGGAAAGAGCCCTTTCCACAGAAGTGTAATAGGACTGCTAGATGGGGTGAGGTCTCACTTTAGGGGGTTTCATACTTAAGGCAGACCTAGTCTGTGCTGTTAGGTGACTTTCTCGAGTGGGAATCTGAATCTCAGGCAGGCACGGGGAAGACTGGGCTTCTGATTGGATGAGAAGCATTTGCTTGATTGGTGCAATAAAAGAATAGGGAGTATGGGAACCTGGGGTGTTGGCAGAAGAACTTTTGAAACGGTAGATTGTATACCCTCAACTGATTAGGGAAGAAACGTGGTGTTGTGAGCAGAGCACTGACTCTTTCTCATCCAGGAAAACTGAGTTGCAATTCTGTCTCTAGGATAAGCTACCATTTGAACTGGTATAAGTCACAAATTTCCCCAAACTAGTTTCCTCATTTGTCAGTTAGAGCTAATAAGGACTTATTTCTCATAGCTCTGTAGGCAGTTCACAAGACTAACAGTGGCTAGTACTCTATAGGTGGTTGATTGGGTGAATCTGAACTCCGATTGGAAATGCACAGGAGCATGGTGGTGAATAATGTGAGTATAGTTGTTGCCTTATTCCTTCTCTTGAATCATCAAGAACTATCTAAACATTAAGCCCAGACCTTTTGTTCTAGTCCTGCATAGCTTGCTTTCCTAAAAAGAAAGAGAGGGAAGATGTGTGGAAACAAAATGAATTCTCATTCCTCTATTCCAGGTTGATACGGGCAGGTTGCACTTGGGCACTTGGCAGGTTGGGGGACAGGATGGAAAGGGACATGAATATTCAGAATGAGCTCTGCCCCTTTGAGTTACAGGGTGGAAAAGGGAAGGAGGAACCTTTCAGACTTTCAGGTGTCAAGTGCTCTTATGGGGTTGCCTGGACACAGTCTCTTGCAGAGAAAAAGCAGAGGTAGCCAGGTTTTCCCCTAAATTACAGTTTGGTAGCTTACTGATCCCACTTTCTACAGATTTTTTTTTTTTTCACTTGGAATTCAAGGAACTCATGACACCTTCACCATCTCATTTAATTAGTATATATAAGGTGACAGAATCCTGGACAGTTGGCAGTTAGTTTTACCCTTCCAACAGCTTTTCCTCCACTGCCCCACGTAAAGACCTTCCCAAGGTGGGGCATATGTTGGCAGCAAACTTGGGGCTCTTTCCAAGAAGGAGGCCAGGAGGCTTTGTTGTCTGTCTTGCTATCGACTTATCAGTAGCCATCAAGGCCTTTAAACCCCTCCATTCCTTGGCAGCTTGCTGCTGCCCATCCGCTGGGCAGCGCTTGGTTGCCTACGGCTGTTGAGCCCAGGAGCCTTGTGAGGAGGGCAGATAACAGGTTCTCCGATGTAATTACCCTTTACTTATGCACCAGTCCAGCTTGGAAGCGTTAACCTACCTGTTTGTTTTTCTTTTTAAAGTCGCACCTGCAGAGTATGGAAGTTCCCAGGCTAGGGGTGGAATAGGGAGCTGCAGCTGCAGCCTAGGCCACAGCCACAGCAGCACCAGATCCGAGATGCATCTGCGACCTGTACTGCAGCTTGTGGCAATGCCAGATCCTTAATCCACTGAGAGAGGCCAGGTATTGAATCTGAATCCTCACAGAGACAACATCAGGTCCTTAACCTGCTAAGTCACAGAGGGAACTCCTCACAAACTACTTTAAATGCCAGGCTAATTTTGTAAATTTGAACAGTGGGGTAGTGCTTTAGTTTTTTCAGGGAAGTGGGTATTGGTCTTAATACCGTTAAAACTAATACCATTTATAAAATTATACATGAAGCTTTCATTTTCATAATGAAAATGCATAATACTATCCTCTATCCATACCATCTAAATGGCTTCGGACAAATTACTTCATCTCTATGGACTTCATCTGAGGTTGATATAAATCTTGCCTATGGGTTGTTGTGGGATTAGATGAAATGAAACGTATTAATATGCTTTGGAATTATAAAGAGCCTTATGCAAAGAGTTATTTGATTTGGCATGAACCTTTACTCAATACCAAGGGCCATGTCATAGTTATCTTTCTAGGAACCAGCTCCATGCCTGGTTGGGAATGGACATTTTCCACCTGTTTGACAAGCTGTACTTGGTGCTGGTCAGACACTATAAGTTTTATTTTCCATTTGGGGCAACGCATATTAAGAAAAGCATTACCAATGAAGGCATCAGCATTGCTAAGATTCTGGAGCAAACGAAAGAAAAGGGACATTTACACAGGAAAGGAGAATATCTCAGAGACTCAGTGACTGTCTCCACATATTTCCCAGCGTCGATGGATGGAAAGTTGTCTATGTGTATTTCCAATAGAAAAAAAAAAAAAAAAAAAACAGGGAACGAAAGTCGAAGGAAAATAAAACTTGATGAGAAAAAGAACCACCTCTGTACTAAATTAGTAACAAAAGCTCCCTGGAACGGGAGACTTTTTAAAATTATTATTTTAATGCTAATAATAGGAAGGACCAGCACATGATGAGTGTATGTTTTCCATGTGTTAGGTAATATTTTAAGTGATTTTTGAGTGATGTATAGCCCTACAACAATCATAAGGGATCAATACTCTCATTTTCCCCATTTTGCACCTGAGTTAACTGGGGTGTAGGGAGATAAGCCATGTGCCCAAGTTAACAGAGCTGGTAAGTGGGGAAGCTGTCCAGGTCACCTGTCTCCGGACTCTGACTCTTGCTCATTATGCCCTCTCCACTTGGTCTTAAATCATGATTTATCGAGTGCCTATTTGGTGCTTTTAGTTACCTTATATTACATTACATCTAGTCAAGCATTACATCTAGTCAAGCATTACATCTAGTCTTACCAGCCATCTTGCAAGCATGAGTTATTATCTCCTCCTGAGATGAAAAAAGTTGTTATACTGTTAATGGGTGGTTGAGCTGAGCTCAGACTAAGTTCTGACTCAGAATCCTTGGCTCTTTCTATGGCCCCCATCTCTACATTCCCCTTGCTGGTTCGATCCAGAACAGAGAAGGACCTGTTGTCTCCATGTCCTGCAAGGATTTCCTGAGAGTGAGTGTCTGGGTAGTTGAACCCTAAAGAGGCTGCTCATCAGAGGCACCTGGGGAAAACTCACAAAATGTTACCTGCTTGACATTCTTTAAAGACCTTTCAGCTTATTTCTTAGATTCTTACCTTTGGGAGGCATTTTCCCACCATCTTATTCAGTAATTTCCCACCCGCAAGGGTCATCAAAAATCTCTAGGGAAGGTGATGAAAATTAAGGTTTCTGGAGCCCATCCCTGCAGATTCTGGTTTGAAAGGTCTTTAAAGAATGTCAAGCAGGTACATTTTGTGAATGTATGAATGATTGAACTACCTCCCTTTGAAATAGGTTAAAAAGTGTATGGCCTGTAGGGGGTTCGATCCTTCATGGAATATATATAAAATACCCTGAAGACTCAGGCTTGCAGTCCTAGATCATTCAGATTCATATGAACCCAGGGGATGGTCAGTGGGAGCTCCCTTGTAGATTGAGAGCAGCATATGGCAGTAATAAGGTGTCCTCAATGGTTATGCCTTTGACTTTATAACTTCGGTTGCTTCTTCTAAACTTATCCCTATTATTTAAAACAACTTAACTAGAAACCACGTGAAAACAACTCTTCAAATGTGTTAGAGAATTTTATGCTTATCAGGAGGATAGCTTTTCTTCTTCTTTTTTTTTTTTTTTTTTTTTTGCTCCAATTTTAAAGTTTTCATTTCTAGACTGACTGGAGCCAGAAAATTGTCAACTGTTTAAATAAAGTGTTCCTTTCTTTCCTTCCCTCCTTCTCTCCCTCGTCTTTCTCTCTGATTTAGCAAAGAAAAATATTTGTCTAATGAGAAACTTCAAGGGCCTTGGTTGAGCTTCAGTGGATGAGATGGTAAAATGGTTTCAAGTTAGGGGTTAGCCATTGTTATATTTTCCCCCAAATTCCTCTGCTAATCCTCACATCTTGGCCAGCTAACTATAGACCTCTCCTGATTGTTGAAGGAACAGTATTTTTAACCTATCTTGAGGATGTGGAAATGTGCACAAGGTCTATAAATTGCTTTAGTGTTTCCAAATTGTAACAGAAACAACTGTAGTGTAGTTGGGCCTATGAATTCTGCACCTGTGTGTCTCCAGAAGCTCTAAATCTGCTATATTTAGGGAAACTTTTCTGGTAGAGTCCCTCTTCAGGTTAGCTTTCTCACTTGTATCACTTCTCATGGTTTGCTGTCCTGGCATAATCCAGCCAAAGCCAAAACCAAAACCATTAAGATTTGATTAAGTTTGTCCTGATGTCATTATGTTGTGCAATCAGCAATGCTTATTGGCAGTTCTTATTTTCTGTACTATGAATTTTTTCTTAATCTTCTTAGGGCCGTACCCGTGACTTATGGAAGTTCCCAGGCTAGGGGTTGATTTGGAGCCATAGCCTACACCTACACCACAGCAACGGCAGATCCCAGCCAAGTCTGCAACCTACTCACAGCAATGCCAGATCCTTAAACCCACTGAGCAAGGCCGGGGATCAAACCCATGTCCTCACTGATCCTAGCTGGATTCGTTACTACTGAGCCACAACGGGAATTCCCTGTACTACGATTTTTAAAGTCTGAGTTTATTAAGCTCTCTTGAAATACAGGCTGCTGGAAATAATTACAAAAAACAAAAAAAACTTTTTAGGCAGCACTAGGAGAAAAACACTTTGCAGAAAGCTTTTACATGATTTATGCCCTTTGAGTCTCAGCTCCTATGAAAAGAGTTAAATTAAAGTAGCCTGGCATAACTGCTGTTCTTACTGTCATCTTTAACAGACAGGCAGGGCCAGGCTCTTGCTGTCTCCAAAGAGCATTCGTTGCATGTTGATTTATGCTCAGGCTTCTGAAACTCTGTTTTCTGCTTTAAATGAAAATTTCTGTTTTTACCTAGCAGCTTCCCTTAAGCCATTCTTCATAATGTTTCATTTCCTAGAGGGAAGGCATATTCAGTGCAGTATTCCAACAGATAGGAAAGAAAGAAGAAGAAAAACACAGCTTTTGCTTTCAATATTTGAAATTCATCTTGTAATTACAGCCAGACCTTTTTATTTCCAAATTTTAAAGACATAAATGAAATAGCTAATAATTTTGATGGGTTGTTTATTATCTTCCAAAGATGGGGTTACCTGAGTGGGAAACACAGAGTCGGGGGAAAGTGCTTTGCACTCAAAGATTTGTTCCTTCTTTGAGCTGGGCTGGCTTTCACCTCCTGATCCGCATTACAGCTGTCCATGCACAGAACTGCTGGACTCTCTTCCTTGGCTTGCATCTTCCCATCCTTCACATCCTCGTAGAGACAATCATTCCCTTGCTGTGTTTTTCCTGAAACCCCACGGACTAGTTTAACACTTTTACAGGGGTCCTTAAATCCCTGACACCCCAAGTTTGGAGTTCTTTACACAGTACCACAATTCCCCGCTCATTCATTTCTTCCCGTCACTATACTTTTAAGACTCACAAAGGCAAGAGCCACATCAGTTGTGCATGACGGTATCTTCATTCTAGTACCCCAAAAATATTGGCTCAATAAATTACTGAAATACTGCATTTTCATGCTTTTTTTTTTTGATGTCCATGGCACAAAGCATTTTTTAGGCTATTTATTAGAAACATCTCTTCATTTCCCTCTGTAAAATCAGGATAAAAATACTGGCCTTCAAAGGATGTTGTAAGATGAGATAGGTCAGTGGTTCTCAACTGGGGACATTTGGCCTCCCCAGGGGACATACACATGGCAGTGTCTGAAGATGTCTTTGGATGCTCACGGCATCTCCACAGCAAAAGAATGATCTGGCTCACAATTCGGATAGCGCTGATGTGGAGAAATCTTGGAGTAGGTGTAAGAACAGAGAACTCAGCAGATCAAAGGTGATTTTATTTTACTCTACATTTTGGAGTTCACCTCTTTGGAGATCATTAATAAGTACACAGAGAATAGCAGTTTATGCTTATTACATTTTTTGGCATGAGTCAGGCACTATATAGACTTTTCACAAACGTTACCCTATTTAATCCTCTCAGTAATGCTGTTGAGTTAGGAACTATTTTATCCTCATTTGTCAATAAGGAGACTAAGACTTAAGAGGTTAAGTAATTTTTCCGTAGCCCCACAGCTCCGAAGTGCCAGAGGTGGGATAAAAACTCAGGGGTTCGGCTTTTGACTATTATACTACTTTCTGTATAAGTACAGCCTCCATTTTAGGGCCTAAAAGGATTTCTCCCTTTTGTATTTAGTAGGAAATACAGCTGGAAACATGGAGGACATTTTCGCCTACTTAAAAATTTAAAAAATTGTTGCCTAGATTGTTGCGATTTTTACACTTGCACTAATTTGAACAAAGATACAGTCTATTGGCTGACATAATAGGTAGGCTGTTGTTGATCCAAGAATTAGAACAAGTCTGCCATGCACTGTTATTTTGTGGGGTTCCCAAGAAGCACAAAGCTACCCTGAGAGTTTGTTTTCATTCAAAACTGAACTTGTCATAGCTGATCAACACAATGTGATCTAACTGGGATTTTTCTCCTATTGAGGTGGATAAACAGTGACAGTTCGCCCCATGTAATCCCATTAGGCGCTTTCTTCAGGATCACATCCTCTTCTTATGTCATTATACAAGAGCCACTCACAAGTAAAATACACCTGCCAGAGAGCAAGGCCTCGGGCGAAGACTTGGCTGATAGGGCTGCTTGTCTCCTTATAGAGGACACAGCTGAAGCAAAAGGAAGATTTGTAATTTGATGCACAGTGAGTCTCCAGGTCCATCCTTGGGTACTGTGTTAGCACCTCGTCATTATTGCCTTGAGGCTGTTCACTGATAAACTCTCTAAACACATTCTACCGTCCTTAAGCATTGGCTAGCCCTTGTTTCCAGGGCCTTAAAACTCAGCTTGTGGAGTTCCCATTGTGGGTCAGCAGGTTAAGAACCTGACATAGTGTCTGTGAGGATGCAGGTTCAATCCCTGGCCTCACTCACTGGGTCAAAGATCTGGCCTTGTTGCAAGCTACAGTGTAGGTCACAGATGTGACTCGAATTAGGTGTTGCTGTGGCTGTTGCACAGGCCTGCAGCTGCGCTCCGATTTGACCCCTAGCCAGGGAACTTCCATATAGTGAAATATAAAGAAAAAAAAGAAGAAAGGGAAAAAATTTTAAAAAAAAGCTCGACTTGAAAATGCAGTTAAGAAGCATCTATCCTTTTTACAAAGAAACTCAAAGACGCTGGGGCAGCTATTTTTCTCCCCTGGAAAATTCTTTATGTGCTACTATCACACTTGGAAGGTTCCTGTGGAAAACTCAGAAATGTGCTAGATTCTATTCTTTCAGCCCCACTTTCCTACCTCTTTTGAAGAGTAAATGCTAATAGCACCAAACTTGTTCTTAAATAAAGTCATAAAATCATGCTTTATAAAAGTGGACTTTTTTTTTTTACATCTTTTTAGAGCCTCAGCATATAGAGGTTCCCAGACTGGTGGTCGAATCGGAGCTGTAGCCGCTGACATATGCCACTACCACAGGCACAGCAACTTGGGATCTGATCCGCGTCTGTAATCTACACCACAGCTCACGGCAATGCTGATCCTTAACCCACTGAGTGAGGCCAGGGATCAAACCTTCGTCCTCATGGATCCTAGTCAGATTCATTTCCACTGAGACACGATGGAAACTATAAAGTGGGCCCTTTTAATTACAAATAAAAGTTCCTGCTGGACATTAGTGCTTGTCATTCAGACATACATTTTCAAGGGTCTGTTGAGGCAAGTGACATATTTAGCCATTGTGTTACTCTACCGGTAAGTGTATGGCATTTACATATATAAGATGTGATTTGAGGCCATCTCCTGGGGACAAAAGTGATTAGTATGCCTTATGCTTTTACTCTTCTCAAATGAGTCATTTCACATGCTCTTGCATTTATTTTACATTTAATAAATTAAAACATTCGAATGATTAACTCAGACGGCGCTGTGTTTAGGGTTGTGCTTCTCGAATTTTAAAGTGCACCCCATAGGATCTTGCTAATAGGCGGATTTTGTGTTTCCAACAACTTGCCAGGTCAGGTTCATGCTGTTGAACCAAAGATCACACTTGAGTCGCAGGTCATTAGGGAATGCTGAAAATTTGAAGCCTGAGCTAGGGATGGCATCGAGCTGGTGCACTAAACTCACTTTTCCAGCACTATCCTACATTTTATTCTTATAAATTATTCTCTCTGTGTATAGGGAGATTTTTGCTAGAGGGGATGGCTCCCATTCAATGCCAAAACATAAATTTGTAAGTTTTAACAAATTAAATAATGTTCTATTTTTAATATAGTATCACATCCATCTGTTTTGCCTAGAAAGAGACTCCCTACACCCCCCTTCTTTTTTTTTTTTTAAGGTTTCTGAATAATAAAAAATGAATATTACCGTCTCTGGTCATCTAAGGGATTTTTTCAAATGACTCACAATCTTTTAAATTGAAGAACAAATTTACAATATTCTGGACACTTAAATAGCAATTACGGTTTTTTTTTTTCTTTTTAAATTATGTTTCTAAAGATAGCTAAGGGAACGATCTCAAATAGCTCCTCTGTGCTTTTAGATATGTTGTTTCAATCGCTGGGTATTGGTGAGAATTAAGAGTTGCCCAGCTTGCCGGGTCCTGTCGTGTTAGCTTATTTTGTAGGGAAATCAAATGTGGCACCTTTCAATTACCTTCTTTACCTGTCTAATTTAAAAATAGATGAAGTAGTTCTGGAGCAAAAAGTTTTGATTACTATCTGCAGATTGCCTTTACTTCCACAATTGTGTCTTCTCTCATTTTAAAATTTGGCGAAAGTCCTTTTTTTTTTTTTTTTGA